>JACGAQ010000103.1:0-369216 GCA_014119065.1 Orius insidiosus
TTGCCTTTGTATGTTTCTATCCTGTCCCCTTCCACTTGATGTCAGGCCACAAATTTCAGACTTGACAATACCGTTAGCTGCTCTAATTCTTAAAAGTTTTAACGTTAAATCGAAATTGTGTTGTGAAATATTTATTTAGGGTAATATTTTCCTTATTCGTATTTAAAAGAACAAAGTGCATTATCCCCTCTTTTCTCCCACTTGGAACTCCTTTCCTTTTCACTTGAGACTGGGTCCCCTTTTTTTTGTGCCTGGCTCAGTTTGAAAATGGAACCGGTATTCGCATGGGATTTAAAGACTGGAACGTTAGCCGTTAAGGAAGAAGAAGAAGATTTTTGTAAATGTAGAAACTGCGATTCTTCGGGATTCTGCTGTCGACGTAGCGAGCACATATCTTTCTTGAGAGGTGAGACCGTTTGTATTCTTAAACAAGAGTCGTTTGAAAGCGTCGTCCTCAATTTGGACACTTTGAGCACGGCGAGGCATCATTTTGACGCTGGTGAAATCCGATGAGTATAGAAACTCGATTCGTAATCGTAATAATCGCGTCTGGAGGCATTTAGCGTACAAGCAGTTCCTCGCATGGGTCAACTCCTGGTCGCCGACACGAGAGAAAAAAAAGTTCTTCGATTCCGTCGTGTGTCGTACGGAAAATCCGTCAGACGTTTCCCGACCCGAATGGCATCTACGATCCTCAATTAGTCAACGATGAATTTTTTGATTAAGCCATCTCAATGTGATAATTCAATAAAATATTTTCTTCTTTTTATGGATTTTTATTCCTATCTTAATCTCTAGGGTTCAAGGGTGAACATTCCACCCCTTTCTCAAGAACCCTCTCTGACTCATATCCAAGATTGAAATCGCAAACCCGTAATCAAGACTCGAATTGTGCAATCTGATTACAAACATGATTTTTTCTTCTAGAAACGAAATTACTTGGCAACTATCGAATTTATTTATTTTAACTCTTATTCGACGTAGAAAGAGAATTAGCAACCTAGAGAGTGAACATCAGATACAAAATCAGTAGGTAGAGGAACTAATATCGCAAATAAAAAGGGATTTTAGGCAGATTTGTGGCTTCCAGCAACGGGCCCAGATGAGTGCGCTAGCCGTCGTACCATGGAGGATGCTTGATCAACAGACTGCATCTCCTGACAGGATGTAGCCATTAGCCAAGATTAGAACCCACGACCTCCTTGGGAAGAGTCCTTGATAACTGACCCACGGAGGCAACAGATTTTCCGTTTCTAGACTGATACCGCAACAACTTGACCGATATTGAAAAAAATTCAGATCAGACAAATCTGGGCATTTTAGGACGTAAGTATTTTACCTGGCGTTACCAGGTATCTTTAGAATGAACTTTTGTTTTTAAACAGTTATAGTTGTTTTAAAAAGACGTTTTTAAAATGGGGTCCCACTTATTGGTGCCAAAATCCCTGATATCTACGTGGACGTTTGAGGGATAAAGCAATCGATTCGTACGAGCAGTCACGAGGTCATGATCGGCTTTAACCGTTATGAAACCTTCCAAGTTTGTAGAACACGTCAACATAATTTTTAAATTATCATTCAATAATATCGTTTTTCCTCTATAAACGTAACGTTTATTATTTTTTAAATTATGGCGAATCTAAGGGAAAAGCAGATTTGTAAGTTGGAGTCCATTACCTTCATTATTTTAATATTTGTTCCTTTTTCTAGTTGCGTTGAAGCAGATGCTCAATTTGAACGAGCCGGAATCGAAGGCGATAGCTCCAGAGCCTGTTTGGAAAATCTTAATTTATGATAGATATGGCCAAGATATAATATCACCGCTTATTTCTGTGAAGGAACTCAGGGAAATGGGAGTCACCCTTCATGTGTAAGTACTATCCGAGTACTCTTGAAGCCTGTCAGATACTGAAAAAAAGTGAAAAATGGATGATTAAGCCGCGTCTCCACTGACCAAACAAGTTCGGCGAACAGCGTTCGCTGGAAGTGGGTGGTGCTCGCCGAACATTGTTCGCTGTTGGCTTGGTGGGGACGTCTTCTAGAACATTCGGAGAGAGCGGTGGAGGTCCCGATGTTTGCTCCACAAGTTCGCTTGCAGACCGAACATTTCAGTGCTCTGCCCGTCCAACTTGTGCTTTAGCGCGAGTTTAAATTTTTTGATTGGGATCGGAATTGAGTAATATAACAATAGTGATTCAGCGAGAGCAAAAATGCACTCATCTCTTCCTTTAAACAATTGTCTCTGCCACCACCGATGAGGTGGGGACATTATCACGTAAGCAGCAGCAGCTATACACGCTAAATAGCTACGACGACGCTGTGTTGATGCGCTCATCACTTTACTCTACTGAAAACTAAACAACCCGAACGAACATTGATTTGTTTGCCAAAAAGTTCGACGAACATGTTTGGTCAACTTCTGTGGAATGTTCGTCTGTTTTCTGTGTTCACCAACACTGTTCGCCGAACTTGTTTGGTCAGTGGAGACGGGCCTTTAGAAAACTAGCCTGAACTTTATGAACCTCAGTTACCCTTTTGTCTGTTTTCTTTGCAGTAATTTACATTCGGATCGAGATCCGATACCGGATGCTCCAGCCATCTACTTCTGCATGCCGACCGAAGAAAATTTGGGACGGATCGCTCAGGATTTTCGAAAGAACATCTATGATGTCTACCATTTAAATTTCATATCGCCGCTTTCCCGTGAAAAACTTGAAGATCTGGCTGCTGTCGCACTTGAGGCCAACTGTTCTGCTAATATCCATAAAGTTTTCGACCAATATTTGAATTTTATCTCACTTGAAGATGACATGTTTATTTTAAGACACCAAAACAGCGACGCAGTTTCATATTATTGTAAGTTTTCTCTTTTTCTTAATCTTCAGAGTTTTCTAATTTTCTTTTTGTAGCCATAAATCGTGGAGATATCAAAGATACAGATATGGACAACATAATGGACACAATCGTTGATAGTTTATTTTCAGTATTTGCCACCCTCGGTAAGAATTTCCTGTTTTAAAAAACACCAAATTAACTTTTTTCTGAAGGATCCGTTCCAATAATCCGAAGTCCGAGAGGCAACGCTGCAGAAATGGTCGCTGAAAAATTAGATAAAAAATTAAAAGAAAATTTAAGGGATACAAGGAACAGTTTATTTTTAATGGATACAGCTCAGTCGGTCAGATTTAGGTATGTTGATATTTCTGTAGCTCCTTTTAATTTTTTGAAAAAGTTTTCAGCGGCCGTTGTTGATTATTTTGGACCGTAATATAGATATGGCGACTCCACTTCATCATACGTGGACATATCAGGCGTTGGCGCATGATATTTTAGATTTATCGCTGAACCGAGTTGTCGTCGATGAAAGCTCAAAGACGCCTGGAGGGAGATCTTCTTCAAAACGCGATCTTGCGATTTAGATACCAAAGATAAATTTTGGGTTCTTCACAAAGGAAGGTTTGTTTTAAACACAAGAGTTTTTCCAAAGTAATGAATATCCTTTAGTCCCTTTCCGACAGTAGCGGAAGCCATACAAGAAGAACTTGAAGAATACAGATCCTCAGAAGAAGATGTCAAACGCCTAAAAGCTTCTATGGTTTGTTACTTAAATTAGATGTTTCTATTTTCCTCTTTTTTTCTTAGGGAATCGATAATGAAAGTGATGCCGCATTCGAAATGATGACAGACAACACAGCCAAACTCACATCTGCTGTAAACTCACTTCCTCAGCTTATGGAAAAGAAAAGACTGATCGATATGCATACTACTATTGCCACTGGTTTGTCTTTTGTAATGCAATAATGTTCTTTATTATTTTATTTTTAGGAATTTTAAACATAATTAAACAAAGAAGACTTGACACGCTTTTTGAATATGAAGAAAAGATATTAGCGGGAGCTGCTCTTGATAAGCCACTATTGGAAATACTCACTGATCCTGAATTAGGAACTCCAGAAGACAAAATGAGACTATTTTTAATCTATTATATTTATTCAGATTCAATTTCTCAAGTATGTTATTCATAACCTAAAATATTTAGACTGATCATAATTTTTAGAGTGAAATGGACAAATACACTATCGCACTTGAAAGCTCAGGCTGTGATTTAGACCCTTTGAATTACATCAAACGATGGAAGTCAGTTTTTCATTAATCAAAATGTATTTTTAAATTTATAATTTTAGGGCATACGCAAAAATGGCATCTGCACCAAGCCAGTATGGAGGAGGAGGTACCAAAACGGTCAGCATGTTCTCTAAATTGGTCACTAAGGGCTCCTCTTTCGTTATGGAAGGCGTCAAAAATTTGGTTGTCAAAAAACACGTTAGTTTTCATAGTTATTTGTACACAAAAGATTGGTTTAAATTGTATTTTAACATTTTTTGACTTTTATTTTATAGAATTTACCTGTGACGCGGATAGTTGATCAGTTGATGGAGTCGAAAGGTTGCGACGATTATCGTTATTTTGACCCAAAACAGCTCAGGACTTCAGATCCGGTGAAAAACAAAGGCGTCGTAAATGAAGCGATTGTTTTTATCGTTGGTGGAGGAAACTATATCGAATATCAAAATCTTGTGGATTACGCAAAAGTATACTAAATTTTTTTTAAATTGTCATTTACGTTTATATTTTTAGAGTAAATCGGGAACTGGTAACAGAAAAGTTGTCTACGGTGCCTCTTCTCTGAACAACGCCAAACAATTTTTAAAACAGGTTTGTCCATATTAGTTTTATAATAAAAATACTTAAAATATTCATTTTTAGCTCTCTTTATTGGGCAAAGAAGTAAACTGACCCAAGACCGATGATAGCATCTGCGACTTTTTGCTTCTTTTGTGTACATTTCACCCTTAAAATTATATTTATTGTTAATTGTACAGATATTTATTTAATAAAAAAAGGTAATTTCTTTGTAAAATTTTAAGGTTGAACTTACCAAATGGTTACTTTTTTAAACTTATTTTGGACATTGTTTATTACTTGTAAAAATATAAGAATGTAAGGAATTAGCTTTTTAATTAAAAAATAATTATATGAACTTCAATCTTATTTTGTCCTCTGAAGTCTGAAAACTATGAAAATCGAGTGAAAACGAAGATGACGAATGGTGTGCGGTCCAGTCGGTATTTCTAAATTGACCGGTCAACTCTTCTTGGTGAACGTAACTATAATTAGTTCATGTTGTAAGACAAATCGACAGTATACCTGCAAAACCTCGTTCTCAACTCAGAATTTTACAGGAGACACAAAAAACTTCCTATAACCCTTCTAGAAGGTTATGGACTTGCAGGTTATTACAGTCGAACATAGAGAAGACATTTCTCACTGAATCAAAACCAAACTTTCTGCGAAGGTTCTAGAGCCTTACATTTACCCAGCAAGCTCAAAACCTTATTTTGGGGAAAAATCGGACTTACGAGGTTTTGCAGGTATACTGTCGAAATGAAGGTTTAATTTTCGCCTGCCCAGTTTTGACCTGTCAACTCTTTTTGGTTCAACTGCACAACTATATCAAGTCCAAATTTGCTCAAAATCGATCAATCGATTTATGAAGACTTGAATTTACTTTCTGAAATGTTTTTATAACTGACTTCTGATATCATTGGGTAAAAACTTAGTAGACCTATAAGGTTAGAAGCTTAAGGTTATCCTGGCGCTATCTACACTTTTTGAAGCTTGTGTGGTCTGTTGAACATTAAAATGGATGAATTGGAACCTTTTTACCTGGATGACTTGCGAAGATAATTGAGAAAAGGGAAAAAAAATAAAAATTTTATCCAAAAGCTGTAATTTCATTAAATTCTTCAATGAAGAGAATGATGATTTGGGTGACAACCAGTGTAATTTATAATGGACGAAACCCGAGGACAATGTACCTAAAATGTCAGAGTGGAAAGTAGAGGGTATAAAGTAAAATTCCGATTCTCTCCGCCTCCCTTTACCTGTAATTTCCTGTGGTGCACTTAGACGCATTCCACATGATTAAAGGCCATATTATGAAATGCCGGTCTTGTCGGTTTAATGATAGAGTTGCGCCTTTTTTTTTTCCAACCCCCGGCCACTGGTGACATTTTCCCTTCTGTTCTGCCCAACATCGCCGAGACCCTTCATTTTTTTCAGGCCCGAATAACTAGAAAATTGCCTACTTTTTTCTCTTTTCAGTCCCATTCAATCATAAACAATGAATTGAATAAAAAAGTTACCTGGAGTAAAAGAAAGCATTGGCCGAGTCATAATAATAGTCAATAACACTCAATATAATAAAATAATGTACTATTTTTATTTAATTTTTATTACTTTATATTCCGTAAATTATGATTTTTGGGTAACGTATAATTCCAGGAAGAAATGACCGTGACAACGGACATCTCACGACGCGTTTCGGCTTAGAAAGCCTCGTCAGTTGAGCTCTTCCCTCTATCATAGTCATTTTTATGTTTTCACTGTGTGCCTCAATCTCCGAGAGCTTTAGCTTAAATTAATAATAATAATAATAATAATAATAATAATAATAATATAATTTCAATTATTTGTGGACTTAAAGTATAAAACAACGCCTCCAAAATCATTGATGGCCACTGAGGAAACATCTTCTCATAGGTATTACAGGTTGCGCGGATAATCAATTTTTTCTTAAGTCCCTTTCCCAAAAACTTTTTTTTAGAAATTAAAAACTTCGGTTACCAGTGCACCCAACCTTAATTTCCATCCGCAGCATTTCAGTTTTGCATCTCTACGTTCAGCCATAAAGTAAGATGTTAGACAGTCCGAACAAAAAAAAAGGTTGTCCGGAAAGACTAAAAAAGAAGATTGTTGGCATTTGAAATTAAGGGAAAAAAACGTTTAAGTAATGCGATGGCTACTAGGAAGAGATGAAGAAGAAGTAGGAGGGAAAAAAACCGAAAAAAGACAGAATGAAAAGAGCACACCTGGGTTTTGCCATTATTTACCGTCTATAAACATTTTACTTTCAAATCAAAAGACTCTCTAGAGCCGTTGCGCCTTTTTACGATCTCTCTTAACTTCTTAAGCTACGGTTGAAAGGCAGTTTAGCAGCTAGCAAAGACCCTTTCATGGCCGCTTTAAACCACACCGATGTGACTTATTCGACGAAGGAGAAAAAGACAGAGATAAAAAAAAATAGGATTCGAAAAATATTCGTTTTAAGAGTACACGAGCTCATGTTTTTGCATACAAAGCCACAAGCTCCATTGGTGGTCATGTATTGGAGAAGAAGTGCTGAGGATTTTTGGGTGGACAAAAGCTAATGAGGATGAGAGTCCCCTTAAAATTTTCTTAACAGGAGGTCCCAAAAAGGCGGAGAGTGAAATATATTATCCAAAGTGGAGATTAGGCTAATAACAATGTTTTGAGGTGGGCGGGCTCTATCTGATCTGAGGGAGATGTATTTATTTAGTCGGAAGGCGAAGTTAAAAAGAGAGATGCCCAGGGATCTGGACGGGGCCTGCGTGGAATGAATAATTGTAGTGAATGCGGCTCTTCTGCCCAGGTGTGCTCGGAAGGTACAGTCGAATACAAAAGCGGGAGCCCCCCTTACTCCCCCGGAGGCCCTCGAACTTTTAAAACAAATACACAAATCTCGCCTCATCACCAGTACCGGACCAGAGGGTCCGGCCAGTTAGCGGTCGCTCACTCCCTTAGCATCTCCTTTAAAAGGTTGCTAGACCCCCCGACAAAATGCTTATCTTCCCATCCATTTATACTCCTATTCTTTTTGTCCGTCCCCTTAATTATTTTAAAAGCAGGAACATTCCTGTTCTTCAAGCGCTATTACATTTAAATCCGGGTTCGACTCATTCATTCATCACGATTCTGATATTTTTACCCACCGACTCGAGTTATACACATCGGAGATACCATTCTTATAATTGACTAATCAGAAACTTCCATTTTCTCCCCTCCACTAAAACAAAATGTCAAATCACCTCACTCTATGCACTTCAAATAAATTTCAGCCAACAAAAAATGGCCGGTAGAAGCAGAAATAGAAGGGATCAGTTCAAATGAGCATAAGTCTTGGCCAATTGATCGGTCATCTAAGTGTTCTACAATAATGATCATTTATGTGTGTTCTCGAGTTTTTCCATTTTCCTGTCAATTCCTGTTGGCTTAACCCTACTTTTCTAGCTGGTGACTGCAAGTAAGGGTTAATTTGACAAATGTTCTAGGTTACCCGAGATTATAATGAACAAATTGCATTCTTTGGTTAGCCATGTGGAAGGTTGGAAAGCATATGAGGCGCTCCGGGTACGAAGGGCGAACTCGACATCGGACAAATTTTTTTAACTTCCTTAAAGAAGTTATCGCGATACCCTCGACGTCGGGTTTTTGGGGAAGGGTCCTCCAGTTTTTTTTTTCATTTTCAGATTCTAGACCTCTTGGTAAATACGCCCATATAATTTTTATGTTGAGTTCGCCATTTTTCCCCTTTAAATACGTAAAAACCGAAACTTTAAAATGCGAATAGCTGGAAACTACGTTTTGTCGAGTTCGCCCTTCGTACCCGGAGCGCCTCATATCTTCCTTCATTGACCAGTCAACTCTTCTTGGTTAAGCACTACGTTAATAAGCGTTCTAAATACAGTGATTAGAAGGTTAAGGTAACAACCAGTAGTCACTTTAGAGATTGATAAAGTCCCATCTTTTAGCGAGAAGTTGTTTTTAATTTTTTCGAATTGTATTCTTCATAAAAAGTAACTGGAGTTCTTAACTCAGTCTCGACAAGCACTTATTTGTACGGGATATTCACACAGGATTTGTGCAGGTAAATTTTTTTTTTCTTCGTCCCATGTAGAAACCAGTTAAGTGATTTCAAAATTCAAATTGGCTCGTAAAGAAGTATCTCTGCAAAGTGGGGAGGGTATAAATTAATGAGAGAAATTTATTAGGGTAGCCCGTGGAGGATTGAAGCCCCCCTCGCGCCTTCCTCCTTGCCGAGCACTCCGGGTATCGAGGTTGATGGCTTGATTATTTCTTTAGAAACGGCTCGAAATGGAAATTCCAGAGAGGGAAGAACTTTCTGAAAATTACGTTTCTAAAAGGTAGAAAATGTTGTCGAGTGGGCGTCTGTTTTGTCAACTCGAGCTTCCCACCCGAACGAGGATTTACATAAATATCTCCGTTAGAAGACGAAGAGATGTTATCGTTCTCGGCCTCTTAGCTCACAGCTGGACTCATCTTCCCAACACAAATCAAAATATCCTCTACTGCTTAACTACCTGTTTTTTTCCCCTCTCCGTCCACGATATGCTCTCCAGGGACCCCCAAATGATAAGGACATTTATCAAAAAGGAATCTGTAAAGCGATGTAGCACGAAAGACCTTTAAATTATCTCCAGTTTTATTAATTTCTTTATTCACGATGGAAACTTCCAAAGACATCCTTCATCGGAAATCACGCTGTTCAAACATGATTTCTACGTTTTACTTTTGCGTCAATTTATTTCCCAAATTTCTGGGTGTGTAATAGCCGCATTTCGTCTTCCTAATGGTGGAGATAAAATCTGAGAAATGGAGGGGACAAAATAGTTGATAAAGGTTCCAGTTCCAATTAGCACCAATTACTTGGCAGTAAAAGTAAAGGGTGAGCAGGTATAATAGAGCCATCCCTCTTCCCGTCCTCTGAGTTCATAGTTCTATAAAAAATGGAAATCCGATAGTGTTGATGTGTTCGGTCATTAAGTAGCTCTTCTCAGGCCTTATAACCTTTTTTTTCCTTCACCCTGAACATTTTTTTTTATCTTCCCTTTCTTAAAACACGATCAAACTGACTTTTACGTCACGCAAATTTAAATTTCTTTTTTCTTATTTATCGACAGCCCTAAGCATAAAAAAGCTGGAAAGCATTTTCCCAGCCAGTTTTCAGCCTTTATCTCATTTCGGACTAGATGTTTTTAACTTAATTAAGTTGTTAAGTAAAGTTTTGTGTTTTTGAAATTTTTTTAGAAAGAAAAGAGTGAGGAGACTGCACGCCGCCAACGCTGTTTGACCTTTAGAGTGGTTGTCTCCGGACGCAAGAGACTCTTCGGCGCCCCCCTTTTGACCCGCGTTCCCTTATCTGAGGAAACGTTTTCCCACTTACATAACATCGAACTGACGAAATTCGCTATTTAAAAAAGAATCAAAATACTGGTTCTGGATAAGCCCTTGAACGAGAATGACCTCGTTTGAACCGGCCGGATAATCGTTCCCTAATCGAAATCCGAGTCTGCTGTCGTAAAACAAACGAGAGAGAAGAAAAAAAAATCAATAAGCCCAATGACATTGAACTTACCCGCCAACTTAAAAGGTCAATTACCTCCATAAATCGTTTTAAAAAAATACCACAAATAAGGTACATCTTATCTCTATATATAATTAATTCCTTATTTAACTAGGCTAATTAGTCCTAAATATTTTATAAATAAAAATAAGATAGGATTATCATGCCAATAAGTTGGACGATTTGCATAATAAAGGCTTGAAAACAGATTTTTTATTTTAAAAACCAAAGTACTGGTTTGAAGAGCTTCCAACGAAAACTTCCTTAAAGAGAAGAATCTATATAGGAGGGGGAAGTATAACGGAGGGGAAGTAAAACCTAGGGAGAAGTTATGGGAGGGGAAGTATAACGGAGTGGGAAATATATGGGAGGGGGAAGTATATTTTCTAAGTTCTTTTTTTCGAAAATTTTTCCAAGTGCCCAGGTAGAAATAATGGGCTCTTTGGCCTAGGGATGTGCCTCTCGTAAAGGGTAGAAGTATACAATTTCTCCCTACTAAAAAAAATGATAATTAAAAAGTGGCAATTTTTTTACACCAAAAATTCTTAAAAAATATAAGGAGTAATTGATGAAAATTTGGTGAAAATCGGATTAACGGTTCGGCCGCAGCGAGTTTTTAAAATTTCAAACAGACATATCTCCGCCATTTTTTCGAAATTCAAAAATCGCCCTCGTTACATTCTTCTTCTCCGAATAAGGAAGATTTTGTGAAAATTTGGTGAAAATCGGATAAAAACAGTGGCCGTAAAGTGTTCCGGAAAAATGCTACGGACGGCCGGCCGGCACCACAGACAAAGTTGAGATCGGTAAAGATCAATTGATTTGACCCTCCGGGGTCTGGAAGACCCTTCCCCAAAAACCCGACGTCGAGGGTATCGCAATAACTTCTTTAAGGAAGTTATAAGTCAGTCATTTCTTTCATCAAAAGTCATTTTAACCAAACTTAAGAAAGACAGCATTTCCAAGAATTTTTTTTTTTTAGGAATACCTTCATTTTTTACCGCTTTTCTTAGCTGGTTTAAATTAGTGCTTATCATAATTTCTGTACAAAACTGCCTAAAAAGGGATTCAAAATAGAAAAAAAACCTAATTATTTGTTTGAAATTAAAAAAAATAATAATTGAAGAGTTAGGTAATGAGATTCATTGTGTGCGATAAGATTGCAGTTTCCAAGCGGTTCGTCTTTAGGTTCGATGACATCTAAATGTCATTTCCCGGGGCAGAGGAGACCTTTCGATATCAAATTTCTTTTATTATCTCTCCGCTTGAATAAAATTCAAATCCTAATTGATACTTTTTTTTTTAACGTTGCGGATTGTTCTGGAAAAGTAGTTTTGTTGATATTGGATTGAGTAGGAAAAAAATAAAGTGTTTTGGAAGTCAAGTTGTTTAGCGTGTCGGATGTAAATAAAGGTAAGTTGTTGTAGCTACTATAAGATCCTTGATATGGGTCAGTTTGTTTATCCTGTCGCTTGCGTCTGTGTAAACTCAAAGCCTCTCGAAAGGTGCCTACAAAAAATAGAAGGGAGCGAACCGTATTTAATACGACACAATACTCTTGAAAGGATCCAAAAAAACGAAGAAGAACGTGATTTTTAGATAGAAGAAGCAGTTTTTTAGCAGTATTTAACGCTTTTTTAGTAAGTTTGGACGATTTGTTTGGCTGAAATCAGATCAAGGGTTCTGGTATTTTGCTTAGGGCCTAACGTATTTCGAGCTTTTCCCCGAAATTCTACGAGATTTTGGAATTTGTTTTAAAATAATGGCTTCATTAATCGTTTTTATATTGTTTTCTTGAAAGAAAGAGCTTCTTTTCCAGAATGTATGTAGGGTGAGTTATATGCTATGACCACTGGCCTACGGAGGCAGGTTATTTCAAGAAAAAAAGCTTTTTTACCAAATGCCAAAAAATAAATTAGAGCTGAATGAACAAGATGGTTTTTTTAGACTGGTAAGAATCATCGTTGATTCACTTTAAAGTTTGTTTATCGGGTGTTTGGACAAAAATGACTCAGACGGATCGATTTCCTTCGTCCGGTTAATGTGTCACGTCAAGACCCCCGCCCCCAACCATCAGATAAAGACTCCTTTCTATTCTATTTTATTCGTTTCCGAGAAAAATCCTTTTCGCTCGCAATTAGACGTATGTCGTTAATGTTTTTAAACGCGAGGGTTAAAAGGGAACGTTTTTACGACCCTTTCCTCCCTTTGATAAATTTTTCAAAGAGCGGGGGGCTCAAGAGTCCCGTGAGAAAAAGTTTAAATTGAAGAAATTCTTCCGGAGAGGGTAATTGTCTCTTTTTATGAACGATGTTCAAAAACCAATTTTCTTAAAACTAATAATCTTTTCTGATTATTTTTTTTACAAAGAAGCCTTTCGGATTATAATGAAAATCCACTGATGGAAAAGTGTCGGGATATGATATGCCGGCTAGACTGGTTAGTGGTATGTCAAGTATACTCAAGATGAGCCTTAATGATTCCGTAGGACAAAAACGAGTCTCAATTACGACGAAGAATCCAAGAATAAATTTCATTAGCCGTATAATTTGTCGCCGGATCGTCTCCATTAGCGAGGGTGATGAAGGAGGGGAAGCCTCCCCCCTTTCTGATATAGTTATTAGCTTTTGGGTAATGCGCCTGAGGGTGGGAGGGACGCTATCGGGGGACTAATGGGACGTAGGACCACACAAACCGGGCCCGCCGCCGCGGGGAAAAAGATTCCCACTTAACCAAACCTTCCATCAATCTACATCTTGACCAGTGCCGACAACAGGTGGCACAACCCTCATTTCGTCCTTAACAATCCGTGGCCAATCGTTCATCTCGTTATCTTCTATCGCCTGGAATTGTTAAAAATCCCTTTTTCTTTAATGGTCGGCGTAAAGAACGGAAATTCGCCGACGACGGTGGTCTTCCACTCGAGAGCAGGAAATACCGAGTCATCTTCCTTCACCGCCTTCTAATCACCTTCAAATTAAAAGGGACATCGGTCGGCAAAACTCACACACGCATCGTTTTTTTCAAAAACAAAACCGCCCAGGAACCTCAACAAAAAATAACCCACGGTGGTCCGAAGAACAAATCATACATTTCCACCACTGACCACTATTGAAAATTCTTCCGCTTGGAATCTGTTGAAAAAGTGTATTTGGAGTGGTTCGATAGGTGTGGTATGTGGGAGGGGCGCTCTCCGGATTCTTTTCTTTGTCTCGGGCCACAATCCTCACTTTTTTAAAATTATTTTTAAATCTTTCATGTTGCAAAATAGGAATTTTTCAAATTTTAAAATTCCGCCACACCCACCTCATCTTTTCCTTATAAATGACGTTCTTTTTAAAAAAAATCTTCAAGTAAACACATTCCCGAGAAAAAATCCCTTTTGAAAGAGAAGGACAATGAATCGAAATGCAAATAAGACGAAACATGAAATCTCACCAAGGTTACATAACTACGTATCATTTAAAGTAAAACTTGCATCAAGGCGCTTCCTTCGGAAATTTTTACAAGTAAACAAAATTAATAACATTCCACATCTGACTTCATTATTCTATGTCGAAAAACGCATTGAGAAATATTCAAGAGGAAAATGAGGTTCCAGAGTCTTTCACCTCTTTTGACTGCTTATCAAACTTTTGACTCCTCGAAGATCTTGGTTGAACAGATATCAGAGTTAAAATTGCGATCTAATGATTTTTACTGGGACTGATGATACGTTGACAGCGGGACTCTTCATAGAAATGAGGCTTTGTTTGAACGAAACACGTGTGGCTCGTAAAAATATTATGACAAAGTTCATCCCGAGTTCCTCGGAGAATATTAAATGAGGATTAATAAAGAAGTAACGGTGGTTTCTATAGCGATCCCCGACGGTGGTCCGGTATTCGAGGGACGACGATCGGAATTCACCTTTTTACACACGGGACGGACTCCCCGAAGAGGCCTATAAACCAATTATGAAACACTCGAGTTCCGCCCTCTGTTAAACAATGCGAGCCGACCACAATCGCCCTCGTAAATTATGATGGAAGGTGTATTGTGAGACATAAGTAAGGAGAGAGAGAATGTTGAAAGACGGAGAGAGATACAATTGCTCCCACCGCGGCACTACTGCCCATCAGCCCCGATTGTTTTCCGACTTTGACTTTTTTTTTTGTTCTTCTTTTTCCCAGAGACGGACAAAAGGCGGCTTCTTCGGCCACCCGACAAACTCCCTCCCCCCTATCTATTGTTTCAAAAAAGGGCTTCTCAATGAAAAAGCAATAATTCATAACAATAAATGGATCTGTCAGACAATGGAGCTATTGTAGGGGCGAGCACTGTGTCATTTGGTCATTAATCGAATATCTACGAGTAATAGGATCGCATTCTTTTGGAATAATTACTAAACTTCAAAGCCGTTGTCGAACCAACAGCCTATTTACAAGATTTTACAGGGACGAAGAAGCAGAAAGTAGCTTCCACGGTTATATAGCGGCCAAAAATGAGGACCACCATCAATCACCATCATCGGAAAATCCCCGCAAAATCGTTTTTTGGTCGAAAGACTGAAACTTCGGCTTAGAAATCGATTTAAAAAAAGTGTTAATAACCTATAGTAGCAATCAAAAAACCGTGGAAAGCTGCAGAAAATCCGGTAAAAATGGGGTTTCTTCGTCGAAATCAGTACGCAATGCTGCAATGAACTGTTGATAAGGGTGTCTCTCGAACAAAAGTGGGAGGAAAAACCCCAAAAATCAGAGGTAGAATAGGAATTCTACGTCGAAAAACTTGATCTAATGGATTAAATTGACAATTTGGTAAAAAGAGGCATTTTTTGGTCATTGGTTGAAAATTCGAAGTAGTCTAAAAAGTAAACGGTGTTATTATGGTGGAAACTAGAGGAAGGTTGATTGTCGTTTTTACCCCATTTTCAATTTTTTCAAAGAAGAAATTACCTGCTACCTATACATTTCTGTTGCCGGGGCATTAAAGACAAAGCCGGATGTGAAGAATGTGCCATTGACAAAGGAATTCTCCACTTTTGAGTGAAGATAACAATATCGAGGCTGTGATGTCGGGATTCCATTTAAAGAACAAGTGTCACACGGGTCCTTTCCGTTATCAGCCGTTTTTTTACCCTCTTCTTTCTTCAAACATGAAATATGTTTAAGTAGATCGGGCCACCTTAAGTGGAGAGGCCCGTGGGTGAATACCTGTGTCAAGTAATTAGCCCTCATGGAATTCCGAGGGGTGTGGGAATGGAATTCTTCGAGTGAGAAACGATTGAAAGAAAAGGGGGGGGGGCGGAAAGATGGAACTATGGGCCAAAGGACTTATCAGCGAAAACATCTCTAAAAGAGCGTGTTAAAAGCCACCCCACTTGTAAATAATACCTCCGCAAACAGGTTTATGAATGAAACCCATTTTCATTCAGGTAGCCCACCCTAAGTGCCCCCCTCTTCATCCCATCACTTTACTTGAAACATTTTTTTTTCCTGTCTCTGTTTCCTGAGAAAATGATGGTTTCTCATTCTTCTCTTTTTTCGCTCCTGCCACGCTTTTAAAAGGGATACGTTTTTCAATTAGTCGAACATACTCGGGTTTCCTTTCTTACCTACCGAAACTCGCAAAACCTAAACGTATGAAATTCTGGCGTAACGGACAAGTCAAAAATCTTCCACCTCATTTCAACGTATTCAGTTTTTTTACGTAAAAATATCAATTACGAAAATTCAAAATGGATTCTTAAAAAAATGTTCTAAAACAGTCTTTTATCTTATCATACGAATAAAAAAAGAGAGATTTAAATCTGAAAGGATTCTGTATTATTAATAGATCAAGATTTGCATAACAGGCCATTTATATTTAGCCTTATAATCACCTTGAAAGGAGCAATTATTTTAAATTGCACCTTTTTTTTCTGTAATCTGCATACTCTCTGGTTTCTTCGGGAAAGGTTTTAAGGAGACTAAGATTAATTTTTAAACAACTTAATTATCGCATTGAGAGAGAGAAAGAAAAAATTATATCACCTAGCAGCTGCGTTCTAAAAGTAAATGCCTCATTTGAAAAGTTAAATCGACTTCTTCTAAATCTTTTTTTGGATTATATTCTTGATCTAATTATATAAATGATAAGGAAAATATTATATTTTCATTTGAAATTAATCTCTTTCTAAAAAAAAAAATCTTGCAAAAGGTCACGTGGCAATTGATGCCATGCGGTCTACGACTGGTCCAACTCGTTTGCCTTGGTTTTAAAATTGCTTTTGAATTTGTCATCGGCTAGTGAAGAAAAAAAAGAGAATATCATTGAAAGAGGATAACGAGGGTTGAATATTTTAAAAATGAAAATTCAATAAAGTTAACTCGACGGAAAAGGACGTTTCAAGTCACGATCAAGCCCTCGTAATGATCAATGTGGTTTAAAAAAATGACATTTTTAAAAGCCAAGGACTTGCAGCTAAGCTCCAGCTTCATTGCAAAGTTTTCAAACTGTGATAATTTAAGTGGGAGAGAAAGTATTTTGGCAGCTATCCATTACGACAAGTACCCACTAAAATGAGCATTGTTTCCTCCACAAATTGTTTAATTTTGAATTTTTATTGCAACCTAAAAATTCCTGCTAAGATATTCGGAAATCTGAAATCTAAATAGGACCCGCAATCTATGCGAACGAGCCAAATATCCGTCCGCCGAGAGAAAAACAAGAGTTCTTTTACAGGTAAATATGGATATTGTAGATATTGCCTAAAAAAACTGAAAACTGTAAAAAACGACTATAGTGACACTTCCCTTAACGGACACCTCTTAAAAGCGGACATCTCCCTTCAACGGACAAATTAAGATTCCCCGGCGTTGCAACATAGGAAATGGTATTCTAAATATTTCTATAAAGCGGACACTCTCAATACCGGACGCGGACAGCCTGAAAATTCAATTTTACCCCTAAAAATCTCCTAATAGCGGACAGCACGTTTTTTCAAGGACAAAGTTTATTGACATTCTGTTGTTCTAGAGATGTTTTGTTTACATTTTGCATCTTACTTATGATCTTTGACCTTAGTTAATCCCTTTTTGTCCCTCACAATGTCTTTTATTTATAAAATTCAGTTTTACTCTAGACTTCACTTCAAAATTACCGACTTTTTAAAGTTTAATTTTTTATTTTTAATATGTATGTACATATGTGATATCGAATATATGTATGTAATAATACATATTATATTTTCCTAATCAGAGATTAAACTTCATTTTTCATTTTTTAACTTCCTTAAAGAAGTTATTGCGATACCCTCGACGTCGGGTTTTTGGGGAAGGGTCTTCCAGACCCCGGAGGGTCAAATCGAATATTTTTTTTAAAGTTTTTTTTCCCTATTTTCCGAAAAGCGGACACCTCTATATAGCGGACAAATTTCAGGTCCCCAGGAGTGTCCGTTATTGGGAAGTTTCACTGTATTTAAGTTCTTAGTACGGCTTCAAATGCAAACTTCTGGTATTTGAACATAAACTTTTTTGGTCAAAAAGAAACGAATATCAGAAAGTACTTTTAAACGACTTTAAAGTACTTTTAAAAAATCCTCCCTTCTCAATTTAAAATGATACAGGAATTAATTAAAAATTTCTTAAATTGTCAACGAGGGTTTGAAAAAAAAAGCTTAAAATTAAAGAAAAAATTCCCCCTTTATAAATTATGGTGAGATACGGTGAAAGGTTCTTTCGTTTAGCGGCTAACAAGAAAATGAATGGAGTTTTGAATCTTTTTTTTTTTTCCTTTTTTTTCGTTAACCAGAGGAAATCGGTTTGGGAGGTCTCACGACATTCCAGGAGGTGTTCTTCGTGTAAAGGCGATCTTTTTACGGTGGGAAACACCCCTTGGGCAAATGGTGAAGGCGTCAGATGCTGAAAGAGGATTGGCCGGCTTCGGAGAAGGAGGAGGAGTCAAAAGGACCACGCCTTTCGATTAGGATGATAGGATCATCCTTTCGGGATGACACCCGACTCGGAATTTTTGTCAAGGAGGTCTCCCGCTTCGAACCTAGACTGGCGCCGCGCAAGAACTCAATGGAAAGCCAAACAATAACTTTTTTCCCCCTCAAGCAAACTTTTAACGTTTCTTTTCCAATAAAAAAAAATACATCATCTTTCAGCATTCCTTTTTAAAATTATGTCTAGACATCATTTTTATACACCTTTAGTATTTATAATCCCATAAAATAAAGGATTTATTTTTAAAATATATTTTTTCCTCTTCAGAAAAAATGGATCTTCCGATCACAGATTCTTAATATTTCTATTTTTCTACAAAATGAACTTTTTTTTAAGGGTTAAAATTTTCTCACGCGTTTTTTGTTTATTTTCTTCTAGAATGGTTTGAAAATTCACTCCCACACTTTTCAATGAAATGCGGTCGTTTTTAGATCGTAAATTATTTTCAAAGAATTTCCTTTCCACTCTCGAATGCCTTTTGTCGGAAAAGCTTTCACTTATTACCTCTCAGGATATTTTTTTAAACCTTTTCCAGCCCTATTTTGCCAATCGAAGCTTACCCTTTTCTAGGACTACTACGCCTATTGTTTAACATTCAAAAATTACCGTTGTAGTCAATATTTTAGCGAAAATATAACAAGATAATATAAGCCATCTCCAATACTCGGTAATTTTACGACCGTGTTAATTTAATTAATTTTTAAAAAATTCTTACGCTTCAAAATATAAAGTATTTTTGGATATTCACATACTTCACATACTTTTTCTCCACGGTTTTTTTCCACACATTTTGATGGGCAGCACGTCGGAATCGTCGCGTTAGTTCTAACATCGGTTATGTCATTTTTCCTAGGTTTTCAGGAGAGCCAAAATACGGATTAATTACTCATTGGAATCAATGCATTACCTGTTGGCTAAATCGTGAACTACGCGTTTTCTGTTGGTAATAGGGTTAAACTACCAACGGAATTCGATTATCATCAAAATTTACCATCAGAAACAATGCCAAACCCAAAATTGATAAAAAATGACTTAGCAGGTGATAAAACAAACGCGACGATATGTTGGAAGAAGAGGGGAAAAATTAATGATATTCACTAAATATTTAATTAAATTAATGATGGCGGTATTAGTTTTAAAAAATTAAATTTGAACTTACACGCCCTGAATCGCGCAAGGGGGTCTTGGAAATTCCTATTCCTCTGCTATGGAAAAAGCAAAAAGAGCAACGAAAACGACAAAAAAATTTAAAAATATCATTTCTGATTTTTTTCATTAGTTTTTCCCTTAATATACCCAATCGGCGTGGAAATGTCTAAATTTTCGATTTTACACATTTAAAAATTGATGTATGTAGAATTTGAAAATTAACGGGTAATTAAGGTTTTCAAATGTTTTTCGTAGAAACGTCCAAAATAACCTGGATTGTTTATTTTCCCTAAAACCGTTTGGCCTCTAAAAATATCGTAATTGCAAACATACATACCAAAACATTAGCAACTATTTTTTAAAAAGGAGTTTTATAGTTTTAATATTTTGAAGCGTAGACAAAATGAGTTTGAGTAGTTAAATGAAAAAAAAAAAAAAATGTGACGAGGTGATAATTTGTTGTCCTGAATCTGTTTAGGTGGTCGTGGCGTGAGAGAAATCTTTCGGATAGGACGTTCCCGTGGGTCTTAATTATAACCATTAGCTTTGTGTGAGTATCGGTTTAATGGGGTGGACTAAGTCTTTAACAAGGTTTACTTTTTGAGTGAAACTGAGTCATCCCTTTCTACCTGTTCGAGGACCTTTTTAGTCTATTTTTATCCGTAAAGATCAAATAGGCCCCTCCTCCGTGAGTGTTTTTGGCTGCTTTTGAGTCCGTTACGAGAAGGACACATTTTTCAAGGGAGATGCCGCCTTTTTAGAAAAATAGAAGCCCTTCAGAGGATTTTTCAACATATTTTAAGGTTGTTTTACCTGAGTTTTTAAAAATAAAGACGATTGTTCTTCAAGTTTCAAGTGGGTCGCACTTAAACCTTTTCTTAATCTACATAAACATTCAAAAACCAGGGTGAAATTCCAAGGCGGGGAAGTGTTGAACGTTTGACTAGGGTCTAATTTTTTCTAATTTCGTTAATCTTCATCATCAACCAGATTTTGAGCCATAAATTCCTGGACCTTCTAGATAGAGACTTGTATTGTTATACCCTCAAATCCCGTGCTACTTGATTTTGAGCCTCTTTTGACAATAAAATTTTTGGTTTGATTTCAACCTTTTTCTTGAGTGCATCTTGAAGTAAAGAAGAGTTTTTTATGTTTAAATTGGAGAGAAATAAGAAGAAGAATTTGATTGGAAATTTTTTAATAATCAAATCAGAATCCGATGGGAACCCGAAGACGTGATGTGGAAGCTTAAATCAAGTGGACATAAAGGAAGAAGAAAAAAAAAATCCCGGGAGTTGATTGATCCTTCGAGTTGACATTCTGTAACGCCTCCCTCAGGGTTGAAAGATGGCCCGCGTCTCCCCCTTTTCTTTTTTGCACCTTCCCGAAAGCCCCCCCATTGCGGAAAAGCTAAGGGAAGACGGGTAGAGGAGGGAATGTGATTGGAATTATAACAATGCAGAAACTGGGGAGTAGTTTGCGCAAAAATAAAAAAAAATAAATAAGAAAAGAGAAAAAGAAACGAGCCCGGTATGTGAGGATCCTCAAGGACGCCTTGGTTAATATTTTCTCTTTTCTGTCCGCTCTTCTCTGTCTCTTTTTACCGCTTAAAATTCACGCATACTCAAGGAATCGCGGACCAATTAAAAAATGACAGTAGCCAGATGGGAACGTTTCATTTTTTCTTCTCCACCCTTTTTTAAAACATTTTTTTCTAACTCCACTTAAGAAGTCTGAGAAACCTAACATCCCTCGAACTCATGTTTCTAAGATTGATAACTCTTTTTTCTGTAAAACCCGCTACGTAGACTTATGAAGAAGCGCATTTCTCCAACTTAAAAAGGACCCCAAAAAGTATGAGCGTTGAAAAAGTTTCTTTTGGAACTGATCCAATTTTCGTAATTCAAGGAATTTGTTTGTGTATCGTCAGAAGAGGAGTTTAACCGAATTCTGTAAACAATCCAGGGACGAGTACGTGACACAATTAAACAACAAATTCCAAATCTAACATTATTCATCTGACCAAAAAACAATAAATCTCCAAGATAAACTAACCAGATACTATGTTTGAAATTAGATTCTGAAAAAATTCACTATTTTCGACCTTCTAAAAACAGGATTAACAGTAACGAAATGTAAATATGTACGTACTTGCTCTATCAAAAGACTGGCTGAATATTTGGAACCGATGTTGAAGGAAAACCTTCTTAGCACGCCCACAATGATGCTGAATGGTGCTTATTCCACCTAAAATATTTCCTGCTGAATGCTGAAGGCTCAAATACTGCTGTACTATCATCAAACAGACGGAATGATTCTCTTCGAAAAAATGTGGGGTCTTGTAATCCACAGCGTTCTCATGGGAAGTTCAGTTCAATGGCCGACCATTTTCACCCCTTCACAAACATGAGGAGGTTTCGCATAAGACGGATTGACAGCAGACAAATACCTACTTCTCAGACGTAAAAGCGAAAAACTAATTCTCGAGGACTTGGAATAAAATGTTCGTTCTCCCAGGGATTCTAAAGCCGTTTTCCAATAACGTTATACGCTATTGTCTTCCTTTGATCAGCTTATAAATCATGACGTGAATTGTAAAAAGCAACCCAAAACAATAAAAGTCGATTTTACATCGAAATCAACAAGGGATTATTATTATTTATGGGATAAACGAACATAAAAAATATTTCTTTATTACAAATGCCACTTTTCCTTGATTACGATTGTGAATCAATAAACGGAGTGCGTTCGCGAGTGCGGAGACTCGAGGAGGGAGCGAGAGAGAGAAAAAAAAGCGGGGAAAAAAAGCGGAGTTGGAGTGGGGGTTAGAATATCGCTGGAGTTGGAGGAGGCCTTTAGGAAAAATGTCAAAGTGAACCCCACCAGTGGCCAGACTCCAGACTGTCTGTCAAGTGCTCAGTGCTTTACCCCAGCGCAACGCGAGAAGTGAAACGTTTTTTAATCATAAGTGAATCTAAAGAGGAAAACATGCGTCGTGTTTATTAGCCTCTGATGGTTTTTCGCCTTCTCAACATTAAGAAAAGCCAATCGTGTGTTTATTCAATTCAGGAATGCCAGGAAGGCCTCATGATCCAATTAAAGGACATACAGGTAATTACTTTTAAATTAAAAAAAATTAATTTTTTAAGCTCATTGGTAATGTGATTAAACCGAACAGGAAGGGCTCGAAACCAACTTTTTAGATTCGCAAGTTTGCCTTGAAACAGTAGTCTAACAGTGAAATTTCCTTGAAAATTTGAATAATTTTATTGATTAATAAAGAGTCTATTAGCTCCATAATAACCTTAGAGTAAAATTTATTCAATAGTTCTCCTGTTACATACAACAGTAGTTAAGATGAAGAAGGGACCAATAGTGTTGCCGTGAGGTGTTCCGGAAAATTGAGCGACGGACGGCCGGCGCCTCAGACAAACTCATTCAAGTTGTGTTTTTTAAAAGTTAATTTACGCTTAGGGGTCTATAAGACCCAATTCCAGAAACCTGTTTTTTAGATGAATTAAGTAACCCGTGTAGAAATCCTGGTCGGCCGATTGACTTGGAAGAATGGGTTTGTTTTAAAAAATTTATTTCTAGTCCTCAAAATTGAGATACGAAAATTCTGTATTCTGATAGGGCTACAGACTGAGAACGATTTTGAGCAAAAATTTATTTTAGGTTCGATTATGTTTAAAAATTTTTTTTGAATGAGGGGTGATAACAAATTCAGTGTAGAAAACATAAAGAGAAAGTCCTTGAAATTTTTCAAATTTCGCTTCCCTTCTACTTTCAGACAGGACTTCAGAGTTATGAAATCTAAGCAGTTTTGAAATTAAAAAATAATAATTTTAGGATTATTTTTCTTTTCGAAGTGAAAGAAAATGTAATTTTTTTGCTAATAGAAAGACGTTCGTTGGTCATTACCTCCTTAGGGGAAGGGCTGATGAGGCTCTCGGGCGGGGACAATGGCATTGTCCTCGTAGGGAACATCTTCCTATTGTTGTTTGGGTAAAAGGTAACAAAAGGAATGGGTAAACAGAACGAAATGCACCTGAATCCTTCTGCCCGACCCATTGTGCACCATTGACATCCTAAGCCAAGAACAATAGCGACTTTCTTCCTATAGGGCCAATGGATAATCCAACAATATTTAAGATACATGAACCTCCAATAAATTTCTTCAATTTTTAGTATTAAAAAATCGGTCTATGACCCTAAAAACAAATTTTTTATAGCAAAAGTAATATTTTTTTTAGTTTAAAAAAAAAGAGATAAGTGATAATGCAATAACGATAAGGATACCGAGAATTATGTTGATATCAGAGCCTTCCTTATTCCCTGACCCCAGATTCTTAAGCCGGTTGAGATTTGCGATTTTTAAAATGTGTTTTCTTTTTTCTTTATGAGAAATATTGGAAAGTTGCGGTAGGTAAAATATCGGAGGTAGAAAAGAAAGGAGGGTGTTGTGTGACGTGGATGGCGCCTACCTACACTTAACATCCCCATAAAAGTGAAGAGTCCACCCCCTACTATTTCTTGGACTCCATATATCATTATATCACCACCCCAAAAGTTTTTTCCCCTCTCCGGCACCTTTGACACCTACGGTACCGTTTCTTGAACAGTAAAAAAATTGCACACACTTAAAAAAATTTAAATTTTGATCCTCTCTGTTTTATTTCACACCTAGGGTGGAAAATGGATATTATATACTCGGGGAGATAGTAAATTAAGATTATGGGACTTACCCCCTGATTAAAACCCTAGGAGTTAAAAATGGAATTTTTAGGCACTCTTTATTCTTTTTTTTCGATCTAAGACGAAAATTTCGTCAAAAAAATGAGAGAGACTATTTTATTCCTGATTTTAGTGTTGATTGAGGAAGTTATAGTCGTCCTCGGCACATTTCTTTTAAAAAGACGTCTCAAGTGTCGAATAAGGGGGAAAATTCTCTGCGGAGTCAAAATTCAAAGAATCCAACTAATGCAAACAATGGAATGAAATTAGATTTAAATTTCTTTCTTTTTCTCGTTTATTATTAAATGACACATGAACTCTTGTTTGTATTTTTTTCACAAATTGCCTTCAACAGGCTTTAATGAAGCAGAAATTCCCATCATCAAAAGTCATAAGCAGAACATTTTTATCTTCCTCAACCCAAGTTATTGTGAAACCCTCCGTGGGCGGCCTCAGGAAAAGGGTCTTCTAGACCCCGTAAGGAAAACTTATTAGTGATCTTTTCCTATCATGAGGTTTCCTGTGATGCCGGCCGCCGCATTTCTCCGGCCGGCTTCATAGCCGCAATTTTATCCGATTGTCACCTTTTTGTTTGAACGTGCAAAAATTAGATCTTTTTTTTTCTTTCCAAGTAAAAACTAGTTTTAACCATGTTAGAATGGAGAGTAATAAGTTACACTTCCTACTCACGAAGCGTTTTCAAGAATCGTAGTGATTCCTCTTTTCGACGGATACAGTTATAAACAAGAAAATTAGAAATCGGCTCTGTTCTGAATTTCAATTGGAATTCTCTGACTCACCGAGTGGACAACCTATTACAATCCCGACTACTTTTTTTTTTCTAAACTAGTTTCTCTCTCAGACAACCTATTACAATCCCGACTACTTTTTTTTTTTTCTAACAGTTCTCTCTCAGAGATTTGTTTTTCTAGGAATTCTGACGGGCGATCCTGGCGCGGTTAGTTCGTTCTATTTACATTTTTAGGACTCGTGAAATTTTAAGGTTACGCGAGCCCGTAAAAACATCCATTCTGATAGCCTTATGACTCTACTAATAAAAATTCAAATACCAGAAAACGCAACTACGTTGACAATTTATACATAAAAATTTTAAATGTACAAAAAAAATTTAGCTTTAAAATTTTCAAATTTAAAAAACGCGACAATGTACCTCTCTTTCATCGTGTGAAGTCAATTGTTTCTCATTGTTTCGCCAAAGTTTTTATGAAGGTGATTTTTTTCGGGTCAAGTGAAAGCCTTAATTATTGAATTAGTAAATTATTAGGCGTATAAAACCATTGACAGACACCTTTTATAAACGAGCAGCCATTTCCTAAGATTATGTATTCAAGTAGGCTTTTTCTCCTAGATTATAACTTTTTTGGATCAATTTCCACAAAGTAACAACATCGTACTTGATTGTTTAGTACCTAACATTTTTAGGAGTTTTTTTATTTAAAAAAAGTCTGAATCAGACGGGATGACGATTCTTTCGAAAAAGCTGGGTGTCGCTCACATTTTTAGAATGCCAGCGTTGATTATCAAGCGATTCACGTCCTAATTATTTTAATAGCCGTAAAACAGGTTTAGTCTTAGTCCCTTATCAAAATCTGAATAATAAAAGAGGTTTTATTTGTTAAAATTCCATTTAGGGGTCATTTGAATTAGTTGATCGCTAAAAACAATCAGAAATCTGGTTTCCGTGGCCTTTTTTTGACGTCAACATTCTTCGTTATTATCGCTTTTGGGTCGTAGGTCATTAGTTCAATATTTAGAACAGAATTATTTTAAAAAAGGGGGAAAAATATTATTTGGGTTGACAATTTTGTGGACGAATGTGGGTGAGAATCTTGTATTATATAATATCGGGTGCAGGTTCCTCGTGCTAATTAGCCGTCCAGGGACTCAAAAAGGGGAATTGGGTGCCTTCGTGAAAAACCAGTTCCTTTGGAATCTTAAGACGCGCGCGCCCGACTCTCCCACTTCTTTTTTTATCCGCCTTTTATTCCGTTGCGATTTCGACATAATCGATCGTTACGATTTCAAATATATTTTTGACGTCTCCATCGTGTTTACAGGTGTTTTTCTCAAACGCTTCATTACCCATTTAAACCACTACATAGTAAAAACTTGTCGACCTTACATTTCCTTTTATTACTTTTTTTAAAGGAGTGGATGAGATTAAAATTCCTTTAGATCTTCATTATTGTTTAAATCTCGTTTTTTTCCAATTCATTTCCCACTCACCAATTTTTATTTTTAAATTCGACTAGTACCTAGTTACTTAGTAGTTAGTGGGCGAATTAAGATTTAAACTTTAAAAAGCTATTTTTTGGGCCGGAGGTGAACTTTTGGCATGATATTCACTATGGAGTCAATAAGCTTCAAAATGTAAAAACAACAATTTTATTATAAAAATATATATCGCCACGTGATAAAGGTTTTGTCGGCAGGATATAAAGTTTTCCGTCGAACGAGTTTCGATATTTAACCCCTTTACGACGCTAGTTTAAAATGTTTAGGTCAATGCCTTAAAATCTAGCGAAAGAAAGATTTCTTTTCTAAACCAAATTTTTGTATTTCAAGATAAAATTGAGGCGCTCGGATACGAAGGGCGAACTCGCAATTTTAAAGTTTCGGTTTTTACGTATTAAAAGGGGAAAAAATGGCGAACTCAACAAAATTATATGGGTGTATTCACCAAGGTCTAGAATCTGAAAATGAAAAAAAAAACTGACGTCGAGGGTATCACAATCTTTAAGGAAGTTAAAAATTTGTCCGATGTCGATTCGCCTTCGTAACGCCTCAATTAAGTCCGACGAAGTTTGTCCTCCCACCATTTTACGATCCTGGATGTAACAGTAGCTTTTTTTGGAAAAATAGCAAATTGAATTTTATAAATACAATTATAATAAGAACAGGAGAGTTTTATTTTTAAATTGTACTATCTCAGTATTGAAATTTAGGGAGAGAAAAAAAAATGAAATAAAACATTGACAGGTAATTAATTCCGAGATGTGAATAATATTTTTATTAATCAATAACCATGTAGGTCATGTTTAAATAACATTCTATCTGACGGGTTCTTTCGAATAAGTTATCAACCTTTTGATATAAAGATGTTGACACGATTTATGGAGTTTTTATTATCTTTTTGTTTTTGTTCTTCGTATCCTTTGTGCTTAAAGAGATTAATTTTGAAGCGTTTGAATGACTTGTGAACGTTGGGAGGTAGAAGAAGTGGCCTTTAGACGTCAAGTCAAGAGCGGTGAAGCGTCTTTCGAATTAAAGAGAAGTACAAAACATGGGAAATATCGAGATCGGCGGTGGTCTTAATAATGGGAGTCGGAGGGGGCGACCCTATTCTCTCGAGGACCACCTATTTCCAGGTAATGTGTCTATTTTCTGGACTTCTCAGGTTCTTCTCTATAATGACCGGCCAAATAAAAAGAGCTGACCTCTTTCGACCACTTTTAAAACACAGAGGCGGTGCGACTCTTTCGCATCCTTTGATTTGTAAAAAAAATGAAAGGTCTCGAACGTTTTTAAGACCCGACTTTCTTTATCGTCCACCGCCTTCTAAATTATCGGATTTATGTTTTACAAATATTTACGTTGGCTTTTTAACCATTTTATGTTTTAAAAGTAAAACCATTTAACTTTTTATACTTTAAAAGAAGCTTAATATTAATCGAAGAAAAAATTTCAATTACGGCTTAAAAAAATTACGGTTTTTTTCTCGCTTTTTACACTAGATCATTGTCCCAATTAACATTTTTCCCGGATGTCCCTCACGACGCTTATTCAGCAATATTTTGGCCGTTCTAGATTCGAAGGACCTAAAAAAATTGATTTATTTACATTTGAAAAAACGAAAAAGACGTGGGAGTTAGCAGATGAGTCTATTTGACCTCATACACTTGCCTGGAGTTAAAAGTTAATTGAGCTCCCTCTAATGAGTATCGTTCTCGTCTAGACGTTTATTCCCCTTTGAAAAAAATACTAAACTGAAAATTTTGACATCGATTTTTTTATTGGACCCTCGTTACGAGAAAACTCATGGTTTATTGACTGACATCAATTAATCATCGTGACCCTAAAGATCGAGAAAAAAAAATTCGAACATTCACCCGAAATCTAGGGGATTCCGGTACTTAAAACGCTTTTCTACCTGCTCAGGTAATTTTCGGACATACCAGAAAAAGGTTAAAAAGAAGAATAATAGAGGGCGGTGTGTTTAATTTTTATTCGCAAATCTTTTTTATGTTCTTTTTGATTCTTGTTCGATTCCTACGTTTCGATGTTGTTATAGAGATCTCCATGAATATTTATTCGACGTTTGATCAATGTATGGGCAGCCTTTGGCAAATTTACATGAAGTTTATAAATCTCGTCTTTAGAAACGAATTCTCCCATAGATCAGTTTCGTGTGTTATTTAAATCTTGAAGTTTCGTAGATTTTGAACACGTGGGTAGTTTAAAAAAAGTTTAAGAATTAGATTTGCTTTGGATCTAAATAATTGGATTTTTGCTAAAGCTTTTTTAAAAATTGTACGCCATTTTAAAAATGTGCTATTCAGTTCCTAAATATGTCTACTAGTTTCCTGGAACTTGTAGACTCTACGTAATTTAAAAAAAAAAAATGTTTGAGGCTAATTCGAGGGTTGAGTCATGATGACTATCTTTTAATTTAAATATGGGGGCCTTTTTAACAGCAATAAAATTAATTTTTTCCCCTTTTATTTAGTCATTTTTAGAAACTAATCGTTTCCTCTCATTCCCTAAGTGACTTGAAGCAGGGGATTGAATAAGCCCTTCAAGTGTTCACACGGAATGCTCCCGAGTATTACCAGGTGTAGTATGATACCGGAATTTTTTCCAGAAAATATTCATTTTAACTTCATAGATTTTTGCCACTTTTTAGGGAGTTGAGTAAATAGAATTTTTATTTTTTGAGTAAAACAATGGTTGATCCACATTCTTACATTACTGCCGAAAAATGATAAGGCGAGTACCCATCGATGAAAATGCTAGGTGGCTAGAAAGGGTGAAACCTGGGGAAGAAGCGGCAAGTGCTAGATCCTACCGCCAAACCTCTGTCTTTTATTTGCGATTTCTGTTTATTTTTTAACTGTTTAAGGTAGAAGAAAGAAAGAAGAAAAACTCACAAATTGAATGAGATTTACAAAGTTTGGATCCGGTTCCCAGCTTACTGTTTTCCACTAATCTTTTGCATGCCTTTTCGTCTGCCTAGCTTTATGACGTCTATAGTTTTATTTTTAAATCTTTTATCCGACTATTAAAACGTATAAGTGAATAAATTGCAAAATTTGACGTCATGCGGTGAAGGAAAAAAAAACGTCAAAGTGAGATATGCCGGGAGATAACGAGGGGCCTCGTGAAAGGACTAAATTTATAGTCGCTATTAGAAGATAAAGCCGAAGAATCGTACAAGGCTGTACCGATCCTGTGCCTTGTTTAAGGGAAGGTAGGATATATTATAAGAAATGTGCCGGATTGATGTGATAAATAAGAATGTGTAAATGAGAAAAGGAAAAGAGAGGAAAGAGAAGGAGGGGCCTTCTTCTTTTTTTTTCCAGACGTTCGAGCGAGAGGGAAGTGGGAATCCCGTCCGGCGAGACATGCTGTCTGCCAAGGGGAACCCCCCCCCCCATCCGACCAAATCTCCCCCCCCCCCTCTCAACCCCTATCGTTCATAGGCCAAACCTTAAGTAACCAAACTGACCACTTTTCAAACGCGTTCGTTGGAGTTCTCGTCGTTTTTTGTGTGTGTATTCCGTGACAAAAAAGTGACCGAAAACTCTTCATCAATAACTTCCTCATTTCACGAAGATTCGGATTTTTTAAAATGGTCCGACATTTCTTCAATTACTTGAGTAAGTTTACTTTTTAAAAAAAAATATTTCTCAAAATGTTTAAGTGAATTTTTACCGCCTAGCATTTTTCCATTTTATTTATTTCTTTATTTTTCACCTGAATATAAACGCTGAATATAAATTAGACACAATTTAAAATTACCTACGATATTTTGGCAAATTATAATATAAATTTCTTCTAATTTTGAAAGAAATTTTATAACTTCATTATTACTAGTTTTGCAAACTAAATCTTCAAGTCCTAGTTAGGTAGATTAAAAAAAATTTCTTCCCATAAGAGATAAATAGTTTAAATGTTGATACAAAAACAATAGGTTCAAATTTAAAAAATAATTCATAGCTCCCTCAATTTGACTTTTTTTTACTATCAATTCGAACTTTTAAAGGTTTTTAGGTAAATTCTTTTCTTCGAAATCTACCTATTGTTTTATAACTTGAAATTATAATTTCAAGTACATTTTAAGTGGAAAAATTAGTGTTTTAAAACCTGGGGTAAAAGGTATCAAAAAACTTTATTATCTTCGCAGCTTATTTTGGGAAAAACCCGTTAGGTATTTTAAAATGGTCGGATTAGCCCCGAAATTCTTTCAAAAACCAGTCTTTTTAAAAGTATATGAAAAAGTTGATTTATTCATAAGTGAAAACCGTTTTAAAATTTGAGCCAATTTTGTTATGAACTTTGTTTAAAGGGTGTCAGAAAAAAAAGTGTTAGACAAAGGGGGTGGAGGGTTAGGGAAAAAAAAAAGATTTTGGCAACAGGTAAATAAGCTTGTTGTTGAACGGGGGAGAGGGAGAGTCCCGGGGCACGTGTGGTGAAGGTGGGGTGGCACCGTGGCAGATACACCTGCCAGTTCAGTCCGCATTCGACCATCCGTACACCAGCATTGTAGTTCTCTATCAATCAACTCTCACGTCTTAAGTAAACCCCCACTTATGTTACTCATGTGTTCCACCTGCTTCATTCACACACAGGTAATTCATTTTTCGAACGAATTTATTATATAAATTTCGTACGCCTTTTTTTTTCTGAACCGTCGGGGCCGTTTTCGCTCGGGAATCGTCCCCCCAGGAACCGGTTGGCATTCCTACGGGAAAGGAGCCCCGGTGGCCAAGGTTATAATCCCACTCTAGGGGCTTTAGGACAGACTGCGCGGCGCCCCCTCTTCCCTCTCCCGTACCTGTTCCACTAAAGTTTCTAAACTTATCTCTTTTTAGCAAATTTCCTCAATAACTTATAATTCGTTTAATAAACTTCCGGGCAAAAAATCATAACACAAGCACATATTTGTTCCAAATTTTCTTATATAAACTTGAAAATGTGGCAAAAATCTAAGAGAAGATCAATTTTTTACTTGATTTACCATTTGAGATAAATGCAGATTTTTAATAAGATGTTAACTCCTTGGTTGATTCCTCAATCTCTTGTTATTTTCTAAAATTTAAATAAGTCTTGGGAAATTTTTTTAATTACATAAGATGTCAATAGGTCATGGAGACTATAGAAACTAACAGGACTTTATTGTGAAAACAATCGCCTTTTGAGTGGCTAAAGAAAGGGGGGTTTCTCGTCTCAAATTAGGTTTTATCGATTAATCCCTCTTGTTTTCATACGGGGGTCGATCAATGTCGACGTTTATATGCCAGACACGAATCTCGAGTCGAGAATCGTGATCCATTTCTACAATAGAGAATAATTCCCGAATTTGCATAGAGATAGAAAAGGAGTCTTTAGTCCTGAGGTTTTCTATGGCAGTTATTGTGGGAGTATTCTAGTTGTTATTTATGAGTAGAGGACCTTTCGGGTTCATTAGTGGCTGTTTGACCAAGAGGTGAACGTTCCTACTCGCTTTCTCTCTCAAGTTATAGCCTCTGATAACGCTAAGTGTTACTCTTTTTTTTATTCACTTTTTTTCTTCCCTCTACGGGATGTGGCTTCTTCAGAATTCGACGCCCGCATTCTTATGTGTTCACTTTATTCTCGTATTTCCTTTTGGACTTCCTTTAATATCATTTTTGTTTTTGTTTCAGGAGCGTGATCGAACATGGTGGGTTTGGTGATGGTGTTGGGCCTGCTGGGAGTGTTTCAATCTGCTCAGGCGAACCTCGACAAAGCGGCTCTTGAATCGAACCTTCTAAGGCTTTTAGGAATGAAAAATAGACCGAAAGTAAACCGTGAAAAGCCGCCCGTTATACCGGAAGCAATGTGGCAAATGTATAAGCAGCAGCTCGAAATCGACACTTCGGATTTACCTCTTCCAGGGCGGATGACGAGGTCCGCCAACACCGTACGCAGTTTCACACATTCAGGTAAATTTTAAATTCATGTTTAACTATTTTGTTTTTTCTGCGGTCAAAATTAATTAAAAATTCTCAAGGAGAAAAAAACCGCAAAGAACTGGATTTTGTTTTATAAATAGATTTTGCGCCTTTGATAATAATGAAGATTTAAAAAAAAATCCTTTCTCAATACTTGCGTAGGCCCAATATTTGAAACTGCAAACAATCTACAAATTCTTTAACGAAAGAAAGTGAAAAATCTTACGCCTCCCACAGGATCATAGGTCAACTAAATTCTCTGATAAATAACTTGCAGAAAAGATTTTTTGTGCCATAGACCCCTCTTGCTTTTCCGTGTATCTCTTTCTACCGCTTCTTTTTTTCCTCATTATCGTCAAAATTAATGGAATTTTTTAATTTTGTTTTACAGGTCATGAAACTAGTAAAAGAGACGACAGATTTCGGCTCCATTTTAATATTTCGGACATACCGAAAGAAGAAAGAGTGACGGCTGCGGAGTTGAAGATTTTCGTGGACAGCAACGCGGGGAGAGTGTTGGTTCATGATATCGTGAGGCCGGGTATAAAAGGAAAAACGAAGCCTCTTTTGAGACTGCTCGACACGCGGCAAGTTGCGGATGAAGGTTCCGTCGTATTGGACGTTCTTCCAGCAGCGGAGCGGTGGTCGGAAGAGCCCTCACATAATCACGGCCTCCTCGTACAAATCTCATCGCCGAAACTCGTGACGAGAACGAAACGCTCGTTAAAAGAGCACACGCTTCTTTTTTACTTAGACGACGGTAAAATAAGGCGAAGTCGTTGGAAGAGATGCTTTCGAGAAAGAAGAGAGCGTCTCAGGGTCGCAAACATCGGCGAAAAGACGGACGGGATATGTGCAGAAGACATCCGCTGTACGTTAACTTCAAAGACGTCGGATGGGACGACTGGATAGTCGCGCCTCCCGGCTACGAAGCCTACTATTGCCACGGCGACTGCCCATTCCCGCTCGCCGACCATCTAAACTCGACGAACCACGCCATCGTCCAGACTTTAGTGAACAGTGTGAACCCGGGTGCCGTCCCAAAAGCGTGCTGCGTCCCTACCCAACTCTCATCCATTTCTATGTTGTATCTCGACGAAGAAAAAGTGGTGCTCAAAAATTACCAAGATATGGCCGTCGTCGGTTGCGGTTGTAGATAAATTTGTGATATTGTATAGTCCCCTTTGTATATAGTGTACAGTGTTTATAAATTCGCGAAAGACGCTTCTTTTTTAACTTCCGAAACGGAAGTTACTCGGGTAAACGCACCCAAAACAGTCATAGTATTAAAATGCAGGATAAAAAACGAAGAACTTTTATTTAAGCAAGTCTAACGTTCAATGCCTGTTAAAATCTTGTGATTTTTGGGCATTCTTTTTTGTACACAAGTGATATCGACTAAACTTATGTATCCAAGCTTGAAGAACGATTAGTATTAAAGTCATAGCTTTACGAATTTAAAAAAATTATATAATCACTCGAGAAAAATTTAAATTTTTTTTATTTTACGTCTTCACTCTATAAAAAACACGGACTTTTATTTTCCACTATTTTATGTTTTATTAAATTAATTCTTGTGTAAAAATTACCAGAGTGATATTTTTGTTGTAAATATGTTAATAAGTTTGTTATATTTATTATTTAAGTGAAATTTGTAAAAAATGTGCCTTTTAAAATGGACTTGAAAAATGGTTTATTATTCCAAATTATTTATTTTTAAAAAATAGACTCTTTTATTGTTATAATTTTGCTATAAGAGGCTATATTTTACCTTCGAGCTAGAATATATTTTTTAAAATTGTTTATAAAAAAAGAGCGAGGTAAAAAGAACCAAAACCGGTACCTACATGTTAAATAATAAACATTTATATAATTTTAAACAAAGTTTTATTTGACCTTTTTTTTAGTATTCCAAGGCGTGATTTATATAAAAGAATCAATTGCGCGGTTTAATAATAGACTGGTTGCTACATATCAGAAAAGCCTGTAATTTAAAGGCCGGGCATTATTAATGCGGGAGCGGCGTACATCTGGACCTGTTATTATCAAAGACATGTTTTAATTGATAATCGTTTTATCACTGGAAACAAGTTATGAACACGTTCCATTTTCTTAATTTTTGGATATTTCGAATCTAATGTACTAAGAGGATGCATAACCCCGGATTCTACAAATGCAGAAAAATATTTAAGAGCTTCTTGATACGATTTAGAAGGCGGTAGATTTTCAAACGTATCAAAGATAGGACAGTGGATTGGTAAAAACAATTTAGAACACAGTGGACTGTGCAAACACAAAAAGACTATAGAACGCAGTTATATTTTAAGAGTAAGTAGATGATCTAACGTTTCAACGATTTAAAAAACCGGCGGATTAATAATTTTTTTTCTTGATTTATTTTGATAAAGATTTTAGTCTTTTAAAGCATATTTTAAGGTGATCTAAATATTTAACATTGGTTCCAATTTTTTGTGTTAAAAATCCTAATTTGTCTTTTTCTTTCGCTTTTTATGTCTACAGAAAGTTGGTGTTTAATTATTTACACAAAATGTGCGGATATCGTGTTTAAAACCGTGACTTAGTGTGCTTTAACGCTTTTGGATCAACGTTTACTTTTAAACTATGGCTTTTTTATTGATCAGTCTGACTCACGCCGCTTTGAATAAGCCGTAGAGTCCTTTTTTTTCTCCCTCTGATAATATCGAGTGACAAAAAAAAGAAGGAAGAAAAAAGTATAGAAGCCCGGGTGATTTCAGTACGGGAAAATTGTCTTAAGGTCCGAGTGTCGCTAATGTCTGTTATTACGTCCCTTCCCCCGCCCTCCACGTACCCGCCCTGATGCGCATTTCATTTATTTTAAACTCAGAATTCTCGGGTCCTTAAAGTCCGTCCAATTCTCTGATTACACGAATTAGACAAAAGAACCCTTTTCAACCTTCTACCCCATCACAATAATTTGAAGGAATCCGCATTTTATCCTATAAATAACCCGACTGTCAACCCGGTGTGTAATCGACTTTTTACTCAACAGGACATCAGAAATTTTTTATATTTCCAAAAAAACTTGTTATTTACATAGAGATTTAAAGTAGACACCTTTTAAGAGGGCAAATAAACAGCTCCTAATATTTAAAAATACCGGATTCGATGGTCGGTTCTTTTCTCCCTTTTTTTTAAAGAAATTTCATGCATAATGAATGAGCAAACAATATCGGTTAAAGAAGCGCATATTTGAAATGTGTATGTCATGTAAATCGTCTTCTTCTCTCATTTGTATTCTCGGCTGCATTCCTCTTTTCTAACATGAAATTTTGAAAATAGATAAACAATCATTTTTAGAATTTTTTTTAATTTAAGAAAACGGCCGCGGCACCGTGCAGTCTGTTAGCGTTTTGCTGTTACTACCCTCGTTTATTTTCTTTTTTTTTTTTCTGTCATCTCCTTCTTCGGCTTTTGTCTGAAAAACTCCGAGAGTTTCAGAATTAATAGAGTTGCTTTCCTTGAATTCGAGATTGTCTAGAATCGAGCTGTTTCTTCCAGATTCCCCTCTTTTCCCTCCGGAGGTTTTTTAAAAACTTTCGAGTCCTGTGTGGTATGCCAACGTCTCCGTGTGAGTAAATCCAGTTCTTAGGTGGTTCTCCCCCTAAAGGAGAATTAAGAGAGAGAGAGGAAAAAAAACGAAGGGAGGAGAGTAAAAAAAATGAAGTAGAACTTGTATTAATCCATAAATACGCCGAGACAGAAATACATGGCCCTCTTATGAAGGGAAAGGGAAAGAAAAAAACCCTTTATAACACTTACCGATATTTTAAATCGACTCGCAAACAAAAGAATGAAAATTCATAGTCGCAACTTGGGAATTTGCCATAAAATGTCATTTGTATTCATAAAAACCGAGTCACTTCCCACAATTTTTTATTGCCGATTGAGAAATATTTAAAAAGACTTCCTACGAGTTTTTATGCGCTATTATACAATACCGTTTGATATTTATTCAAACTTTTGACGTAATAAATTTTTTTTCTTTCTATCCCCTTTTAGGTCGAAGAAATTTTAATATGGACATATTTTAGAATAATACGAGAACACTTGAAATGAACTCGAGAGGCTGCGTAGTTTTATTACTTGAGGCCCCTAATTTTGCGAGGGACGAAAAAAAAATTGAGTTGATTTGAGTAAGTGAATTTCACACGAGAGCTCTTCGCAGACGTAATAAAATTCGTAATTTGAGGTTGCACTGCGAAGAAGGGGCACAAGGTCTCTCTCTCCCCGGTTGCCAAGAATGAGAGCCGTTCCGAGGAAGAGAGAAGTTAAAGGGAAGACTAAAGAGGTTCATTTTCACAAAAGGTAATTTCCTTTCAAATAAGTACTGTTGAAGTTTCGTACAAATCCGCGAGATGCGTCTTGTCATCCCAGAAGAGTACGGGAAAAAACCACTTTTGGTCTAGACTAAAGGTTTTTAAAATGGAATTCTTGCAGAACTTAACCTTTTAACGACATATAAAAAGGCAAACATAAAATTTATCTTTCAATAGGAAAAAAATAAAAGACCATAAATCATGAGCGGTGAATATATTAATGAAAGGAAACAAAGGAGGTAAAAGAAAGGGTTTGTCGGTCGTTTCAATATACCGGAGGAAATTTTTCTAGGGATGTATTTCATTTTCGGACATGGACCACCCGTGTGACCATCCGTCATCCTTCCCGCATATACCGAATATCCTCCAGGTACGTCCACTCACCATTTATCCCACCTAATGAGGCTTCCAGAAAGAAGTTTGAGGATCGCGATGAACAAAACTGCGATTGTAAAGCTGTATCAAGAGATCCTTTTATTCCTATCTCGGTAATTGACATGGGATACTAGTGTATCTTAGTCCCTATTGTCCTAACAAAAGGTCACAAAATACCGAGAAACTGTTCCCCGTCTAATTAAAACAGCAAACGCAAGCGAACTCATCAGTTGTGAGTTCTAAGTCAACACCTTTGCTGCAATCTCGGAATCCGATCTTTAGGTATTTTTCCACTTTTGAACCGGGTGAATGAAAAGTTCGAAGATTTAAGAAAGGTAAAGGTTATGTGGGAACGGGGAAGATACCGAAGAGGACTCCATTACAGTTTGTGTCTGTCGGGTCCGCTCTAATTATTGCCAAAGGCCTAATAGACCGTAGGGGCCCCCATTGTTTCCCACAACTGATTTATAGTTTTACGTTCCAACGTTTTTGATATGGGTCTCGACAACTACCTTTTAGACCCCCGCACAAGACATTTTCTTTTCTTCTTTCCTTTTTTTTTTCTCTTTCTTTTTTTTTTTTTTCTTCCCTCCTGACTCTGGGTAATAATTTTTTTATATAGCCTTTGTCAACGACTCAGGCGGTGAAATTTCGCCCCAACACAAAGTTGGCACGTTTCAACACCAAAGATCAAAAAAGCCATAAAGGAAGGTAAAAGCCCGCTGTGTTATGATGGCTTTATTAACGATATCACGAAGAATGAAACGATTATGAAGCAGAGACCAACAAAAGATATCCCAGTTAGACATTTGAACAGACAACTAGTAAGTCGGTAAATGACGATAAAGAAAGCTGGAAGGAGTTAGAAGAGGACATAAGATGGCGTATAAAGACGACTTAGCGAGCAGACAGATTTGAACAGCAAAGCGTACGAAATCGGATTAAGTTATCAAAAAGTATATGGGCCAAACAGTGGGTCCAGTGCTGAAGAAAAGGAATGGAAAAGCGGAGAGGGAAGAACTTAAATTGATGTATACGGCTTCTTACTTATTCAACCAAGATTGCTGTATACATCATTGCAGCAGTATCTATTGTAAGTTTCTATTGTACTCTTAAGAGAAGAATTCGTCCTGAGGCGGTGGTTAGTCAATATTATCATTTCGTGTGCAGTTATTACTTAATTTTCCCATGAAGTCTGTTTATGGTGGCGTTTCTAAAGGGAACGTAATAAGTCAATTTCGTATCTAGGAGACGAAAAGAAAGGAGCCTGTGTTAAATGCATTACACGCTCTCCGGAGCAATCAGCTCTCAACCCCGAAGGCTATAAGCAAACGAGGCAGGGAAAAATTGAATATTTTATTGCTCCGGAGTGGGAGGATGATCGGAAGAAGAAGAAGACGAAGAAGAAGAGTAGGGAGAAGGCCTTCGTGGGAGGCAGTGTGTTTGTTTTAGAGGCCGGCTGTGGGTGGTCTTCTTACCTCGGCCCAATGATAACCCCAAGGCAACCGAATTGGAAATACGTCTCACTCGCCTCCTCCTCCTCTCTTTATCTTCGGAGATATTCCCCGGTCCGCCACCCACACTTGCTCTTCCCCGAGTCACGTTGCTCCGCAGAGTCACACCCCCTTAGGAATACACCCCCTTACCTTTTCTTAAAGTCTTCTTTGTTTTGGTCCGTACGAGACGGGCGGGCGACCTCTCTCTCTCCTATAATCAGCTCCTCGTTAGCCTCTCAGGGATGGAATCGCTCCCACATCTTCCTTTAGTATCCAACCTCCCACAATCTCCGTTTATCTTTCTTTAATCTGAAAATATACAGCAATGAAATTCACATACTTTGCTAAAGGAAAAGAGATAAAATGGCGTTGTTAGTGGGGGCTAAAATCGGTCCAGGTCCCCTCCAATGGGGCGTTTCTTTTTCAATGGAGCATCTTAAACCCCTGATCTTTTATGTTGTTAAATATTGAGGTTTAGACTAGGGATGTCACAAATCATTCGGCTGTCTGACTGCAAAGACATATTAATTTTGGGTTTAAGTTTTCTCAAATTAAAAAACAAACAAGTTAAGCATGCTTATCTAGATTTCAGTCAATCTTGCCCACAATATTTATCCTTTCCCTTGCCTTTGAAAGAACAAAAAATGATTTAATCCAGGTTCATTTTGGATTATTTGACTTTTATAGGAATCCTATAACTTAATTCGTATTCAAAGAGACCAAAAACAACTACAGATGCTAAAAAAAAGTCTTTTTTTTAAATAATCGCTTGATTAAAGTCGATCTGATAAAATTGAGGACGGCGCAAGATTAAAAAGGACGATCGAGAGGGGTACATTGTCAGTTTCCTGTCGAGCACCGAGATGAGATGTAGCGATACGCGAGGTATGTTAATTAATCGCCGGGAACGCGCGTTTGTTCCATGTCCGATACGTCATTTAAAAGAGAAAAAAAAGGGTGGGCTCCTTTAAAACAGGTCCGATATAAATAAAAAGTGATTTACACACTAGAGACTTAAAAAAAACGTAATTGTCCTTCTGTATGAGATAACCCATCTCAGATCTCTATCAGGGACATCTTCTTCAACCCTTTTCTTCTCTCCGCTCCATGATTTTTCAATTTTAAAAAAGGCGAGAAAAGAAAAAAATAAAAGAACAGGTGCCCTTTTCTCTCTGACTCAGCAATTTAAAACCTGGCAAAACGTCAAAAATTCAAAGAGAACTTGTCAAAACATTTCTTTTGTGTTTATAATTTCCTATAAGCTTTTTTTCGAGGAAAAAATCTTCTATGAGAAAAAATAAATTAAAAACATTTCTTGGTTGTTTTTATTAAAAGTTATGATTCAATTTCTGACTTTTCCGGTTGAATTGACATTATAAAGTGACCTTTTAACACCTTTTTTTTATATCCTTTGTTAACGATTCATAAAAAAAATAAATAAGAAAAAAAAAGGTGGTGAAGGATAGTGTAACGAGTGTTGTTTACAACTTTCTACACGTACAAAACAAACAAAGCCTTTCTGTAGAAGTTTCTGCTTAGAGGTTGGTAAATAAATAACCTTTTAAAGGTGAAAAGTGGGAAAAAAGGAGAGAAGTGGAAGAAGAAGAAAAAAAAGGTTTTAAGCTTCTATTGTACACCTGGAGCAACTGTTTCCTAGAAAACAATCAGTTTGTAGATCCCACACTCCACTTCCTGCTCAAAAAAAATCCAAATTTTAATAATTTCAAGTGAATTGTTAAAAAAATTAGTCCTAATAATGTTTTCCTGGTCTTTAAGAAACCTTAAAAAATTGCTGTATATATAAACGAAATATGATAGAAACTAGAAAATTGACCAATATACCTCAATTTTAATTTAAAATCAATTAAATTTTTCTAAAATTGTGAAGATGAAGTCATTTTTTTCTCAGAAAAGTAAAATTGAGGTAAAATCTTTCTTAAACATGACCAGAGGTCTTTATCGATCATAATTTTGGCAGAGGCACAAGCTTCTTGAAAGAACTAGAGAGGCAAAAAAATTTAGCAAGTAATTTTAGTTTGGTCTGTAATTCTCGTTTTAATCTATAAATTCACCTTCCCCTTATTGGCGATGAAGCCAATTTTTTTTCTGCCCTGTTTTTTTAATTTTTTTTATAAAAAAATCAAAATCATCAACCCCGAGGAATCGGATACATCAAAGTCGCCGTAATTCCCACGTAGCAAAGGTAGGTAACCTCGTTTTGTCGAATAAAAAAGCCAAATGTCGAAAAGGCAGATGTTGTCGGCGAAAACTCAAAAGAAACTGAATTTTTATTGCTTCAAGGTGTGGAAAAGCCCTGGGTGGTTCGCCTTTTTCACGAAGTCGTCCAAGGGGATTTTCCTTTCTCTAAAGAATAAAGGCCGATGGGAATTAAAAGAAGGAGAGAAAAACCCCCGGGGGTGAAAGACGGAGCCCCGAACCAGACGGCCTGGCACCTCACGGGATTAGGACGTCATCATCAACACGACGCACAGTGGGGCAAAACCGAGAAACTGCGCTTAAAACTCTTTCAACCGTCAGGATTAAATGCTAGAAGCTTGAACAGAATATAATTTCAAGGATTTTTCTCGCTGAACACGATGGTGAAGTCAGATTTTCAAAAAGTACTCGGAAGAGGGTCAAACATTCAAAACAAGCCAAAAGATGTATGAAAGGCTATAGCGGGATAAGGGGGGCAAAGCGGCCCTTACTCCGATTTGGCCGAAAAAATTCTAAAAGATTCCTCTTTATGTGAATAAGAACTGACATAAATTTCAGATCAAAAAACCGAACGGTTTTCGAGAAAAACGGGTTTATCCTTTTATAGAAAAACCTCAATAACTCGAGAAATAATGATCCCACAGAGCTAAATTTTTTTGTAAACTGTTTAGCATCTAAAGACGAAAAAGCTTTAACAGGCAGCCAACTTTTTTATCTGGTGATTTTAATAATTCGACCACCAGGTCTCGATTTTTCACCTTAACACTTGACATACTGTCTACCGCACTGTCACTGCTCAGAGATTTGGAGATGACTGATTTAATGATAGCAAAATAAAAAGTAATAAATAATATCAATGTTAATCCCTTTTAGGAGCATTTTATTGACTTAGGCTTTACGTCCAACTACCTAATTTCAAGGGATCGTGTTTCCATTGATATTTACATTTTTCGAGATAAATAATCCATGCCCCCTGAGAATTCGAACCCATGTAAGGATTAGGATTTCTGCATTGAACGTTCATTAACTGGCTGAAAGCCACATGAGTGGGAAAAATCCGCTGACGCGGGGCGCAGAGCGTTAAGCTCGACCGACCTGTTTTTCCGATATTTGCTGTCGTGGGCTCAAGGGGTGCACCTAGGTGCAGCTAATTCTTTCACAGGCTCATTCTGCAGACTATTGGTGAATATTTGGCACCATTTTCGTAGGTGCGCAAGGATGCGCAAAGAGGATACGCTCCTCTTAAGTTGAACTACTATCGAAAAACCGTGCTTTTTGATCCCAATAAAATGACTTTGGTTTCCTGACCTGAAATTAAAATTTTTTTTGTACTTCTGATACGACTACGGAGTATGAAAAAAATTACATCGTTCCAACTGTCAAGCACACGGATCAGGAATTTTCTTTTTTTAATTAGTTTTCAAGTGAATTTTCACGTTTTTTGTCAGATTTACAGCTCCTAGAGCTGTGATTGGCACCCTAAAAGGCTGAAACTTGAGTTATGGCCTCTCTAGACACCTATAAATACGTAGATTGTGCTGATTTGGTAAAATAAAATACTTGAAAATTTTGAATTATAAGCGCTTTTTCCCGATTTTGCCCCACTGTGCGACGGTCACAAATGTCTCAGAAAATCTCCCGTCCCCTCCATTTTCAACTTCCGAGCCATGAAAATTCCTCATTTTACGACTTAAGAAAAAAATCCTTCACCCTCAACCTGAAGCACATACTTGAAAGTTTTTTCCTAATTAGCCAATATATAAATTTTTTTTAAATTCTCGTGAAATGAAAAGGTATAAAATAAAAGTAATCAAGCTTAAACATCTGAAAATGAAGGATCGATCTAATTCAATCACAAAAGCTACAGAAGAAGCCATTTTTAAGTTTAAAAAACTGGATAATCTCGTATGCAAAGTATAAACTTGACATTTAATCATTAAATTGGACCTGCAGATCTCTAGTTTTACTTTTCAATGTTTGAAAATCATACGTTTTTATATTTTGAAAGGAATTTAAAAACCATTTGTGCTAAATTAGGTTCACATTGGTTCAGATTTACGAAAGCCTTCCTTTTCCTCTTTTCTAGACCTGAAATATTATTGACTAAATCCGTCCCAGGTGCGTTTAGCGGTACCGAGAAAGCAGCCAGACACTCCTAGACAGCCTGTCGCCAAAAGAACCGTTATTTACGTAGCACCCAACTACGAACAAGGAACAATCGAACCCCCACTTCTGCCTTTAACGATTTTTTCAAAGAAACCTCAAAATCAAATTCGCTACGAGGCACACCCGGAGAAATTCCCGAAGTTTTAAATCGAAATTAATCTATTAAAAATAATTCAAAATCCAATCTTCCACTACCTCAACGGAGAAACCAATAGTCTCAGGTACAAAAGGAATCCAAACTATTCGTTAATTATATTGCTTCAAACTTTACCCTAAACAAGAAGACAAAAAAAAAAGTTTTGAAGGTCAGGGAGCGAAATGTAAAAACGTAAGCAGTGTAAACGAGACGACCACATCTAAATGATTGGCCGACTAAACAAGATTTTTTAGGGAAATAAAAGATTAAAAATCTTATAAAATGAAAGTACTATGAAGATCAAAATACATCAACGTTAACTCAGAATTGGACCAGAAAAATTTTAGTTGGAAGATTAAAGAAGAGACTTGCCGCTAGCAAATTGCGACTAAAATGAGGGACACTTGTGCTCAAATGAACTAAGATCTTCATCGCATACAATGATATATAAAATTTAGAAAGCTCTCTAGAAAATGGAAGCCAAAATGTAGTGGAAGGTGCTAAAAAATACGAAAGGTCTTGTACTAATCTAAGTACTAGTCAAACAAAAAAAAGTGCCGATATAAAGATGCCTTAAGAACGGTATTATCTTTCCATTTTTTTAGTAGATCCTGAGCATATTTAGGATTTTCAACTTAAAATTACCACCTTCTTTTATTTTCCTCCTTCTAAGTATCTTATTTAAATGAAGTGAGAGTTGATAAAATAAGACTTTGTTATGAAAGGCTATATAAGTGATGAAAAGTTGACTCTAACGCTACCTATTGTCCAACATGAGAACCAATGAAACTTTCTTCATTGAATTTTATTATTTCTATAATTTGGATAGCGAGTACAACGAAAATGGATTTTTCTACAAGTTGATGGCACAAACTTGCGTTTCCTTTTAACTTTCTCAAAGAGAAGTTATTGTATTACCCTCCATATCTGAGAGGGTATAGTTGACTTTGATATCGACAACATCTAAATTATTCTAATGTCTTCAAGTACACTTTGAGGAAAATTGAAATTTGAGATTTTTACTGATCATGAGATTGTCTGTGGTGCCGCTATTTCCGGGGACATGACTTGTTTCCATATAAATATATTTATTCATCAACTCTTATTTATTTTGGTCTAGGAATTCTCATCAGCAGTTCCCGCACCTCTTCAACCCGCTGAATATGTGGAACTTCAACCTAAGAACGAACTTAACGACATCTGACACTCACGTCACAGCTCGACAGTTTGCGTCCCAGCATCCGCACAAGCATCTTCAATACATCATTGCTCAACACACAGCACCTCAGACCTTCACCCTTCCTTTTTTCACGTGGGGGGGGGGGGGAGTTATGTGGGAAACACAAAGAATAAAAATCACATGAACCATCCCACTAAGTCATTAACTACTTTAAAAAAGTCGCCTGTCCGATTCACTTGAATTTTTATTTTCGGAGAAATTTTTTCGGTACTAAAAAGTTGGCTGCCAATGAGTCAAAAAAGTCACCTAAAAAGTCGACCGTCCTATTCACTGGAATTATCATTTTTTGAGAAATTTTTTCATACTAAAAAGTCGCCTGTTTAATTTAACCAAAAATAAAATATATATATAAAACATGCAATATCGAACGAAAAAGAAGAAGAAAACAAGTCCTTTGACTAGAGCGGGTATAATAATAACATATTATAAAGAATAAATAATTAGGTGTGTCTCTTTGTTTGATTAAGTAGCTCTTGAATTTTTTCTCTAAGGAGGCCAACCTTTCCCTGGTGGATATCTATAGATTCTATTTATTTGCCAATTTATTATTAGGGTTACCATTCGCTCCAGAGGAGAGCTAAGTGGTTTGTGCTCGGGGTGTATGGTCTGCAAACCACATCCCGATAGCGGGTGGATGTTCGAGGGACTTTAAGATGTATTTTTGATAACAGAGTCGGGTCATCCACCCCCCCTTGAAGTAGCTCAAATAAAAATTTAGTGGCAGCCCAAGTCCTCCTAACGCTCAGGGTTGTGCTCCTTAAGGAGTGTTGCTCTCGAGGGCATATTGCTTACTACACCCTCATTTAAAGAACAGATAACGTAGGAATTGCTTTACAGTTTTTCAATTTGCTGCACCATCGTAATTTGGTATGGGTCCCAAACCACTGATGCTTACTCCAGATGGGACCTGCCCAGACTGAAGTAAAGTACCTTTAAGGTTCTTACCTAGTGGAATCGACGACAAGTCCGAATCAAAAGCCCAACGACCTAAAAGCGGTAGATACGGACCTAGTTATGTGCCTGTCGAAGTTGAGCTTCGGTGTGAAGACAACACCGAGGTCGATTAGTTCCTCTTTCCTGACAACAGATTGTCCATTCAAGGTATAACTACTATTACGGGTACTAGGGTTCTGGAGAACAACATGACTGAGCATTTATTAAAATTGATAGGAAGTAGGCTCTCTTTACTCCAGAGTAATATCCTATCTATCATATTGAAGCTTTTGGGCACCTAATGTACAATCTATGGGGCTGTATATTTTGAGATCAAAAGCGAATAGCAAGCTTTTACTGTGTTGAAGAACGTCGCATATACTATGACGTAGATTGAGAACAAATAGGGCCCAGATTAGAGCCCTGGGGGACCCCTGATGAGACCTGAAATGGTTCTGAGTTAGCCCCAGCCCGATGAACATATGAGACCTGCCACTTAGGTAGACAGGAGATTTAATAGGTTCGTCAAAAAGCCAAACGCATCCAGGCGAGACAGTAAAATCGAGTGATTGATTTTATCAAATGCTTTTGCAAAGTCAAAATAAATGACATCTGTCTGCATTTTTTCAGAGAAGTTCTCGAATACATCCTCAACTAAACAGGTGAGATTGGTGACTGTGGACCTGCCCAATAAGAAGCCATGCTGATAAGGAGATAATACTTTTGCAGTGTTCAAATATTCTCCTATGGAGGATGGCGTCCAGAACTTCAGAAGGCGCAGATAATATGGATATTGGGCGGTGGTTACTTATGAGTGGTTTTCCTCCGAGATTTCTTCTTCCGATATTTCATCGATAGTAAGACACATGAAAGGTGCAGATATGGTGGAGAACAGTTTGCATCAGACGTCTCATAAACCGATGCAAAGTATTTCGCAAACCTTTCAACGGCTAAATTCGGCGCAGTTTTCACGAGCTCCCCATCATAAACCGTTTTAGAGCCTAATGAATTAGCCTTTTTATTCGAGACGAACTCCCAGAACCTTTTGATGAGGGTTCAACGAAAATTGAGGGGTCGGATTAACTGAGGGTGGATTAGTGGAGTCCTACTGTATCTTTTGTGGTTGCATACCTTGAAAATGATGAGAGCTTTTTTCAAAATTATGGAGATCTCCCAGTCTCAAGTTATGTTTAATTAGCTAAGCAATTACTATTAGACCGATTTTCAAAAGCATGGTTTAGAGTAACAAGAAGGATTAAAGGATTAAAAAGGGACTTCCGAATCTTCGAATGGAACATTCCGGACAACCTCTTATGTTCAAAACAAAAGAATGTAAAGAAATACCTTTTTTTGATCTTCCAGGCGTTTGTAAGTGTATTCTTTTTATTTAAACAGTTTAGAATACAACTCTTCAATTTAGCTTAAGAATAAATAAGAAACTTAAAGTTGAGATGAAGCACAAGTAGGAAGACTTAGAAGAAAAGAAATCGGGCAGGAACAAACAGGCAACAAGCTCTGAATTCTCTGCCTTCTAGATACTCAAAGGAAAAACCCAAAAATATTTATTCATAAAATATAAATTGTTAATAATTTTTAAAATTCTGATTAATAAAAATAAAACATATAGTTTTTTATCCTAGATACTATCGTAATAAAATAATAACTTATAGTTTTTATCCTAGATTGTGAAAAGTGTTACATTTACCCCCTCCCTACACTTTCATGTTTTAACTTGCAGTTTGCACAAGTTGGCTAACTTGAATAAAATGAAGGCTGAACGTGGTAAGTATTTTATTGAAATATCATTAATTTAAGCATAAATTAAATAAAATAAACTTTATTACACAAAACGATACAATAAATAACATGGAATGATGTTTAAATATTAGTGATATGAGATTTTTCAGCTTGTTCTAAAAGCGATTTTAAGTTTGAATCGAAAAGTTCACATCGAATTGGCATATCGAGCGAATAAAATGGATTCTTGAGCGCATAATCGCTGTAAAGTTCATAAATTTTTCTCAAAATTGCTTCCAACCCAGTTTGTCCAGGTTCGGCTATAATCATAAATTTTACTCCTGAAAATAGAAAAAGTGAAAAAGATTGAAATGATGCATTTTGTTACCTGTGAGAGTTTGGAAGCATTGGAGTTTAAATGTGTCGGCTTCAAGTACTTCAATTCCAGAGCTTTTCGGCTCCGGGCTGAGCTGACTGGCGAGTGCGAACAAAGGATAGAACATGCTCGCCAAAAAGATCTTTTCGTTTGTCGTCACTTTGGGGCGAGCAAACCTGAGCATAATCGGGTAGTTTTCTTGGTCGGCGATAACTTGAAAAGCGTCTCGCCCATCATCAAGCTGTGTCCCAGTCACAGCGATTCCATTTATACCGACAAGAACATGTCCAACTAAATAATTCGTTATTAAATAAATTACTTAGGTTCCTCCTTACCCATGACTCCATCATGTTGACCATAAGAAACGACACTTTCTTGTTTTCGTTGATCAACTTAAAATCGACATCGTCGGGACTTTGGAAAACGCAATCGTTGATTACGTTCGGGACGTTATGGTCCAAATTAAATATTAAACCTCCCGACTTTGAAACTATATAAACACCGTAAATGACCATCATCTACCACTTCATAAACGGAGAAATAAAACGATAAACATTCTGTAATCAATATTTTATAACCTGACAGTACCTGAACGCAACCGCCTTGGTTGTTATCTTGTAGTGTTGCCAAGAAGTCACGTGACCAGAGGCAGTAGTCGGCCCTGGTGCCCCGCGAAAAAAGAAAAAATGTGGAAAAAATTATAAACACCTAGGAAATATTGAGGGCTCCTAGGTTGAGGGTATTGACCAGAGTTTTGTAGTGTTAAATCAAGGTTTTACTTATATTTCAGGAACCATCATCCCAAAATTTTATGCAAACCCGTCTTTCGAGGGTATAACATGTCGACATTCCAATTTTCCTTTCTTTCGAAACATTTAAAAAGAGATGGGACATGATTTTATGGAGAGAATTTAGAACCAGAGCCCCCTGTGTTCTGCCAGTGCCGCTGGCCAACTGTGTATAAATACAGTCATAGGAGCTTTATAGTAAATAAGTAACTATTTTCATGAAAATAATCTCTATGGAAGGATAAAAATAACAATATAGGAGGGGGAAGTATATGGGAGGGCGAAGTATAACGGAGGGGGAAGTATAAGGGAACGAAAGGGTAACGAAGGGAGGGAAAGTATAAAGGAGGGGAAGAATAAGGAAAGGGGAAGTTTTTATTTTTTTTTCGAAAAATTTTCCTAGTTTTTTTTTCTAAGATCTAATTTTTTTGAAAATTTTTTTAAGTGTCAAGGTGGAAATAATGGTCTCTTTGGCCTAGGGATGTGCCTCTCGTAATGGATAGAAGTATGAAATTTCTCCCAACTAAAAAAAATAATAATTAAAAAGTGGCAATTTTTTTACACCAAAATTCTTAATAAATATAAGAAGTAATCGGTGAAAATATGGTGAAAATCGGACCAACGCACAGTGGGGCAAAATCGGGAAAAAGCGCTTATAATTCAAAATTTTCAAGTATTTATTTTACCAAATCAGCACAATCTACGTATTTATAGGTGTCTAGAGAGGCCATAACTCAAGTTTCAGCCTTTTAGGGTGCCAATCACAGCTCTAGGAGCTGTAAATCTGACAAAAAACGTGAAAATTCACTTGAAAAACTAATTAAAAAAGAAAATTCCTGATCCGTGTGCTTGACAGTTGGAACGATGTAATTTTTTTCATACTCCGTAGTCATATCAGAAGTACAAAAAAAATTTTAATTTCAAGTCAGGAAACCAAAGTCATTTTATTGGGATCAAAAAGCACGGTTTTTCGATAGTAGTTCAACTTAAGAGGAGCGTATCCTCTTTGCGCATCCTTGCGCACCTACGAAAATGGTGCCAAATATTCACCAATAGTCTGCAGAATGAGCCTGTGAAAGAATTAGCTGCACCCAGGTGCACCCCTTGAGCCCACGACAGCAAATATCGGAAAAACAGGTCGGTCGAGCTTAACGCTCTGCGCCCGCGTCAGCGGATTTTTCCCACTCATGTGGCTTTCAGCCAGTTAATGAACGTTCAATGCAGAAATCCTAATCCTTACATGGGTTCGAATTCTCAGGGGGGCACGGGATTATTTATCTCGAAAAATGTAAATATCAATGGAAACACGATCCCTTGAAATTAGGTAGTTGGACGTAAAGCCTAAGTCAATAAAATGCTCCTAAAAGGGATTAACATTGATATTATTTACTTTTTATTTTGTTATCATTAAATCAGTCATCTCCACATCTCTGAGCAGTGACAGTGCGGTAGACAGTATGTCAAGTGTTAAGGTGAAAAATCGAGACCTGGTGGTCGAATTATTAAAATCACCAGATAAAAAAGTTGGCTGCCTGTTAAAGCTTTTTCGTCTTTAGATGCTAAACAGTTTACAAAAAATTGAGCTCTGTGGGATCATTAGTTCTCGAGTTATTGAGGTTTTTCTATAAAAGGATAAACCCGTTTTTCTCGAAAACCGTTCGGTTTTTTGATCTGAAATTTATGTCAGTTCTTATTCACATAAAGAGGAATCTTTTAGAATTTTTTCGGCCAAATCGGAGTAAGGGCCGCTTTGCCCCCCCCCCCCCCTATCCCGCTATAGCCTTTCATACATCTTTTGGCTTGTTTTGAATGTTGACCCTCTTCCGAGTACTTTTTGAAAATCTGACTTCACCATCGTGTTCAGCGAGAAAAATCCTTGAAATTATATTCTGTTCAAGCTTCTAGCATTAATCCTGACGGTTGAAAGAGTTTTAAGCGCAGTTTCTCGGTTTTGCCCACTGTGCAACGGTTCGGCCGCAGCGAATTTTTTTAAATTTCAAACAGCCTTATCTCCGCCATTTTTTCGAAATTCAAAAATCGCTGATGATAATTTCTTGCTCACTATTCAGGAAGGTAGTGTGAAAGTTTGGTGAAAATCGGTTGGAAAATGGGGTCCGTAAAATTTTCCGGAAAAAACGTTACGGCCGGACGATACCACAGACAAAGTTGATCGGTAAAGATCAATATTCGATTTGACCCTCCGGGGTCTGGAAGACCCTTCCCCAAAAACCCGACGTAGAGGGTATCACAATAACTTCTTCAAGGAAGTTAAATATTATTATCCCTCTGCAAATGGAAATAGAATGCTAAAAATGCCAGTAGCTGCCATTATTTTAACCGTCGATCAGAAGAAACTTCTGCATTAAGTAGGAAAATTTGAGAAAAATTTTTCCTGCTCTATAAAGTATAGCTTATCCGTATTTCAGGTCTTCATTTGCCATTTCCTGCCCAGTAGAAGGTGTTTCCTGTTTTGAAAGAGAAAAACGAAGTCTTTTCACAATAGTAGAAGAAATAGATTGTTGTAATTGATTTTTCATGTTCCTGCGTTTTTAATTTCCTCAAAGAAGTTATTGTAACACCCTCCATGTCACGGTCCCTGGAAAAAGGTCTTCCAGAACCCGTGTAGGAAAGTAGATTAGGGATCATATTGTCTGTGGTGCCGGCATGCCGTCCGTCCGTCCATCCATCGACACCACTTTACGGCTCCAATTTTCAGTCGATTTCCCCCAAATTTTCACAAAATCTTCCTTTAGTAGGTATCTTTCTTTCGGCGGAGAAACTCAGTTTAATCCGTACATGGGCGTTTTACTTCCTCAAATTTTATTTCTTTTCGTCTAAAATTTTCTAATTCATGTATCAAAAACGAATGATTTTTTTTTTCCACCATAAGGCAAAGGTCGTGTGGTGTTTCCGATCAATGATTAATGAAAATCGATTGAACTTTTCCCAATAAACTACTTTAAACAAGGAAGTTGTAAGAAACCCACGGGAAAAAATTGTCTAAAAGAAAAAGAGAAACGCTGAAGACGGAAGAAGGCGGAAGAAGCCGAGAGCAACCGAGGCTCCCTTTTTCGAAAGTAGTACGAGGCAGTGAGAAAAATATGCAGGTCCGACCATGTACGTCGAGGGATTGTTTTAAGCTCTAATCTGTATTCGTCCGATGTCTTCCCGTGGCGATGAACTCCTCGACGTCCTGGCATTTCAGTCGGATAGCTCCGCTTGATACACGACCACAAATGCATTCACGCCTCTAAAAAAAATGCTTCGAAAAAAATTCGCTTCGAAATTTTCTCGCTTATTTCAACTTTACCGATGACGCATCTAAAATGCCCATTTTGGAAAACTGCTGGTGCTGTAGCCTTCGTGTCGCTGCGTCCGTCATCTCGGTCTATATTACGGTAATAAAAAAAATATTATACACAAAAATTAAATTTTTTAAGTACGGACTTCCTATGAAAGTGAAAGTTAGAAACTTTTCGAAATACGGCCCATTCTGGTTGAATTCTCATTGATTGTCGCCTTAAGGGTTACGCGCATTACGTAAAATTTCGAATTCTTCTCTTTTTTCTTCTTTTTCTTCTTCTTTTTTGCGTAAACAAAAGAAATGTTTAGCAGGACAAATAAGGCGTGGAAAATGTGAGGTGAGGTTAGTCATAGTAGGAAGAATTAGAATGAATCATACGGCTTTCAAGGATTTTTTTTTTTCATGACTACAAAATTTCTCTAAAAAACTGGCAATATTTTTAGCGATTTAGTTTAAGCCATCAAAATATTATGCATTAATTTAAGCGACAGGAAAAAATTAATTAACTAATTTTAGCCTTATTTTGACTGTTCCTTAACCTTTGAAACCTGTACGTTCCTGAAAAATGGGTCTTTTCATAAATTTCGGCATTCTCCATTTTCCACCAGTCTCCTTCCATGACGTTATTGACTTCATTTTAACCATTAAAACTGAAAACGAAATTTTAACTTCCTTATAGAAGTTATTGTGTTTTTGGGGAGGGGTCTTCTAGGGTAAATAGGGTAAATTCGAATATGGATCTTCACCGATCTCAACTTTGTCTGTGGTTCCGGCCGGCCGTAGCATTTTTTTCCGGAACACTTAACGGTCACAGTTTTCATCCAATTTTCACCAAATTTTCTCACAAATTTCTTTAGCCTGTGAAGAAGAATGTAACAAGGGCGATTTTTGATTTTCGAAAAATTGGCGGAGATATGTCTGTTTGAAATTTTAAAAAATTCGCTGCGGCCGAACCGTTAATCCGATTTTTACCAAATTTTCACCAATTACTCCTTATTTTATTAAGAATTTTTGGTGTAAAAGATTGCCACTTTTTAATTATTAATTTTTTTTAGTACGGAGAAATTTCATACTTCTACCCATTACGAGAGGCACATCCCTAGGCCAAAGAGCCCATTATTTCTACCTTGACACAGAAAAAATTTCGAAAAAAAAACAAACAACTCCCCCTCCCTTATACTTCCCCTCCAATATATAGTACTTCCTCCTCTGTTATACTTCCCCTTCCATATACTCCCCCTCCGTTATACTTCCCCCTCCTATATTGCTATATTTTGAGCGATTTAGTTTAAAGGGAGCCAACCATGAAAATATGATGCATTAATTAAAGCGACCGAAAAAAATAAATTAATTAATTCAAGCCTTATTTTGACTCTTCTTTAACCTTTGAAACCTGTACGTTCCTGAAAAATATGTCTTTTCATAAATTTCGCCAATTCCATTTTCCACCAATCTCCTTCCATGACGTTATTTACTTCATTTTAACCATTAAAATTGAAGACGAAAATTTTTTTCGAGGTTCACCGCTTTCTTCTAACCAGATATGCAACGAACTAATGACATTTATCAAGATTTCGATAATTTCCTCCCAACAAATGATGTGAGAAAATATATTGAATAGGATTAGAGTGTATCTTTTATTTCCGGGTTTCGGCAGATGCTATCTAGATCTAATTACCTAAACAAAGGTGAATTAAGTAGGGAGATGGCATTGCGAAAGAAATAATTTCATTTATTTTTTCAGCCAATGAGTTTTTTAGAGGGCATACCAATGTCCATTTCTTAAAGCCTAGTTGCTAGGGTATTATAATAACTGCGTTTTTAGGAAGTTTCCATATGAAATATTTGAAAAAAGAACGTCATCCACGTAAAAATTCGGAAAAAAATTAAGGTCTTATGAAAAAAAGGTTTGATTACTAGCTATTTCCAGCCAACTAACTACCTACCAATTCAGTAATTACACAGATTAAGTGTATGCCGTGTACTTAATTTCTGTTTTCTAAAGAAAACAAATAAAGAAATTTAATAAAAACGAGAAGTGTAATAACGCCTTAATAGACTTCTAATTATGTATTGCTCTTTTCTTTTAGGTGGCGTATATAATTGCATTCTTCATGGAACTCTGGTGGTTTTGGGACACTGGAGGTAAACAAAAAAATAAATTTATATTAAAAGTAATTTTAAAAAAGTAAACATGCTAAATTATGTGTTGTTTATTAATAAATCTCATTTCACTATGCCGGAAGATATTAATTATTCTTTTTGTTTTTTTAAGGACAGTTACCTTATTTAGGCTACATATTGATCACCGGATACTTCGTTACCTTCGTCTTATCAGCTATTTTAGTCAGGGGAATATCAAATGTGAGAAAAAAAATACATGAAATAAGCTTTATTTTAATTTATTAATTTTTCAGAAACAAATACCCCACCTCATTCTTTGGTTATTTGGAATAGTTGCCATATTGATACCTGAGGGTGGTCTAGTTTTATTTATGAGCTTTCAATTTTGGGTAAGAATTTTTTTAAAGAAATAAGTAAATTGATTTTACAAATAACCAATAATGGAGGAAGAATGACTGTGATAACGGGTATCTCACGACGGGTTTCAGCTTAAAAATTAAGCTTCTTGCGGAATACATATGCAATAAAAATTAGAATATCAAAAAGGCAGTGCCATGACAGCAACCCGTCATAAAAATTTAAAAACCAATAATGAGGTGGTGAGTGGCTCTATCTTTGGAGAACGGTGGCGGCGCACAGTGGGGCAAAACCGAGAAACTGCGCTTAAAAATCTCAACCGTCAGGATTAAATGCTAGAAGCTTGAACAGTATTTCAAGGATTTTTCCCGCTGAACACGATGGTGAAGTGAGATTTTCAAAAAAGTACTCGGGAGAGGGTCAAACATTCAAAACAAGCCAAAAGATGTATGAAAGGCTATAGCGGGATAAGGGGGGGCAAAACGGCCCTTACTCCAATTTGGCCGAAAAAATTCTAAAAGATTCCTCTTTATGTGAATAAGAACTGACATTTTCCTCACTTTTTTGTAAGCTGTTTAGCATCTAAAGACGAAAAAACTTTAACAGGCAGTGAACTTTTTTTATCTGGTGATTTTAATAATTCGACCACCAGGTCTCGATTTTTCACCTTAACACTTGACATAGCTGGACACTGTCTAACGCAATGTCACTGCTCAGAGAAGTAGAGATGCCTGATTCAATTGAACGTTCGTTAACTGGCTGAAAGCCACATGAGTGGGAAAAATCCGCTGACGCGGAGCGCAGAGCGATAAGCTTCACCGTCCTCGGCAGTCTCTCGTTTTTCCGATATTTGCTGTCGTGGGCTCAAGGTCTGCACCTATCTGCAGCTAATTCTTTCACAGGCTCATTCTTCAGACTAATGGTGAATATTTGGCACCATTTTCGAAGGTGCACAAGGATGCACAGTGAAGATACTCTCCTCTTAAGTTGAACTACTATCGAAAAACCGTGCTTTTTGCTCCCAATAAAATTACTTAGGTTGCCTGACTTGAAATTAAAATTATTTTTGTATTCTGACATGACTATGGAGTATGAAAAAAAATTATATCGTTCCAACTGTCAAGCACACAGATCAGGAATTTTCTTTTTCTAATTAGTTTTTAAAGTGAATTTTCACGATTTTTGTCAGATTTACAGCTCCTGGAGCTGTGATTGGCACTCTAAAAGGTTGAAACTTGAGTAATGGCCTCTCTAGACACCTATAAATACGTAGATTGTGCTGATTTGGTAAAATAAAATACTTGAAAATTTTGAATTATAAGTGCTTTTTCCCGATTTTGCCCCACTGTGCAGCGGTGTGCAGGGAAGCGGTTTGTTTCCGGCTTACCGCTGTGTCTACACTAAATCTCTCAGACATAGGGTTCACAGTGAAAAGAAGAATGATTGTGATAGAGGGAATAGCTCACCTGACAAGGCTTTTTAAGCCGGAACTTGTCGTGAGATACCTGTTATCACTGTCATTCTTCCTCCATTATTGGTTATTTGTAAAATCAAGCTTCTTGCGGAATACATATGCAATAAAATTAGAATATCTAAATTGATTTTTTTTTTTTTTTCAGAAAATATACACCATTTATGGGTTGACTGAAATTACCTGCTGGGCGTGTAGGCTATTGGTTAATGTAAAAAAAAAAGTTTTTATTATTTTATTTTATTAATTTTATTAAATTTTAGGTTGCTGGTTTAATATGCGTTTACTTTTTATATTTGAGCTGGAAGGAAGAGAAGCAGGTTATGACCAGCTTAAGGGACTTAAACATGGTGAGCTAAAATTTGTATCATATTTTAGTATTTTTTGATAGAGAAAAAAGCGATTTTCGCACACAAATGTTTGCTTGTCGTGGGAATTGGATTTTTAGAAAAGGAGAGGATCCTTAAAAAATTTTAATTTTTTAGGCGTCACGTGTGGTACAAAACGGTCGTCGTACTTCTGTGTCTAGTGAAACAAAGTTACCTCATCATGTAGCATACACTAATCCTGGTTTTACTGACGTTCCAGACCATCCAGTGATCCCCGTGCCACGTCCTAGTTTAAGAAGGTAACGATGGTAAATACATTGGTTTTTATTTCGCTGTTTTAAGGGCTGGTTCTATGGTTTCGACTGGGACAAGACGGCAATATCCAAGCCGTCCAGCGTACAATGAATTCAATGCTTCGTTGTTTGATTCGGAGATGAGAGCTTCGTTCCGTAGCCGGTCAATGTTCGACCTCAACGCCGGCTTTCCTGCTCCTGTTCCCGCACCTCGGCGGCTTCTGCCAGGGCACACTTCGCCAGAGCCTCAACCCCTCAGACGGTACGGCTCTTTAGGATTCTTTCCCTCAGGAGACGATAGAATGAGAAACGGATACTTCACCGTCCCTCAATCTGGATTCGTCGTCGACGAAACGGGGAAAGTCCTTTACGTTCGGGAACCCGTCATCGGAAGTCAGGTTTCAATGGAATCCGACGACTTACACAAATATAGAGATGTAGCTTTATAGACAAAAAAAAAGTCTGATTCGTACAAAACAAAATAAACTCGTCCCGGTGTCAAAAATTCAGTTTTAATGAAAAATCAAAGGTTGTCTTTATACGTGCCAGTTTACTAGTTTTTAACTCCTATTTTATTGTATGAAAATAATTTATTTTTTGTTTTTTTAAAGATTTAACACCAAAATATTTTATGTTTTTATAAAAAAAAATTTAATCAAAAAAGCCTAATCAATGTTCAATCCTTTTTTTCATTTTTTCCTCAAAGCCGATTGCTGGAATCCAATGGCTGGGGGCGTTTGCGTGAGTTTTTTTTAAAATTTCATTTTTATTAATGCGATAAAAAATTTTGCTCCAAAAAAAAATGGCTTACCAAAACCTAACAAAATCAGGGTCTCTTTGAACATCGAGGCGCTTGAGATACTAAACCAACATGACCGCCAAGTCTTGCGGGTTTAGTATGACAAAAGATTTAAGGAGAGATGAAGCACCTTTGCTCCCGTTTACAAGCTCCCCTTGGTGGCGTCGCGAAATACTTGTTTATAGGTAATATATTAATTGGTGATTACTGATGAGTTAGATGATAGTATGTTATCGATTTCTCTGAAATCCTTAAAATTTCTGAAAAGAGGCTTGTAAAAGGGCCTCCTCCCTCAGTATTCTTAATATTTTTAAAAACTGTGTTATCCCTGATAAAAAGCATTTCGGGGCGCCGCCAAGGGGAGCTTTGAAAACGGGCGCTTTATCCCTCCTCTTTTCTCTTCGGTTTACATCCGAGGGCAGGGAAGTTGATATCATAACTTTTTTTTGGCTGCTGTAGCGTTCTGCTCCGCCAAGCGTTTTTGCGAGATTTTTGGTTTATAAAATGCATTCAAGCCAGAAAATGGCTTAAATCTTTTAAAAGGCAATCTCTAAAGTTAAAAGGAAGCTCTGTACAAAATTTCAAGTCGATTGGTCCAGTCACCCCACGCTGTGGCCCTGACTAAGTGTAGGACCCTAAAATTTCAGTTTTTTGTTCCTAACTTTTTTTTGAGTTGAGATAATAGGTTAATTCTTTCAAAAGGCTATGGCTTAAATAAAAGCTATGGCTCAAGCTCTGCGAAAAATTGTAAGTCAATCGGTGCACTAGGAGAGGCTGTAGCTCTGGCTAACTGAAGGAGAAGAACATGCCGCGTTTTCAGAGTTGTATATCTCAGCACCCTGTATACCGATCGACTTGAAATGTTCAGCATTTACTCATATCGAATCAGAGAAGACCTGTATAAAATTTGAAGTCAAGCCGAACACTTGGGCGTACTTCTTCCGCTTTCAGTCGGGTTTCGCTTGGCCAGATAAAAAATTGGTGGAATAGTGAAAGGAAAACTGGAAAAAAGAGCGTTTTACCGTTAATCTTAAATTTTTTTAGTCCTCAAAAAACAATTTATTCCCAAATTTTAGTATTTTTAGAAAGTCTGAGGCATTTATACCGGATTTCCAGGTGTTCTCAGTTTTCAGACAAAGAAACTGTTATTATTGGATTTCTGGTGGTTTTCCTCGGTTTTTGACAGGGAGTTCCTGCTCTAGAACTTAAGAATTAATTTAAAAAACAGTTTAATTAAAATTATTTCTCATATTTGATATGAGTCTATGAATCCCACTTCTGAGAGTTGTCCCATGCAGACAAGCACGTTTAATCAAGACTTGACGACAAGTTCCAAGTGATGTCTTCTCATAATGGATTGCCACCCCAACTTCCGTATCAAATCCCAAAATTTCTCAATCTCTTTTCACCTCAATCTTTAAAAAAAGATAGACATTAAACATATATTTATTACAAATAATAATAACAATATTAAGGCCACTATGGTCTGTACAACTAAATTTTCAATACAATAACACATCAAGAAAAAAAATTGGCGTTTTTTTATAACCTTCCTTTTTATTATAAAAATACAATTTTTTTTGGATGGAGGCAACAACTAGTCGAAAGGGGAAAAACAAAAATAGCAAGACAAAGATGAAACATGCATTATTTGTTTTAGAACTCTGGAACCAAATTAAAATGACCTCAGGTTGTGTCCCAAATTTGAAAAACAAATATTTTATTCAACTATTTTAAACACTATTAATACGTTATAAAGACTCTATTAGGCTAACAGTTATTAAAGACATTGATTATTTATTTACAAAACAACAAAAGCCTTAGCACCTAATAACATAAAATTTATATATTATTATTAATATCACACTAATATATTTAAATTAAATTTCATCTTTTAATAAACAAAACTAAATTTTTTTTATAAAAGTATAAATTTATAAACAATTTAACGTTTAATATAATGGATTGTGCGGTTTTTCTAAATGAAAAAGAAAATTATTCTCAAGTGCTGAAGACTGAAGGTGTGAGCGCTCTGGGTGTTTCTGAAACTAAGGTAGGTTATGTATAGGTTATTTTTTTGTCTTTGACCTGCCCGCTTCTGATTTTCATAATAAGCGAAATACACAGCCAAAATTTTTTGATTCCAAAAAATAAGATTTATGAAAATTAAAGTTCTTAAAATCGAAAAAAATGGCCAAAAAAATTTTTTTTGTTAAAAAAGAAACAAAATGAGGTTTTTTATATTATTTTAGATATGTTTTTAATTTTTTTTTTTTTTTTTTGATATGTTGCCATAAAAAAATGTTAGATTACATTGGGTTCGCTCGTAGATGGTATAATTTTGTTTTTAAAATTATCTTTATTTAAATTGACATCTACGAGCTGTGATGAAAGGGCGTTGAAGTATCTTTTCACGGAAAAATGGCCGTCTACTGTATGCAATTAAAAAAAAAAATTAAAATTTCAGATTCCGAAATACAACTGTACTTCTTCGGCGCTTAAAATCGTGTTAATTTTTATGTTTAAATAATTATAAATAACAAATTTTGTGGTCCCTTTTGTACTTAAAAGAAGAAAAAAATTTAAAATATTGAAAAACAAGAAATAAGGTAACGAAATTGGCGTTCATAATATCACTTGTTCTAATAGGGTGGTGCAGAAGTCCTTATTTGAAAAGGGTAGAGGTTCGAAAGTAGGTTATGTGGGAGGAAAAGCTTGCAAGAAAAAACACGAAATGGATGGCAACTTGTGCGCATTCGCGCCGACGGAGCGAAGAAAGGACGTTACTTTCTGTGCGCAGATTCTTGAAGAATTATTTACAAGGACTGAACTTCCTCAAAAAGAAGTTATCGTGACACCCTTGAACCATTATAGGAGAGCTTGAAGGCCTTTTCAAATCAGTCTGCTGCCCTGTACAAAGAAAATACAAAATTTTGGCGCCGAAGTTTCTAATCATCCGTAAATAGCAACAAACGAAACAAAGCGTTTTCTCTTCTACTTATTGGAATACAACAATTATACATTTTTCACATTTAACATTTATAATATTTTCCGTCATATTTATGACTACTTTTCTAGTTCAAAAATTAACGTATATTACAATCGTAGACCTTATTTTTTGTAATTTTCCCTTAAGTATAATCAGTTAATTTTTTTTAGGATGAGCATGCGAATCAGTACAAATTGGTTAAGTCGATTCGCGACTTTTTACATCCCTTAATGGTGTGGACAACCATTTTTAGAAAAGAAAAAAATATTTAAAATGACGATTTTGTGTTTTTGAAGCGCGGTCACATGACGGTGCAACTTTTGGCCCGGTATCTGAGTTCGTTTTTGAGGTCGACTTTGCTTTTGCTTCGGGTCGGCGCGAGGCCTCCTTTTTGCGGCGGAGGGAGTGCGAGTTGTGTGTTCATGTTGAGACGTCCGAGGGCGGCTAGTGCAGCGATTTCGAAAGCGTCGCATGCAGTCTTTCCGCTGTTTTTCGACGAGGTTTCCACGTAGGTGGTCGCGCCAACATGCCGGCTTACCTTCACCCCCTGAAACAAAATTCAGTATTCAGTAAAAGCCTACGGAACTAAAATATCGATTACCAACACGACTGGTGTTCAATCAAAGAACTAATAAATCCACAACTCCCCTTAACATCTACATAAAAGCTTTTTATGTTTTTCAAAACTTTTTTCTTCTCTAATTGAGCAAAACAAGGGAAAAGTGAGACTTTCAATAATGTCAGAGTTTTCTACTAAGATTTTTTACTGGGGAGTAAATAAAGAAAAAAAAACTTTTATAAGGAAAATGGGGCTGGAAATAAATATTAGCGTTATCTTCAAATTTTATAACTTTCCTCCGTTAAGGTAAAATAGCACTTTCCCCTCTACAACTTCATTAATAATGAAGCCCTTTCTTATTTTCAACTTCCTCAAAGAGAAGTTATCGTAAAACCCGCCAGCTACGGTATCTGGAGTCTTCTAGACCCGGTAGAGAAAAACTAATAGAAAAATTTCTTCTCAAAGAACATAGTAGCAAAAAATTTGGGGTTTTCTCGCGCATTCCGTATGGTCTGCTGCGGGGAAGACGTCCATTTTTTCTACCATGATGCTGAATAAAATGTTTCCAAACTTTGAGGAAGTTTCTTTCGGGCACAGCTCTAAACTAGTACTTCATGCCTTTTTTAATATTAAAAATTCAATTTTTGCTGTTGAAAAGTCTCAACGTACCTGTTCGGGCGTGACCGGTGATTTGAAAACGAGTGAAAGCTCCGAAACCAACAGTTTGTCCGATCTCAAATCGACTTGGCAACCGCAGAGTATGACGGCAGTGTTCGCGCAGTGTTCCCGTATCTCCGGATACCACTGGAAATTTAATATCAAAGCTTTAATCAATTTTCACATTAATGAATCTAATTACACAAAGAACTCGAGAGTGACTAAGTGTGACATAATGAAAAATTACATCACACTTCTCTTTATCCTGGATAAATAGGGAAAATGTTTTATTTTAGTAAATCATTTGGTACACGTCAGGCTTTAAGAGTGTCTGTTTTCAATTGTCAAACCTATTAACATCCTTAAAAAAGTTATTGTGATACCCTCCACGTCGGGTTTTTGGTGAAGGGTCTTCCAGTTTTTATTATTTAGACCTTTGAAATCAAATTGGGTTTCCCCTGACCCGGACAGCATTGAAAATTAGCCTCCTTTATTGAAAAACCTTCCAGGATTCCGATGATTAACCTCTTTTGTGATCTCGTTAAATGATTAATTATTCAAGTTTTTCGTTTAAAAAGGACTAATTACATAAAAGATGACTCTAAATTAGCTCCTTTTTTTCGTTTAAATTGTACCTTATTAACAGCGTTGTCTAAAGAATCGGGGTCGGCAACGCAGAAACATAAAAGGAAGACTTGGGCGTCTTGGTAGGCAAGGGGTCGAACGGAATCGTAGGCCACAGAACCTGAAAAAAAAAAAAAAAGGTTAGAAAGAATTTTTTTAAGGTTTGTGGAAACCTGTACAAGACATGACTTCAGGCGGAAAAAACCGAGCGTCCTCCCCCTTCAAAAACTACTTTTTTGAAAAAAAGAAATACCGTCGCGGCTAGCCAACTTACTTTCATATGAAACAAAACAAGGTGGGAGCTCTTAGGTTTCTTCACCTCTTTTGGGGTCCTTTTCCATAAATTTCAGGCGGTCGTTTATCCTCCCTCGGGCGTCAACTCCAGGTTTCGCCAGGATATAAAACACCCTCTGTTTTCCTCCTTTTTTTCTTCAACCTTTTTTTAAAGTTGTTGTTTTCTCGTTTTTTCCGTTTTAAACTTTATAGAGTTTTTCCGTAAAACGATTTATTCAAATAGAATCTTGTTGGATATGCAAAGATTTTCATTTTTTTTTTATCGAACCTTATTTGGTTAATTTATTGCCTAAACTTACATAAATTCGCTATATAATCTCGATCAAATAGTATAAGTTCTTTAAACTTTTTCCCCCTTAGATAAAGGTCGAGTTGAGAGTTAATCCCATTAACAACGATCGATTGAAGTTCAATCACTAGATTATCTCTAAAAGACCTGTTTCGCTCTATTTCTCTTTTATGTTGGGGACTTAGACCAGTTGATTTCTGGTAGCGATCAATAATTACTTTTAAAAATATCTTCCCAAAGTTACAGAAAATGAAATGAATCTTTGTGGAGAAATTTCTTAAAATAAGAAAAAATTAATGGGAACGTTTTTATGATGAAAGATAGTCGAGGGAAACCATAGAAGTGTTTCGCAATTTTCTTGATGACATGTCTGGCCCTTTTTATGTTCCGTTTCCACCTTCGTGCCCTTTCGGAGAGTGAGGAGTCCCTCCCACTCAACGCGACATAAAACCGCCTTTGTAAAGAACCCTCACGCTATCAGTTATCGGTTGAGCAAAACAGCCGCCATTATCCTTTTCCACCCTTGAGAAAGCAAACTTGGAATAATAGTCTTCACAAATAGGCCCTTAAGGCAGAGAAAAAAAAACTGCTTGTCTTGTTTACTTACAAAATCCACTTTTTATTATTCATCTATAAAAAAAAATAGTAAATATTTTATTTTTGAAAAGAATCTTTTATATAACTTTTTTTCATCCAAGTGTAAAACGTTAATGATAAAGAGAAGACGGTTCAAAGAAAAATTCAGACTTTTTTTTAGATAAAAAATTCCTTCCTACGATGTCTGATAGGGGTTATTTGTACAGCATCTTTTTAAAAGTGTTTTTAAACATTATTTTATTCATGGTTCTATTTTAGTGAAATGAAACTCTAGTAGTCTATGGACTTTTAAAAAATCAAAAAATAAACTGGTCCATCTAACTTTTTTAAATTCCTTAAAGAAGTTATTGTGATACTCTCCACGTCGGGGTTTTGGGGTCTTCCAGACCCCGGAGGGTCAAACGAATATTGATCTTTACCGATGTCAACTTTGTTGTACCGTCCGGCCGTAACATTTTTTCGGAACACTTTACGGCCACAGTTTTCAACCGATTTTCACCAAATTTTCACACAACCTTCCTGAATAGTTGAGCAAGAAATCATCTTCTGGGATTTTTGAATTTCGAAAAAATGGCGGAGATATGAACGTTTGAAATTTTAACAACTGCGCTGCGGCCAAACCGTTGGTCTGATTTTCGCCACATTTTCACCATATTGTTAAGGAATTTTCGGTGTAAAAAATTTTTGTTTTGTTTTTTCGATAGGGAGAAATTTCATACTTCCACCCGTTACGAGAGGCACATCCCTAGGGCAAAGAGCACATTATTTCTACCTTGATATTTAAAAAAGTTTTCGAAAAAAAGAAAAGAAAATACAAAAAGAAAACTGCAAATTAAAAAAAAATTTGAAAATTTTTTGACGAAAAAAATAGAAAAAAAATTAAAATTTTCTGTGCAAAAAAACTTAAGACAATTTTTGGGAAAAAAAATTTCGTAAAAAAAATTGAAAATTTGTTTAAAGGCTTGAAATAATTACCCCCCCCCCCCTTGTACTTACCCTCCCTTATACTTCCCCTCCTTTATACACCCCCTTCTTAATACATCCCCTCCTTAATACTTCCATCTTCTTAATACTTCCATCTTCTTAATACATCCCTTCGTAATACTTCCCCCTCCTTAATACTGCCCCTACTTGATACTTACCCCTCTTATATTGTTCCTTCTCTTTAAGGAAGTTTTCTTTGGAAGCTCTTCAAACAAGTACTTTTTTTTGTTCTTCCCATTGACTAAAATTAATTAATTAATAATAACTTTAAATTAACTTTTCAAATAAAAAATATTTTTAAAACTTTTTGACTTTCAAAAGTTGCTGATTTATCAAATTTCTTCTTTTCAGAGCAATATTTATTGTTTTAGGCCGAAATGCCTTATTGATTAGCATGAATTATTCAATATAAATCTCAGGGAGGGAGAAAGAAAAAAAAAATTGTATTTTATTTTTCCTCTCTCGTATGCCGTATATTTTCGCTGTTTGAACATAGCTAAACGACTAGAAACGACATAGGAGCGAGGGAAGGGTAATCGAGAAGAGAATAAATTTGCGTACCACCCTCTTTTCCTTTATATCCTCACAGCGGCATCCCAATAACTCACAAAATACAAAAGGGGTTTCCTGAAAACAAAGGTGAAAGTGATGAGAGATCGATGTTTATCATGAGGCGGGGGTGTGGGATTTCTGCGGGAGGAAAAAATTTTGCGATTCCGACCGTCATCGACTCTTTTTCGAGCCTCCCCCAAACCGCTTTTCGAAGCTTTAATTAATGACTTTATGGAGGCGACTTCTCCCCTCTGATAAAACTGACGAAGTGGGAAATAGCTGAAATATCTGATAGCCGCAAAACCATCCACGATAAATTTCCTCACGTGCTGCGAGGGCGAAATGGAATCCCAAGTGAGGACCTTATTAAAGGAAGTGATCTCAACCCTTTCACAAGAAGAAGAAAGCTCGGCCTCAGTACCAGAGCAAATCAGTGGAAATGTGATAAATGCCTTAATTCAGGGGCAAAAAACGATGCAAAAATCACTATTGGCAATATCCGCAGCGATCCTAGAAGTTCATCAGGCAAGTTTCACAAAATCTCTTTTGTTGGAAAATGCAGAATTAAAGGAAAAAGTAGAGAGTTTAGAAAAAAAAGTCAAAAAATTCGAAAACATTTTAATGGAAAAAGATAGAAGTCGCAAAAACGATAACCTGACGGTAAACAATGAGATTGAGAAGGAGACACGACGTCATACGAAGAATCGAGGCGACCCAAACATCAAGCCGACACAAATTGCTACGGTAAACAAGGAGAAGGTTTCTCTCATTGAAAATGTCAACAAAACAACGCGTACAGATGAAAATGTGGTTGACGCGTTGGATTTCACGCATGCTTCGAAAAGGAATGAAGACTTACGGAATGGGTCAGCATGGTCTAATGTGCTGAGAAAGAATAAAGGAGACTCGATGAACAAGACGGAAAACACTCCCAAAAGAAGTCGAATGCTAGCCAACACTGGTACTGATACAAACTGTGGCTCACTCGTTGGTGAACGAAAGGCTTGGGTCCACATCGGTAAGCTTAGAAAGTGCACTACAGAGGAACAAATCAAGAAATTTATAACAGAAAAGATACCAAACGTCAATGCCACTGTCGAAAAGCTTAATGCGCAAGGCGACTATGCGAGTTTTAAAGTTGGCGTGGACTTTGTACATAAAGAAAAGGTAATGGACCCAAATTTTTGGCCCTGCAATGTTGCATTTAGGCGTTTTTTATTCCGGAGACAGCCTCCACCAAAAATGACCTAAAAAAACGCTCTGAAAGTAAGGAGAATTCTTTATTTATTCTGCACCACAATGCAAATGGATTTTACCTCCACAAAGAAGAATTCTCGGAAGAAATTGTAAACAAAAAACCGTTGATTGCTTGTTTTTCAGAAACGCACACAACTGCTGATTTTGAAGACTCTGAACTTCATATACCAGGATACCAGATGGTTAGATGTGATTCATCATCTCGACATACCGGAGGAGTCCTTATGTTTGTATCAGATGAAGTGAAATTCTATGACTGCGAAACGTTAACTAAAGATAAGGAATACTGGATGATCTCCGCGAAAATTAGCATTGCAAAGAAAAATTATGTTGTCTCTTGCATTTACAGGTCTCCATCAAGTAATGAAAGTGAATTTTTATCGTTCTTGGACGATTGGTTTGAAAACACTTCTTCAAAAGGAACAGATTTTGTGCTTGTGGGAGACTTAAACTTTGACTTTGGAAGAAATGATGGATATTCAAAGAAATTTAAACAAATGATTGGACTTCATGGATTGAAACAACTAATAGGACATCCCACCCGTGTCACCGAAACTACCTCGACGATACTGGACCTAGCGATTACAAACAACTTCTCTATGGAAGGGGTAGTAAAAAAAACGCCAAAGATTACAGACCACGACGGAATAGCTGTATATTACGGAGTGAAATGTGAAAGTGCCGATCGTAAAGCTTGGTATGTTGATTATGATAAATTTCAAGTGAATTTAAAGCAAAAGTTTGAAAACCAAAATTTTGATGAAAATGATATAGACTCTTGTTATAATTATATTGAACATTTAATTTTAACGACAATTGAATCTGCCAAAACAGCCAAAAGCCAAACAAATAGTAAATGCCCTTGGTTTAACAAAAAAATCAAAATGGCCATTAGAAGTCGAGACCTATGCTATAAAAATTTCCGTAAAAGCCGTTCAATTGAAAATTGGAATAAATATAAGCTTCAAAGAAATAAAGTCGTGGATACCTTAAGGAAAGAAAAACAAATTTATTACGAAAATAAAATACTAAATTGTGAAAATGATCCAGTAAAAATTTGGAAGCAATTAAAAAATCTTGTCAATCCAAACCGAAGGCAAACTATCTGTGATAAATTAAAAATAAAAAATGAAATCTTTGAAGAGTCTATATCATTATCAAATAACTTAAACGCTTATTATATAAACAGCATTGTTGAGCTAGTGAACAAAAACGTAAATATGGGTGCAAAATTTAATGATATCTGTGATAATACCACTAAATTCTGTGATAATAGTCTAAGAAAATTTAAGCATGTAAGTGAAATAGAAATAAATAAGCTAATCTCTAGTCAGAAAAAGAAAAGTAGTCCCGATGGTATAAACAAATTAGTTTTTCAAAAAAGTTGGGATATCATAAAAAATATTTTTTGCATATTATAAACAAATCTTTAGATACTGGTGAAATTCCTTTAAAAATGAAATGTTCTGTGATAACACCAATACCAAAGAAACAGCCAGTAAAGGTGGCTGAAGATACTCGTCCTATAAATATGTTACCCCTACCTGAAAAAATTTTGGAAATAGTAGTTTATAATCAACTAATAAAATTTTTGAAGAAAACAATATATTAAGTGCAAACCAATCAGGTTTCAGAAAAGGCCATGGGACTGAAGGAACCATACAATCAGTGTTAAATGAATGGAAAGGAAACTTAGACTCTGACAAAAAAACAGTTGGTGTTTTCATAGACCTCACGAGAGCTTTTGAAACAATAGATAGGGACAGACTAATACTGAAACTAAAATTCTATGGTATTGGAGAGAAAGTCCTGAGATGGATAACAAATTACCTCAAGGACAGAAAACAGGTAGTCAGATGGGACAAGGTGTTGTCGGAGGGGCAAGCAAACGACCTGGGGGTCCCTCAAGGAAGTGTGCTTGGCCCTCTATTATTTATAATTTTTATAAATGACCTCCCAAAGTGCTTAAAATATTGTAATGTTAAATTATTTGCAGATGATGCTTTAATATATTTTTCTGACTGTGATATTGATGCTGTGGTAAACAAAATAAATTATGACTTAGATATTATAAATAATTGGTTATGTGTGAATGGGCTGATATTGAATGCATCAAAATCAAAATGCATGTTAATCTGTAAAAAAACTATCTACTGTGATATAACAAAAAACTTTAAAATAAAAATAGGCTGTGAACAAATAGAATGGGTTACAATATATAAATACTTAGGGGTTCAAATAGATTATAAGCTGACATTTAATGAACATGCAAATTATGTCATAAAAAAAATAGGTAAAAAATTAGGTTTTTTAAATAGATTAAGATTCTTACCTGAAACTTCAAAAAAAACATTGTACAATAGTCTAATTCTACCTCACCTAAATTATTGTAGTACAATCTTATATTACACTAATAAAGGAAATTTAGAAAAAATACAAAGGCTGCAAAATAAAGGTATGAAAATTATATTAAATAAGAATAGAAGAACCCATACTGCAGAACTATTGAAAAGTTTAAACTGGTTAGATGTAAAAAGATATCTATACATGCATGTTATGATATTTATATGGAAAGCGCTGTGTGAAAAGTTACCAAATGTAAACATAACATCGTTTGTAAGAAAAGTAAATGAAGTACATAATCACAATACCAGACAAAATGAGCATATGTATATAGATCGAGTCAAAAAGAGTGCAAATTATAATACAATATTTAAAGATGGCATAACTGAGTTTAATAAGTTACCTGATGAAATAAAAAAATGTACAAAAATTTCAAACTTTAAAGTCTTTATTAAAGAATACATTGTAAAAAACATATAAACTGAAATTTGTAAAACTTGTAAAACTAGCTATTAGCTAAAATAAAAAAAGTTAAAAAAAAAAAAAAAAATAATACAAAAAACCGATAAAATGGGAATGGCGGAAATGTACAGAAAAACACGTGAAATGGGACTTACTTAGCCTTAAAGAGCCAGAAAAATGCAAGAAAATCCCATAAAATGTAAGTTTATCGGCCAAAAGAGCCAGTAATTCGTAGCATGGGAATTTAATGAGCAAAAGAGCCATAATAACACCACAAAATCCGATAAAATGGGAGTCTCTTGGCTAAAAGAGCCAGAAAGACAAAAGAAAATCCGATAAAATTTAAGTTTCTTGATCAAAAGAGCCAGAAATCCTTAGCATGGGAGTTTCATGGGCAAAAGAGCCATCATAATACAAAAAATCCGATAAAATGGGAGTCTCTTGGCTGAAAGAGCCAGAAAGACAAAAGAAAATCCGATAAAATTTAAGTATCTTGATCAAAAGAGCCAGAAATCCTTAGCATGGGAGTCCTTAGTCCTTAGTCATGGGCAAAAGAGCCATCATAATACAAAAAAATCCGATAAAATGGGAGTCTCTTGGCTGAAAGAGCCAGAAAGACAAAAGAAAATCCGATAAAATTTAAGTTTCTTGATCAAAAGAGCCAGAAATCCTTAGCATGGGAGTCCTTAGTCCTTAGTCATGGGCAAAAGAGCCATCATAATACAAAAAAATCCGATAAAATGGGAGTCTCTTGGCTGAAAGAGCCTGGAAAACACGTGAAATGGGAGTTATTTTCCCCATAAAGAGCCAGAAAGACCCCCAAAAAATCGATAAAATGTTAGTTTCTTGGCCAAAAGAGCCCGTAATCTGCAGCATGGGAGTTTCATGGGCAAAAAGCCAGCATATTAAAAAAAATCCGATAAAATTGGAGTCTCTTGGCCGAAAGAGCCAGGAAAACACGCGAAATAGGAGTTTTTTCCCCATAAAGAGCCAGAAAGACCCCCAAAAAATCTATAAAATGTTAGTATCTTGGCCAAAAGAGCCAGTAATCTGCAGCATGGGAGTTTCATGGGCAAAAGAGCCAGCATAATACAAAAAAATCGGAAAAAATGGGAGTTTCTTGTCCGAAAGAGCCAGGAAAACGCAATATGAAATGGCAGTTTCTTCGCCAAAAGAGCCAGAAAAAACAAAATACGTTGATAAGAGAATTTTTTGTAGCCAAAAGTCCCAATGCAATGAGAGTCTAAGAGATCAAACCAGGTATAGTAAAATCACGGGCGCCGGACTGTAACGGGAAGCGGATTTCCTGAGGATTATCTCCAATTATACAAAAAAAGTTGCATTTCAGGTCAATTTTGACCCATTTTTCTCTTAATTTTAACCCTAAGTAGAAAAAAAAAAAAAACTTGAATTTCCTTTCTAAAAGAAAAAGGAGGGAGTCCATGATTTTGATCCTTTTTTAACCAAGAAAAGACTCTTTTGAAGCTTATTTGAACATTTTTTATAATAAAACAACAAATATGAAAAATAAGTATTTTATTTATAATAAAAAAAGTATTAACATTTAAAACAAGTAAATGTAAATTTTCGTTTTTTCAACTTTGTCTTCATTAATAATTTAAAATCATTTTAATCATATCTTCCAGAGTGCCCGTTTTTAATTAATAAAAATTAAACTTAATTAAATATTTTATAAATATGCAATTTCAATGTTATAGGCAGGAGTCGAGGCAAGTTTTGCAGTGTTCGTTCCAGAAGTGTTCTATGCCCGAAATGCATTCAATGCCATCCATCGAAGTGGCTGAAAAAAAAAGTTTGAGTTAAATTTTTAAAAATATAAATAAAAGCAACCTCTTGATAAGCAAGGCGTGGATGAGGCTAAAGGTGCGAACTTTTCGTTGATACATTCAGAAAATCTGCTAAAACGTTGATTTCCAAACTCTGAAAAAATGAAATTAATATTTCATATTTTACATCAGGAGGAAATTTACCGTTTGAATGGGAGTACCATTTTATAAATTCAATTCCATCGCTGAACCAACAAAATCGAGCTAAAATATAAATTATTAACAATAAAACGTAATAAATAATTTAATAATAAATAAGTTATGAGAGATCTTTTCAAAATCAATGATTCTTATTAAGCAGGGAAAGCTTCGTTTTCGCGGAATTTCTAAGTGGAAAGCGAGCTCGTTGGAAAACCCAACGCATCCGGTTAAAACGGGGAATATTTGCCCAAGAAACCCGGAAAATTCGATAAAAAAAAAGGGTTTTTTTATCAGTCAAAAGACAGATCTAACTCTCAAGAATCAATGTAAAAGAGCGCTTTTCGGATAAATAGAAAGGAAAAGCTGAAACATCTGGGTTTTCTGTTTTCCTAATTTTTTAAGTCTCAAAACGCCGGATTTCCGGGATTTTCATGGGATATTTGGCTAAAAACCCTCTTTGAGACATAAGAAACTCTCGTTTTGGAGAAAATCGTACAGCAAACAGGTTTTTTTCGGCTGAGAATGCAGGGAAAAGCCGAAAAATCTGGGTTTTCTGTGTTTTCCTAATTTTTTAAGTCTCAAAATCCGTATATATCGGATTTCCGGGATTTTCATAGGATATTTGGCAAAAAACCCTCTTGAGACGTAAAAAACTCCCGTTTGAGAGAAAATTGTTCAACAAAAGTTGTTTTTCGGCTGAGAATGCAAGGAAAAGTCGAAAAATCGTGAAAAAAAGATGGTTTTCTGAGTGTTTTTACAATTTTTGAATCTCAATACCATATTAAGCGGATATCCCCTTCCTTGGTCATTAGGATTAGAAACCCTCAGTTTTTGCGGACTTTAGGGCATTTTTTCTTCTACTTTTTGCCAAAAAAACAGGAAGACGCATATTTCAAGTTTTATTATATATTGTACCTTCTAAAATAAAAATCATATCAGCAAGCTAGAGCGGGTAATAGTCGTATTTCAGGTAATAAAACTTAAAAGCGTCCCCGGTAATCCTCTTATAACCGGTCCCAGGCCCTTTTTTTGACGGAAAAACCCATGATAGTTTGATTTTGAAATTTTTATAGCTAGAAAGATTGAATTTTTAGACCTCAAGTAAGAAAAAGAGAGATAAAAATAACTTACGGTATATTTTGAGCTTGCTTTTTTTCGCGTAGATATTCATGAATTCGACGCCGCTCCAGTTTCTTTTGGTGTTTGGAACAAGCCGGATAATTCCGAGGGCGATTTTCGTGTTGAGAGATTGTACGGCGGCTTTTCTCGTTTCGAGATGACCTTGGAGAAAATAAAGAGCTTCCATAACGGATTCTACGTTTCGATGCATAAAAGAAAAAACTTCATTCGGGCCTCGTGTTCGGCACAAACTGGACGCAGGTAGTGAAAAAGGGACTTTCTCTGGGTTTCCCCAAAGCGGATTTCCCAGTACGACGACCCTTTTTTATCTTAGAAGTTGAATTAGATGAGATTAGGCTTTATTTTAAGAAAAACGGTTTTAAGAACCGCTAAAGTAGAAAGCTCGAACATAACGGAAATCAGGTCAAAGAACTCCAGACGTCCTTCTCAATTTTCAATAATTTTACTGTATCTTCATATATTTAACTTAAAAATGAACCCAGTATGGACTCAATCAGAGTTGAAAATGTCCAGAGATATTTTGAAATTCGCAAAAATGGCGGAAATCTGTGTGTTTAATGTGCTTCTGTCCTATATTCACCTAATTTTCACCTAACACTCCTTATATTTGATAAAAATTAGGTTTTTTTTTCTCCAAAAATATAGAAGGAGAAATGGGTGTTTTCGCCAGTTCCATGTAGTTGGACTGGGGAAGACTCTCAGGCAATTTCCCTTAGAAATTGCGATTTTTCAGTTTTCACCCGATTTTAAAATTTCGTTGAATTCAGAATTTTTCTTTCTAATCCTGATGGTTACTTTTTTCTTTCTTCAAAAGTAAAAAAATTTTGGCGCCAAAACGGAAGCTCAAACGCATTTCAACCTAAACCAGTTGAAAATAAAATCTGCATTTCGACATAAAAAACCTTCATCATAATAATTCAATTGAACATAAAGCTCTGAAAAGTTCAAAAATTTTGAACTTATAGCATTTCGCAAGCAAGCGTTTCGCCATAAACGACTTTTTCAATAAATGCAAGTCGACATAAAAAAAGTGCAAGTCACCATAACGCTACTCACCAGAAAAGCCTCTTTTTAAACTTGTTGTTTCGCCATAAAACTGGTCGTTTAGACACAATTCATCTCACCATAAACTTGGGACAGCCAAAGATTTTCGCCGTTTAAAACGCGATAATGCCGAAATGACAAAAACATTAAAACTTGACAGTTCACCATAATGCAATTCAATTAAAGCATCTTACCATAAACTAGGAAAAGCAAGAAGGCAGCCAATGGGATCAGCTCGTTTTATGACAAGGGGGTTAATATTTTTCCTCTCGCGAGGATGTGTGAATTCCATTATGGCGAACTGTCAAGTTTTAAGGTTTTTGTCGTTTCGCCATAATCGCGTTGTAAACGGCGAAAATAGGCTTGCTCTTTGGCTGTCCCTAGTATGTCGAGATGTATTATGCCCGACAGAAAAAGTTTTATGGCGAAACGACAAGTTCTTTAATATGAACGTTTGCAACACAGCTGCGTTATGTTGAAACGACAAATTTTATGAGGAAACGACAAGTGTTTCTTTCTTTATGATGTATTTGTTCAAATGCATTATGGTGAACGTTTTCGACTATTTTCATTATGTTGCAGATTTTTTATGGTGATCGGTAACTCGCAATTTGTGCTATTTTATGGGCAAATGCATTATAGCGAACCGCATTATGTTTTTATTATTCACTTGTCGAAACTTTTAATATTTAGATCAATGCTCTTATGTTGGTAACATCCATTTCTCTTTTTGAAATTGCTTCACTTTCACGCGAGTGAGGAGTTTTAAATTTCGATTTTTTAAATTTATTTATTTTTTTATTAAATCCATAAAGAGGAGTATAAATTGTTTCGACGCTATTAAAATGACAGAGCCGACGGTAAGTATGTGGACCACGTGCCTGGGACCTCCAATAATTTTCAACGTTATCTCATCCCTTATTTCCAGTGGGAACCCCAAATGCATAAAGATCGAAACAGCCGACATTAACGGCCCTACGTTTTTTACCATTAAAAAGGAATCTCTTTTTTTGTCCCTTTTCCTCTCTAAACATCAGAAATTAATTTTATATAAATTTAACAAAGCGTCATCGATGAATTATTAACCTTAACGTTGTACGCCGAAGATCTATTACATGTAAACTAGACGTTATTGGTGATTTACTACTTGGTCTCTAGTTTGAAACCGACATGACAGGTTAATTGCATGGCAACAGGACCCGTTAAACGCGAATAAATCAATTTAGATAACAATATTAAATTAAAATTTAACTTTTTTTCACAGAGAACCAAAATAAAAGGATGAAACCTAATTTTGTCCATTTTAGTTGATTGAACCGTGATTGATGAGTAGTAATTGAACTTCGAGGGGCTTTGTCGGCTAAGTAGACTTCATTTTATGCGAAATTTCAATGTTAATTTTTACGCTCTAAATATCATGTAGGTTGTTTTTCATTATCTACAGGAAAATCAGAGTTTTAGCTCCATTTTTGAGATTTACTGAAAATCAATAAAGGTAAAAATTCTAGTGCAAAAATACAAAACAACTAAATTTTTCCTGGAGGCCAGTTTTAACGTTTAAAACGGTCAAAAAACATTTTTTTTTTGTAAAATTACCGAGGAAAATTCGGTTAATAGAAAGGACCAAGTTTTTAAATTTGGTAAAAAGAATGTTTTTTGACCACAAATCGAGGAAAATGTCAAAAAAATCTTGTAAAATAAAGCTTTTTGGCTGGAAAACTGAGAAAATCCATTAAAATTCCTTCATATGGTGGTTTTTTGAGCGAAAAAGTAAAGGAAAAGAACAAAAATCTAGTAAAAAGGAGCTTTCTAAAAAAATAGTCATTTTTTGCGTGTCGGCATAATTTTTAAATATGAAATCCGAAAAAATCCTTAAAAAAGGCTGTTTTCCGTAAAATTACATAGGAAAATGCCTTAAAAGTCGAGTTCATAAAGGAGGTTTTCCGCAAACATTTTTTCTTCTTAGAAAATTTGGAAGAACGGAAGTTTTTTAAACCAGAAGATCTAGGAAAACGTCCAAACATTTCAGAAATAATTAAAAGAAGGCTTTTCTGACGGAAAATCGAGAAAACAGCATCAAAAAAATTTTTTATTTTCTTTTTCTTTTTTGTAAAATTACCAAAGAAAATTCGGTTTATAGAAAGAAAGGCCCATGTTTTTAAATTGTGTAAAACGAATGTTTTTTTTTGACCACAAGATCGAGGAAAATGTCAAAAAAATTTTGTGAAATAGCGCTTTTTGGATGGAAAACTGAGAAATCGATCGAAAATTCCTTCATATGGTGGTTTTTTGAGCGAAAAAGTAAAGGAAAAGTACAAAAATCTAGTAAGAAGGAACTTTCTAAAAAAATATTCATTTTTTTCGGGGCGGCATAATTTTGAAATATGAAATCCGAAAAATCCCCCCAAAAAAGGCTATTTTTCCGTAAAATTACAAATGATAATGCCTGAAATTCGAGTTAATAAAGGGGGTTTCTCGCAAACATTTTTTCTTCTTAGAAAATTTGAAAAACGGTAGTTTTTTTAACCAGAAGATCGAGGTAACCGACCAAAAATTTCAGAGATAATTAAAAAGAAGGCTTTTCTGACGGAAAATCTAGAAAACAGCATCGAAAAACTCTTTTGTTAACTATTTTTAAGATTTTTTGCCCTTTTCCTCGACATATTTTCGGAAAAAAATAGATGACATCCGTTTTACCAAGTTTTTCTTCCGACATCCTTGATCCGGATGTCTTAATCAAAGACAGAAACTCGGAAACTTAGTTAAGATTTTGTTCCAGAAAATAAACAAAAAAAATTTTTTTTTGACAAAAAACAACAATTTTTTTATTTTTGACAAAAGAAAATTTGAAATTTTTCAACTTCCTTTTTTTCCCCAAGATAGCAATAGGGGTTCAACTTAAATCTTTTTTGTGGAGGTGGAAAGCCTCACTTTTTGCCTTTCTCTTTACGCCCCCAATTACATTTCGACCAATCGAAAAGCTAGGTTACTAGCTAGGTAGCTTACATTTCCCACTTCGTACCCCCACCCTCCAGCAGGTAATTGACCAAAAGAAAAAAACCTCGACCACACTTCATTCTCGTCTAGGTCTCACCCAGTGCATATCAAGATTTATTTTTATTCAAATTTTCACAATGTTTTCTGAAATTCGCGAAATGTTCGTCAGCTTGAAAAATAGCATTGTAGAACTCGACCCGAGGCCTTCCAGTGTGAAAAAACGGATGGTGCGACAGGCGTTCATCAACAGCCCCGATTTGATGAAAATCGGAAAATACAAGAGATCGAAATTCGTATATGAGCCTATTATAAAAACTTCATCGCCCAAACCTGGCAAACGATTACACAGTAAGTTTTTTTTTTTTTCTCAATTGCGGAGCCCATTTGGGCACGAAAATTATTTTTTTTTTTTAATTTACGCAACAAAATTGAGGCCTTCGACAGCATAGAAGCACTTTTATTTTCCTTCCGATATAAACCATCTTTTTGGTTTAATTTTATGGTTCAGTCTGAAATATCAATTTTGTGTTAATAAATAACTTCCTTAAAGAAGTTATTGTGATACCCTCCACGTCGGGTTTTTGGGGAAGGGTCTTCTAGACCCCGGAGGGTCAAATCGAATATTGATCTTTACCGACCTCAACTTTGTCTGTGGTGCCGTCCGGCCGTAAAATTTTTTTCCTGAACACTTTACGGCCACAGTTTTCAACCAATTTTCACCAGATTTTCACCATATTTCTTTAGTCTGTAAATAACGAACCAACGAGGGCGATTTTTGAATTTCGAATAAAGGCGGTGATATATGTCTGTTTAAAATTTTAAAAAATTCGCTGCGTCCAAACCTTTGGTGCAATTTTTAACAAATTTTCACCAATAACTCTATAGTTTTTAAAAATTTTCGGTGTAAAAAAAGTTATTATTTTAGTAGTAATTGCTAATTATTTTAATATTATAAAATAACTATCATTTTAATAGGGAGAATTTAATACTTCCACTCTTATCGAGAGGGACCTCCCTTGGGCAAAAATCCCATTATTTCTACCTTGATACTGATTTTCGAAAAAAAACCTAGAAAATTTTTGAAAAAAAAAAATTCTTCTTCCGTTGTACTTCCTCGCCACTATACTTCCCCCCTTTGTACTTTGCTCTCTATTATACTCCCCCTCCCTTATACTTCCCCTCTTTATACTTCCCCTCCTATATTTTTACTTCTCTTTAAGAAAGTTTACGTTGGAAGCAGAAAACTAGTACCTACTTTGAATCTGTCTAAGCAATGTTATCGTTTTACCCTCCATGGGGGGGGGGGGGGTCTTCCAGAAGACTTTTTAGAGAAAAATCATTAACGATTATTGCCTGTTTTTTCCGGAACACTTCACACCCCCAATTTTCCTCAAATTTTCACAAATCTTCGTTTCCCTGGTCATTTCGATAATCAAGGCGGAGGTCTGTCTGTCATGTGGCTGGATAGGCCGAAGAATGCGGCTTTCGCCTTATTGCCATGTCACCCGATGCGACATGGCGTGACCAAATAATATTGAAGATTGTTCAACGCTCCCAAAATTGTGACGCTTTTTTAAAGTTAAGTTCTGATAATGGGTTCCTGAAAGACGGCTTCTGGGCGTATTTGGCGCTCAAGAATCCTACTAATCTCCACAATTTCGACACCTTCAGGGAAGACGGAGAATTCAGCAGGAAAAAAGGGGAGGATTCGATAAATTGGAATTTCTCGTTTGTATAGGCTCTAATTAAGGAGTACAATAATTCAAAGGCCCTCTCTCGGTGCCTCCTTTACACCTGAGAATATAAACGGAGGGAATTGCTCTTCTCGGTTTATATTGCGAGGCGGGACTGGGTTTTACCGAAACCTCCTCACGTAACACTATTTCGTTCCTCCGACCACCGGGACCTCGTCCTCTTCAAAAAACCTCCCCTTCACTCTCTGTTTTTAATTACTGTCCCTCAGAGAAAGAAAGTTTAATTTAAAAAAGATTTATGGAATCTTGAAAGCTATATTTTCCTCCTTTATTGCCCTTATTTTTTTTCTATAGTCGAGCTCAGAAAAGGGCTTATCTTGTCAGTAGGTAATCCCAGTGATTCCTTTTACCTGAAGAAACCAAAAGAGCAAATCCTTTAAAAACAAGTCTTTTTCCATATCCTTTTTATAAAACCGGGTGCGGTGACCCTTTTGAAAGGGATTTTAGTTTATTAACTATAAAATGTCATTCACCTCATTTTTTGGACTTTCTAAAATGTATGAGTTTTCTTATTTTTTCAAGGAAGTTTCTAAATAAATAAATTTTTAGTAGAAGCTCTTTATACCTAATACACGATATAAAGAGTGATCAAATCGGGAGTTTGATCAAATCGGGCTATCGGTAAAAAAAAAAAAATTTTCATAAAAAACATTTTTTTTCTGAAAAATTGTAATAAATTATGATTACGATTATTCGTAATCTTAATTGTATTATCGGTGTCGCGAAAATCCTGTGGGTCTAAATACTGCAGAGAAAACCCATGAAATCGAAGGCTTTTTAGGCTAGATTGAAAAGAACTTCCCAATACAAAGGGTGTTTTTCGGTGGAAAAGGGAATAAAATCACGTAAAAAAGGGGTCAAAAAGCGACCTTATTATATAAAGGTATATCTATTATATCTTGGTGGTCTTCTCCTGAAATCTAATCTTGCCTAAGGGCTCGTTTCGGCTTAATTAATTAACGTCAAACTTACTCTTCCACCAAATAATGGCATATTGAATTACTGAAGACATTTTTTTTTGTTTTCTTCTTACCTCTTAATGGACTCCATTGATTGAGAAAAGTAGTCGACAAAATGGAAATCTTGTTACCTTTTACCCAGAATTTTTTTTATCAAAGAAAATGTTTACATGTTTGTCAGATCTTTAATATTTGAATTTTTTTTCCAGGACTCAACGAATTGACGCTTTGCCCTTTATCACCCGTCTTGAAACCGGAGAAAGTCTACAGACCGAATCTGAACCAACCTTTCTACCCAGTTTAATTTGCCGTTTACCAAAAAGGTAGGTTAAATCAGTTTTAACTAAATAAAAGTCCTCTCTTAATATGAGAACGAAATATTCTATTCGTAACTTTTCCTCATTTTTATTTAAATATAAAGTTTAATTGCTTTTCCGAGTTCTATTAATCGGAATGCACAAAAAGGCCCCCACATTTTTTTTATTCCCCAACGTCTCTTGTTGAAAATCAAACGTTTAATATTGGGTTTTCCTGGCCTGTAAAGGCTTCATTTTCTATTCATCGAAATCCAATACCAATGGCAATATTACGACTCCACATAATAATAATATATCTTTTTTTTTCAGAATTTCCTGGAGGACTGAAGAAATAAATTCAGCTATAAATTGATCGTACGTGGAACTAGACAGAGAGAAAAATCTACTTTTAAGATATTTGCAATAATTATTTTAGTAAAAAATTTTTTTCTCAAGATTTGATATCGAAAGAATAAAAAATTTAGTCAACGTTTACTAAAATATTACTTTAATTAATGTAAATAATTTTATTTTATAAGTTTTTAGTAATAGAGAAAAAATGTATTTTGCAATAAATATTTTAGTAAAAATTTTTTTTTCAAGATTTGATATCGAAAAAAAATTATAGTCAAAGTTTACTAAAATATTGCTTTAATTAATTTAAATTTTATTTTATAAGTTTTCACAAAGATAAAGGTCGATTTGACCCATTTAGTCATTTAATTTTATCATTAACGATCTATGTGCAATTAGAGAAAAAAGTACTTAAAAATTTTAATTTATAATTTTTATGAATTTTTAGTCAAAATTATTAAACTTTACCAAATCGTACAATTATGAATTTATAGTCAAAATTATTAATATCGTACCAAATTGTACAATAATTATTTTTATGAATTTTTAGTCAATATCATAAAATATAAATACCAAATTGTATAATAATTATTTTTATAAATTTTTTAGTCAAAATTATTACAATTTTTCTGTACTTAATGTAAATACATTTTTTTAATTTACCTACATTTTGTTATTTTATTTTTATTAATAGTTCGTAGTAGTTGAGTACTTCCTGAAGAGTGGAAGAAAGTCCAGTAAAAAGGGTTTTATGGCAGAAAAAATCCGACGTGGAGGGTATCACAATAACTTCTTTAAGGAAGTTAAAATGAAGAAAACGCCCAAAAATCTAGTAGGAAGATGGTTTCTTGGCAACTGAAATGAAATCCGAAGCGCACTTTTTTAAGCTCCTCAAGTTTGGAACATTTAAAAGAAATGAGGCGCTCCGAATACGAAGGGCGAACTCGACATCGGACAATTTTTTTTTTTTTCATTTTCGGATTCTAGACCTTTTGAAGAATACACCCATGTAATTTTTATATTGAGTTTCCCCTTTTTTCCCCTTTAAAATACGTAAAAACCGATATGCGGCAAAGCTCTACTCTCAACCTTTTGTATTTAATTTTTTTTTTTTTCGAGATTTGGTGATTTTTAAAAAACCCTTTTCTCTATGATTCTATGATGATTCTAAAATCTCGCCACGAAAATTCCAGAGAGTGACTTTTCTGTCGAGTTCGCCCTTAACAGAAAACTTTAAAATGCGAATATCTCGAAACTACTTTTTGTCGAGTTCGCCCTTCGTATTCGGAGCGCCTCAAATTATTATTTAATTTGGATATTTATGAAAGAAAAAAAGCTCCAACAAAAAAAAAAGCGTAATCTGTACAGGAACGCCTCGAGAGGGATAAAATTATAAAATAGAAGGGCGGAATAGAACACCTGCGCTTCGCGAAAACAAAAGGTCCCGTCCCGGCCCTAACAATGGACAATTTATGCCTAACATGCTCATCCGATTGTTACACGAATTGCAACTAGTTGCTGACATGGAATACGAAAGGGGAAGCCATTTTTCGACAGAATAAATACGCCCTTATTTAAACGTGAACAATAAGAGGGATGATGAAAACCAGCTAATAATTTTGTCCTACATTGAAAACGACATTTTTGGTTTAAAAATTGTGAAATTTGGGTAAAACGTAGGAGGAATGCTGACGTGATTCTGTCTTAAAATTTCCTCGGGATTCGTAATTCGAAAAGTTTCCCCACCACCCTGAAATTCGTTCAGGGCTTATTTACATTTTGTTTCGAGCAGGTTTTGATTAAAAACGGTCCCGAAGTGTTGGGAGAGCGGAGGTAAAAAAAAATCCGAGGTTTGTATTTGGAAAAAAGGAGAGACATGGCATTGAATCACACTCCTGGGACAAATCCAATAATAGAGCCGGCAACTTTCTAATATTCGTCCCGCCTTTTCCAGGGGACATTTTTACCCTACGTGCCAGTTCCAAAAGGCAGTAGTTCTTTTAATCAAACTTTAATCCGCTGTTTTATAGTTCATATTCTTTTATTCCCTCACTTCCTGAACGGATTTGAGTCCCTCCGATATTACTTTTTCTCACAAATCGGACGAAATTGAAAAAGGAGAAAGGTTTATGGAAGCCTAAAATTTTTAGGCATTTTAACAAAAAAAATTTTTTAATCCATTGACATCTTTCCAGGAAGATCACGTTGCATACAACAGGTTGGACTCCATTTTCGGCACCTGTTGGCCTATCGAAGTGATAATGGGCGTAAGTTGATATTTCATACCTTATAGCTTTTACAGGCTATTTAAAAAATAAACAGAAACATCAAAATCTAGATTTTTTTTTCTTCTCTGGGTAGTTACACGGAATTAAACATTGTGTTTGTCCTCATTTCAACGGACACTTTGATAAAGGATTCCCTGGGTGAATTATCCGGTGAAAAGTGTCTCGTGTATAGAAGGATAAAAAAAAGGGGTTGAAGAACGTTTTGGGTCTCGTGAGTAACAGAGGGGTTTAAAACCGCCCTCGACGAACAAAAATCCGTATGAAAACAACGATGTAATTTCAAAAAAAATTAATTTTTTAAAAAAATTCTTCCATTTTTAATATTTTTATACTGTATTTCTCTATCTTTCTTATCTTAAGGTAAAGTTTTAAAAGAGAGAAGTTAATGCAAATAGCAGGTTATAAGTTGTTTCGAACTCCGATATACTTCCGCCCCCCTAAAAGTTAGAAATATATTTTTACATTTTAAGTATGGTTTACAATTTTAATCTTTTCCTCCTCGTAATCCTGATAAACACCTCTCATCAGTCATACCAACTGAATCATGCCGTGGGAATGAATCACCTTAAAACTTTTTTGACTAAAGAAGTTTTTTTTCCATTATAATATTGAAAATAGCAAATGTGGGAGATAAAAACGGATAAACCACGACCGGTTTCGGCCTAATAGGCCTCATCTGACTTTTTTTAAATAGGCTTTTCTGTTTAATTCAATAACGCTTTCTCATTTTTAGCGCTCGTAAGGTCCCATTTTCTTAACAAAAATGCCTAAAAGAGTTGGAATTTTAATGATTCTTTTTTAAAGCATAATTTAAATTTTGTAAATGAAGTTTATAAATTTGAACGTTATCCCTATTGTGGAATAAAAATGACAATGAATCCTCATGAACGATAATCACGGCTTTGATGCGAGCTATAAACGCTAAAATTGGCTTTTCTCCGACGCGAAAATATAATTAGGTTTAATACGAGGAAAAAGGGGAAATATACGATTTTTTCGGAAGTTTTGTAATAAAAAGTTGGTGAATTTCTAACGGGATTTTGAGAAATGTATTGACAAAAGGATATTTCGAGATCGGGAAAAGAAAATCAGCTTATCAAACGTCGAGTATGGAAGGGATCTTTTGGAAGGCCCGAGACGGATAAAAAAGAAGGAAAAAAGAAGAGATTGTCCGTTCTCGAACATTTTTTCGAATACTCGCACGATACGAGCTTTTATTAAAGCAGGGATTCTGACCGAACCCGTTTTTTTTTTTTTTTTTTTTTTTTTTTTTTTATTTCATTATATACAAATTAATTACAATTATGGTCCAGCCAGGACATTTTCCTTCCTATCGGCTGGTTCCATTTATCTACAACTATTTTTTATTTTACAATTTCTCTTTTTTATTTATCACTATTTACATTATGTATTTGCAGTCCTTGTCTCGGTGGCCGAGCTTTTCTATTCCCTTTTTTTACTTTATTGGATTGCTACCTATTCAACATTCAACTTATGAATTAAAAATTTAACAACTTCTTTTTTGTTTCCTTTGTTTTTTTCCTTTTTAATAACTCTTGGGGAAGACAGTTCCATATTTTTGTTGCAATGTACTTCGACATTCTCTCTCCGTATACATTATGTACAAGTGGCAAAATGTACTTTTTATTTTCTCTTGTTCTATCACTTTTTTTTTCTTCTAATATGTCTTTGTACTTAGTCCAAAAATAAAAATAACCTTTAAAAAATAAAACTGTCTAGGCCCAAGTGTTTCACATATTTCTAAATTCATTTTGAAATCCTTCTTATTTGTTATCATTTTTAACGTTTTTTCCTGGCTCTCTCTTATCACTTCGAGATTGCTTTTTGCTGCGCTTCCATAGCATTCCACCCCATATCTTATTAAGGATTCGAAAATTGCCTTATAAATGCAAATCAACGTATTTTTTGGCACATACCATTTCAGGTTATAGATTTTTGCCTTCGCAACTCTTAGTTTTTTATTTAGTACCTTAATATGTGGGGTCCAAATCATTTTTTCATCTAATACAACCCCCAAATACCTGAATTCTCTCACCACCCCCAATTTATCACAATTACATAATATATTCTCTTTCACCAAGCACTCACAGCCATGACAAATTATTAGTGGTGACTCCACTTCCTTCATCTGGGGTGTCCTGAACACCATAACCACCGTTTTTTTCCCATTTATCACCAGTTCCATATCATGGGCCCATTTTGACAACCGATTCATACATTCCTGGGCCTTTTCAATGCCTCTTGAGGATCTCTATGCCACGTTAAAAAGGCAGAGTCATCTGCATAGAAGAAGGCTTCATCTGCCCCTATGGCCCTATTGATATCATTTGTATAAATATTATAAAATTTCGGTCCTAATGTACTTCCCTGGGGTACTCCTTTATTCATCATCATCATTTTACTTTCAATCTCACCCACCCTTACAATAACTTTCCTCTCTTTCAAATAACTTTCAAACAATTTTCCTAAATTCCCTGATATTCCCATAACTTCCAATTGCTTTAATAATTTTTTATGGTTAATGGTCTCGAACGCTTTAGAGAAGTCCACAAATACACTGACAACATAGATGTTTTTATTCAGTTTAGAATTTATAGTTTCACAAAATTGTAATAATAAATTTTCAGTTCCTCTGTTTTTCCTATAGGCAAACTGCCTCTCATTTAATATTTTCTCATCTTCCAGAAATTCATTTAATCTATTGTCAATGTATTTTTCTATTATTTTATTAACTACAGGCAAGATATTTATTGGTCTGTAGTTTCTATACTCTCCTCCTTTACCTCCCTTGAATATTGGCCTAATAATCGATATTTTTAAACCCTTTGGATAAATGCCTGTATCAATCATTCTATTTATTAAAACCCTAATGACTTTCGCAAATAATTTAGAATTTAACTGTAAATCTATTATTCTTATTCCGTCGTATCCAGGAGCCTTTTTACTTAAGGAATTAATTATTTTCTCTATCTCCTCATCCTCAGCATGACTTAAGTTAAATTGTTTAACTCTTTTTCCAACTATATCATTCCCAAGCTTATTAGTACAAACATGACTAATTTTTTGCAACTCATTATAAATAGTTTTCAGAAAATTTTCTGCTATTTCCTTTTCACTTATATTTTTAAAACTACTTATAATTTTATGGTCAACATCCATTTTCTTTTTTTGTCCCATAAGTTCATTTATTGTTTCCCATACTTTCTTAGTGTCGTATCTATTGTCTTTGATCTTCTTATTATAATATTTATTTTTCGCTTTATTGATCTCATGTGTGGCTCATGTTAAGTCAATTTAACGGAAAATTCCTCAATCCATGGGATTTTTTAGACCCTTCTCCCTTATAAAATATTAGTAAAAACCTGTTTAAAAAGAAAATCCTTGAATTCAGTTTCTTTAAAACTTAAATTTAACTTGGGGCGAAAAAAACCCGGAAATTTCGTTTTTGTGTGGATTCGTCGACCCGGATATGAAAACGGGAGACTTTTTTTCCCCTGTCTCCCCCCGTTATTTGAGCAAATGGAAAAATAGGTCGAGCTTAAAGTATTACGAGATGTGGGCGGGCGAGTTATGGTGGAGTTCTAATCAGGCTGTTATCTCGAGGATATGTGGGAGTTGCCGGAGTCACTTTTCTCAATTTGTCCAACAGATTGTCAACCACTTGACGGAAGCCTTTTTTCCAGATTCTTTTCCACAAAATCCAAGTTTCCTAATTCCTTTTTTCCCCCTTAAAAATGATTCGCTCCACTTGATTTACAGAAGGCTTTAAAACACGCAAGCTACCCATCTTTTATTTTTCTTTCACTCTTTTCAAGAAAGTAGAATATATTAAATTTATTTTACTCACAGGGATTGTAGAAAACAATTTTGTTCATTTCGACAACCATTCCGCACGACCGATCTGTTTTGCGGGTTTAGCATCTGCCATTTCTCTTATTCGTCTATTTTTATCCGAAATACGTGACTAATCCTCTATCAACTCGAAACCGATTTTATGTTTTAAAAAAACACTTTCCAATAGTTTAAAATAAATTTATAACCAATAATTGTTACTAAGAGATTTATTGTTTAAACTTTTTTTTTAAATTAATTTAATATTGAAAACTTGAAAACAGAAAATAAGGAAAAAGGTTAAATTAATTTAATATCGAAAATAGAAAATGAGGAAAAAAATGACAAAAACCGGATATTCAACAACCGTTTTCGATCTAATAGGCCTTTTTAGGTGGAATTTTTCCTTATTTTTTATCCTCTCTTCTTTTTCTCCAAAAATCTAGCTAGGCTTTATGTATAAGGCAGGTAGGAAGAAAATTCACTTCATTTGACCCCCACCTATAAATCACCTCCTAGTTAGTGAGAACACTATTTTAGTCAGAATTATCGACATCTGGTTTCCATATTAAAATATTAAAAGCCTGAATTTTCGAATATTTTTCCCTCACCCCCGTTTTTTAAAATGCACTAATCCGATTCGCTAAGCCGATTTTGATTAAAATATTTCAATTTCATCAAAAATAGGTTCGGGGAAAAAAATAGTTCATAAATTTTTTTCTCTCTATAAAGTTATGAAGAGTGTCGAGAAAAACGGAAGTGAGATAATGTCGGAACTGCCAGGATTTACAGAGTGTCTTATCTCCAGAAGAATTTTTTTTAGTAACCGGACCTTTTGTAGGTAATTTTATTTAAAAATGGGATATTTTTTTATGTGTTAGGATGATCTTATGAGATAAAAAGCGTGAAAAAAAGATGACCATTTTAAAAACTACCCCTAAATCAGTGAAGATTGAATAAAATTGTATTTTCTCAAAGAGTTGGGTTTCGGGGAATTTTTTTTTCTCTTCCTTTTTCCGTCTCGCATTTCCCCTGAGCCCTCTCAGGGTGCGGTTGGGGGATTTGAATAATCCATAAGACGCGCGAGTGGAAGAGAGAGAGAAAAATAGCTGGGGAATGACGTCGGGAGGGACGAGGATTAGAAAGAGGAGACGTGTGTAATGAAGTCGAGTAGCTCGAGGTGAAACTTAACGAACACTTTTTTTCCCCTCAACCCTTTCGACTTTTCAGGATGAAAAACTACTTTCCTGCTGTATTAAGCCTTTTAAAGATTTTTATTTTACGCCGTGTTTATCCCGAATTGGACGTTGTATTGTGAAAGTGTCCTGAAGTGGTCTCCTGAGTGCTCGGAGGGTTTCATTAAGCGCCGGCATTCATCAAAACGATGCTCCCGAGGTAAACCCCTCATTAGTACTCGGGCAATTATCACTTTAGTGAGAGAGGAGATCTTTCATAAGGTCACCGGACCCTCCCTACAACGGATTAATCGCATTTAATTCTCGTATTTAAATTAAACCTCACTTCCTAATTGAAGTTTTCAATTACATTCAATAGATTCTTAAAAGTCAAGTTTTCAATTTTATACCCGCTTTTTTTTAAAATGGAATTTAATAACAGCAAGACTTAGAACATTCTTATAAGATCACATTTTTATCGAATTTTACGAAGGAAAGGAAGCTATTGAGGGCATTATTATGGAGCTTTTCAGGCGGTGATCTTCGAAATTATAAGAGGCCACTTAATTTCTTCACCTGAAAACGACATCCCATGTGCCAACCATTTTTGCTGAATTGGGGAGTTAATTGTAGGGCCGTCCCGCGATCCTACTTGGTATAAAATTGAATGAAAGTCTAAAATTAAATAAGAAATGAGATCCCAAATATAGGTGTAGCGGCTGGAGAATCGATATTCGGGAAAATTAGTCGGAAAATCTTTTATGCAAATCCAAGTGATTTTCTGGTTCGAAAAACCGCTATATTCAATCTTCTTTTCAAACCGAATCGTCAGAGTTGATATTATTTTGGCAACGTTTCAAGCCCTCCCTCTTTTTATCCGTTTAAAACGAGCAGAATTGATTTTGTCTTGTACCCTAATTGCTACATACTTCTCCGGACAGATTTTTGAATCCTTTCCAATATTCTTTTCACATTCTAATAAAGAACGAAAGGGGGGAAGAGTGGAGGGAGGAAAAACAGCTAAAAAAGATAACGAGGGTGGAAAAACACGGGATGGCGAAAAGGAAAAAAAAAAGCCGTAACTTCCAAAAGTTGACGATGAGGAAAAAAATATAATCACATTATAAAAGTTCCAACCTACTTCTAAACTTTTCCTCCAATTAAAAATTTTATTTATATTATAGAAGGAGTTTTTATTAATAAGAAAATATTCATGAAGAATTTGTGGTTTATAATTATAAGAGCTTGTTGGGTCATTGATAAAGGTCGTTATCTTAGACCATGAAGAACTTATAGAGGCAATTTTTAGTTACTTTTTAGTTCTTAGTGATGGCGAACGCCTCTGGTTAGGGTAAAAAAACAATCTTCTACAGGCAACCAACTGAATCGGAGAACCATGGGCGAGAAGCAGCACCATTTACCATGGTCTTTGGGTCTAGAAACACCAGTTATATGGTGTTATCAGGCGATTTCTTCGGTATCCAAGCCGAGAAGCACCATTTTTGGGCGTTTACCATGGTCTTTGGGTCTAGAACCACCGATTTTATGGTATTTTCAGGCGTTTGCTTATGTCTCCAATCCAAGAAGTACCATTTTGGGGTGTTTACCATGGCCTTTGGGTGTAGAAACACCAGTTTCATCTTATTTTCAGGCGTTTTCTTGGGGCTCCAAGCCGAGAAGTACCATTTTCGGCGTTTACCAAGGTCTTTGGGTCTAGAAACACCGATTTTATCGTATTTTTAGGCGTTCTCTTCGTTTTCCAAGCCTTGTGTACCATTTTCGGGCGTTTACCATGGTCTTTGGGTCAAGAACCACCGATTTTATCGTATTTTAGGCGTTTTCTTTGTTTTCCAAGCCTTATGTCCCATTTTCGTGCGTTTACCATGGTCTTTGGGTGTAGAAACACCAGTTTCATCATATTTTCAGGCATTTTCTTTGGTCTCCAAGCCGAGAAGCACCATTTTTTGGTGTTTACCATGGTCTTTGGGTGTAGAAACAAGAGTTTCATCTTATTAAAGGGCGTTTTCTTCGGGCTCCAAGCCGAGAAGTACCATTTTTGGCGTTTACCTAGGTCTTTGGGTCTAGAACCACCGATTTTATCGCATTTTCAGGCGTTTGCTTCGGTTTCCAAGCCAAGAAGTACCATTTTTTGGTGTTTACCATGGTCTTTGGGTGTAGAAACAAGAGTTTCATCTTATTAAAGGGCGTTTTCTTCGGGCTCCAAGCCGAGAAGTACCATTTTCGGCGTTTACCTAGGTTTTTGGGTCTAGAAACACCAATTTTATCGAATTTTTTGGCGTTTTCTTCGTTTTCCAAGCATTGTGTCCCATTTTCGGGCGTTTACCATGGTCTTTGCGTGTAGAAACACCAGTTCGTCATATTTTCAGACGTTTTCTTCGGTCTCCAAGCCGAGAAGCACAATTATCGGGCGTTTACCAAGTTTATTGGGTCAAGAAACACCAGTTTCATCATATTTATAGGCGTTTTCTACGTTCTGCAAGCCTTGTAGTCCCATTCTTGGGCGTTTATCAAGTTTTTTAGTTGGAGAAACACGAGTTTTATCGTATTTTCAGGCGTTTTCTTCGGGCTCCAAGCCGAAAAAACAGTGAAAAAGTAAAAACAAGTTCCCATGTAAACTGCAATAATGAAATACTTAAATAAATAGGAACAAATGTGCTGCGATCTCTAGAATACCTAAAAATAAATTCGTAAATTCTGTAATTGTGGAGTTTTTTCTGAACAAAAATTATGTCATCAAAACACTTTTCAGAAATGGCTTTTAATCCCGTTTTATTGTTCTGTTTTAGATAGTTGAACGCCAGGTGTATCTCGTTAATTAAGTTTTAATTAATATATAACTTTTAATTGCACGGTGGCAAATATGTTTTTGCTGCTTCTGAAAGGGATATAAGAGTGTGCAGTAATTTTTTAATTATAAAAACTTGAAAAATGTATAATCGAGCGAAAATTAGGGGGATGAGGGGAATGTCAACGTTGGTGATTGGTTCCGACGTTAATCCGGGCTTAAAGCTTTAGTCGATGTGCAGTCTAGGGAAGGTAATGCACCGAGAATACGGAGAAATCGACACTTCATGCATACACGAGAGATACACCGGGGGTTCGTGATGATTCCAATTTCCGTTTCGTCAAAATGATAACATGCAAAACCCTTCCACGTATTTCCATTTCAGAATATTTCCCATATAATTGTTAAAAATAAGGTAAATTGTTTAGTCTTTCGGGGCCGTTTTGTTGAGGAGTTTAAGCTACTCCGCACATTTGAAAATGTACACTCGACCCTATTACGGTATATTAAAGCGGATAACTCTCGAAAACCCCCCCCTCATGAAATAGCGAGCCTAAAATCCGACCTTTCTCCCATCTATTGTTCACAGAAATTCAGGGATTCGGATTAAACACGAATTCCCTCTTATCGGGATTATATTCAAACCCAGGGGGACAGGTTCGCCTTTCGAATATCGAGTTCTGGGCCAATTAAACAGCTTTGAAAGGAAATAGGAGACAAACATGTCAAACTTGCCAAAAAATATTTCTCATCCATTTTTTCTACTGCTGTCACCAGTTTGACATCTCCGATTACGGATTATGCAACAGATAACCTTCTCCAATTTTGTGATTCAACACTAATTTTTTTTTAAAAAACTCGTTTTGTTTCTAAAAGATAAAAATCTGTAAGTGGGTCGTCTGTCAGTGAAATAAAGAACCATGAATCAACCCCTTTTTTCCTCACATTTTTTCCCCCGGAATTCTCTTCTCTAACACGTTTGTTCTTGTATGTACATAAAAAAATACATTTTCTCTCTGTACGGAGATATGTATTTACTACCTAAATAACCTTTTTGTTTACTCTACTAGAAAGTAGCCATCTTTTGTCTGTTATCTATCTTCTAAAAACTCTTTTAACGCTTATATCACTGGGAACAACTGGATGTGGGGATATTTTTTTCCTTTTGTCCAGAAGGTTAGAAATTAAAGGTTAAAAAACCCGAAATGCCGTTTCGTAAAATATCAACTTGAGAGTATAAATCTGAGGAGTAGAGACGCAATAAAAAGGAATATTTTATGATCGGGTTCGACCTAATAGCTATCATCAGGTGAATTACTTTCTGTACTTTGTTCGTGGAACATCCTGTTTTAACTTCCTTAGAAGTTATTGTGATACCCTCGTCTTCGGGTTTTAGAAGAAGGGTCTTCCAGATATCGGAGGGTCAAATCGAATCTTTACCGATCTCAACTTTGTCTGTGGTGCCGGCCGGCCGTAGCATTTTTTTCCGAAACACTTTACGGCCACAATATTACCGATTTTCACCAGATTTTCACCAAATTTTCTTTACTCGGTGAACAAGAAGCTATCAAGGGCGATTTTTGAATTTCGAAAAAATGGCAGAGACTTGTCTGTTTGAAATTTAAAAAAAATTCGCTGCGGCCGAAACGTTGGTCCGATTTTCACCAAATTTTTACCAATTACTCCTTATATTTTAAGAATTTTTGGTGTAATAAAATTAACATTCTAGTAATAATAATTATTATTTTAATATTATTTTCACCGATTTTCACCAGATTTTCACCAAATTTTCTTTACTCGGTGAACAAGAAGCTATCAAGGGCGATTTTTGAATTTCGAAAAAATGGCAGAGACTTGTCTGTTTGAAATTTAAAAAAATTCGCTGCGGCCGAACCGTTGGTCCGATTTTCACCAAATTTTCAACAATTACTCCTTATATTTTTAAGAACTTTTGGTGTAATAAAATTATCATTTTAGTAATAATAATTATTATTTTAATATTATAAAATAACTATCATTTTAGTAGGGAGAAATTTAACACTTCCACCCACCTCGAGAGGGACCTCCCTTGGGCAAAATTCCATATTTTCTACCTTGATACTTAATATCAATAAATTAAGTAAGTCATAAAAATAAGTAATTTTTTCGCAAAAATAAAACTTAGAATAAAAAAAAATGCAAATTTAAAAAAGAAAACTTAGTAAATTTTCGGGAAAAAAAAAGAAAGAAAGAAATAAAACCCTTATACTTCCCCCTCCATTATATTTCCTCCTCCGTTAAACATCTTCTCTTTTATACTTCCCCTCCGTTATACTTCCCCCTCCTATATTGTTACATCTCTTTAAGGTAGTTTTCGTAGGAAGCTCTTCAAACTTGTACTTTTCATAAAAACGACCACTTTTTATTGCTATTCTGCTATTTTGACTTTGTATAAAAATATCAAGTTGGTTTTTTTAAAGAGAATTTTGAGCTGAAAGGAATAAAATAATGCCGGGAAAGACTTCATTTGAAGGCCTGAGAGGCGTTAGAATGCGTGGAGGAAGTGAGTTTGAGGGGGTGTTAAGTGCTTGTGTTGAGACAAAGTGGCCTCTCCCACAAACTTTTCACTTCCTTCTTAGATTTCCTCAGGCTCTAAAAAAAAGGACTTCACAAAAGACTTCCTCAGGCGTGAGTTCTAATCGAGTTTTAGAGTAAGTTAAAAAAAAATTATTATTTTTTTTCTAAGTTTATTTTAACAACTCGGATCAACAGTTGGCACCGATTCCTTGAATTAAGCCTCTCGAGGGGTTTTCGGAAGGGTTGCTAATTTGACGAAACGTGAATAGAAAATCGCTTCGTTTTAACCCCCCTTTTCTGTGGATTAAAATGAATGTTTTAGCCTTCCGAGTGTGTGGTGTTTTCACCGGATTAAAGAGTCCAAAAATAAAAGTTCTGTTCGTTAAAAATAAACCTCTCAAGTGAAAACTTTTCCCGAAATTACAAAATTACGCATGAATAAATAAAAAATAAATAACTTTTAGAGATTAAATTAAAGAAAATAAAGTTATCAAAGGTTTTTATATCGAAAAATCCCAATCCCTGAGGGGGAAAAAAATGTCATAGGTCGATAAACTAAAGGACGAAATTTTGGGATGCCTTTCCTTTTTTCACCATAGTCATAAAACATTAAAAGTCTTCAGCGAAACTCAAGTTTTGAGCCACATTTTCTTGATCTTAGAGAATATTCAACGCCTTCTCCTATCTTTTACTCCCAACTTCGCGACTTTAGTCCCCGCTACACGTCCCCGAAGCTTTTATGGCGTTGTTAAAAAAGTTTCTTCCCCCAAGATTTGCATCTTGTAAATTTTCATGGATGCGAGGAAACGGGAGGCTTATCACTTGTTGCTCCAGGGCTGTATAAAACCGAAAATAACAGTTTAACACATTTTCTTATGGATCTAAAATAATGGCACTACGGTTGCAGGGACGGTCGATTAAGTTCCTTTCGATATACAGGGTGTCCGGAAACACATGACAGACGTCTGGGAGAGCGTAAAAAGTGGTTTTATGAAGAAAAAAAATTAAAAACTCAATTTAAATCAAAGAATTTGATGGTGTAGATTTAAAATGCGTTTAGATATACAGGGCGCCCCAACAGAACCCAACTTCGTTATTCTCAGATGCTTGAATTTGTGATAATTGGAATCTTTGGACAAAATTAAGTGGGAAAAAAATGAGTCCCTTAGGTCCATTTTAACGGATTTTAGCGCGAAAAAGCTAAAATTTGACATTTTTTAAAGTTGTCAAATATCTTTAGCGGCACCCAATATATCCAAAAGCATTTTAAACTACACTATTAGATTCTTTAATTTAAATTAAGGGAGGCTTACATTTAACTTTTTTTTTTTTTTTTTTTTCTTTTTTATAAAACCACTTTTTTACGCTCTCCCAGACGTATGCCATGTGTTTCCGGACACCCTGTATGAAAAATGCACTTACCTGATATTCCCAGTTTGACCTGATTTTCCCGGTCAAATACAAGCAAATCAAATCTATTGCATCAAGCTGTTCGAAATCTACTCCAACTCTTCCTGAGGGTGGTTTTGGGATGCAGGGGGTGTAAAGAAATTTTTAATTTATCTACTGCTGGTAGATTTTGAAGAAAAATTAATCAGAATGATAGCCGCGCTCGAGTATAAAACAAGCGATTTGTATTTTATACTCAAAAGGCTCTATTCAATTGTTTAAAAACGTACTGAATTAATTTGAATCTCAATGGACAATTAACTCCGCTAAACTCGAGATTTTTTATTTGCTCCGTTGAATCATTTATTTAGGAACAATATCAAAGACAAAAGGGACCCTTTCGGTGATTTATAACCCACGGAGATGATCATTCTGTCCCTGGGCAATTAATCAAATCGAATTTTAAAGAAAAAAGAACTATCAATCAATAACAGAAAAAAAATCCTTTTTTTAGAACAGAAAGCTATAAATTTCACGGTCGAAAAGTCTCGAAATGTAAACTCGGTTTTCATGACTGAGGGAATAAATCGTCCCCTGTGTGTCTGGAAAAACGTATAGTTTTGACCCGTTTGCAATTTAATGGGGAAAATGCCGGAAGAGATTTTCGCTTCTAATCCGGCTATAACTCTTCCAGAAAACTTTTTGACCTCCTTTTATTTTTTTTAAATTTTTTACCTGAAGTGTCCCATATTGAAAACATCATTTTGACTTCTCCGACGGTGTAGGAAACTGAATATTTTTGAAATCCTGTCGGCGTGTAGACCTGGAAAAGAGAGAGGAAAATTATAAGTTTCAAAAAGCCATTTTAAAGGGGGTCGTTAAGCAAAAAGGAAAATCACAAAAAGGGCCTCTCGGGAGTGTTTTCAGCCATTATAACTCAGGAGGACAAAGAAAACGAGCGGACCAATTAATAAGTCGTCCTCCCATTAAGGACACAGGTGGACGCATTAAGGCCAGACTTTTTTTCTTGATGAAATACGCTTGAGAAAAGAGAATTAAAATATTTAAAATAGTTTTATTTAAGCCTTGCGGGAGAAACTAGACAGTTAAATAAATTGTACCCTTGTGTAGAGTTTTCCGGGCTACGGGACAAAAGTTATTTTTTCCAATTCAACAACTCTCCACTTTTTTTTTTCTTTCAATATTCATGAGATTCCTGAAGTGTTTCTAATACTCTCCTGTGTTATTTTTATGTTCCCGACCTGCATATTTTTGATTAAAACTAGTTTTTACTGCATAGCTCCATTGTGCTTTCTAAATTTTTATTTTAAGTTATCTCATTATTTTTACTCCTCTCCTCCCTCATATAAATGCTATTGTATTACCCTTAATGTAAGGTTTTTGGATGGGGTCTTTTAGATCATTAATCGAAAGCTACCGCCCGATCAGAGTGGGGTTCCGCAGGGGTCTAAATTAGGCTCTTTTCTTTTCGATGTTTTGTTTATGATTGTTTTATATCAGAGGGAGAAACCTACATGTATTACTTACTTAAAGAAGTTATTGTGATACCCTCCACATCGGTTTTTGGGGAAGGGTCAAATCGAATATTGATCTTTACCGATCTCAACTTTGTATGTGGTACCGGCCGGCCGTAGCATTTTCCCGAATCTTTACGGCCACAGTTTTCAATCAATTTTCACCAAATTTTCTTTATTCGGTGAAAAAGAAATAACGAGGGCGATTTTTGAATTTTGAAAAAATGGCGGAGATATGTAAGTTTTTCCGAAACACTTTACGGCCAAAATTTTCTCCTGATTTGTACAGAATTTTCACATAATTTTTCCTCACTCAATGAAGAAAAAAGTAATGAGGGTGATTTTTGAATTCGAAAAAATGGCGGAGATATGCACGTTTGAAGGTATACTCCGTTTTACTTCCCCTCACTCATACTTCCCCTCCGTTATACTTCCCCTCCGTTATACTTCCCCTTCTTCCCTCCGTTATCCTCCGTTATCCTTCCCCTCCCCTCCTATACTTCCCCTCCCTCCTATATTGATACTTTCTTTAAGGAAGTTTTCGTTGGAAGCTCTTCAAACCAGTGATCTTGAAGAGTTGATGATAACTCTTCTTTTAGAAGGTGATATTGAAGCTTACAAAATTTTAAAATGAAAAATAGTTCACTTTTTCAAGGGACACTTTAAGACATTTCAAGTACACCCGAAAATCCGGTAAAAAAGTTATTTCTCGATGGAAAAACCGTGGTTTTCTGAATAGTTGATAAAGAATTTGTCCTTTTAATAATGTAAATAGTAGTAAATTGTGAAATAAAAATGGTTTAAAAACGTGGCATAATTTTTTAGATTGTGAACCGTATCTGGAATAACCTGGGGAGGATCTCTTTGAAAGTGAAGAACGTATTCATATTTTTAGACGTCACAGAATTACAAAAAGGGCGATATATTATGAAAAGACCTTTTCATGATTTTAAACAGTGGGTGTATAAAAGAGGGAACCTGGGGAGCAATTAGCCTTGACCTAGATCTTAAAAAAGAAAAAATTCGTAGGGGGGAAAAAAAGAAGACGTAAATAACAGTAATGACTTTGTTAACATGATTAGTAAACCGGGTTTATTTTGTTAAGGCGCCAGCACAGGTGCTTGAACGATTGCCAACTCATCTATCTACGAAGTCGGCTTGTTTCGACAGCTAATTGGACAAGTTTCTGGATTATCTTTACGGGAAGAGGGTGCCGCTTTCTATTCAGCGATATCAATCATCGATACTGAGAGCAATTTACTGCTAGATTTGACTTTCTGAAGATTATTAATCAGACTCCAACAATAACATCTTGATATTCAAGGACCTCATCAAACAACACAAGTAAACTCAGCAAATTTTTATGACGATTGTTATGAGCAATGGATTAATAACCATACCTAGTTTATAGAAAATAGAATAAAATTACCTATGCCAAACTCAGGTGTTTACTATCGTTTTCATTAAATTTTCGGAAGTTCTCTTCGGCATCCTGGACGAAGAACACCCTTTTTGGGCGTTTTCTGCGGCCCCTAGGGGAGAACGCCTTTTTGTGGTTGTTTCCCACAGCCTTTGGGCCAAGAAACACCTTTTTACGGAAAAATCAGGCGTTTTATCCGCTTTCCTAGCTAAACACCTTTTTGGGGTCTTGCAATTTTATTTTGTCTCTAAACACTAATTTTATCAGATTTTCGGAAGTTCTCTTCGGCATCCTGGACGAAAAACACCCTTTTTGGGCGTTTTCTGCGGTCCCTAGGGAGAACGCCTTTTTGTGGCGGTTTCTGACAGCCTTTGGGCCAAAAACACCTTTTTTACAGAAAAATCAGGCGTTTTATCCGGTTTCCTAGCTAAAAAAAAACCCTTTTTTGGGTCTTACAATTTTATTTCGTCTCCAAACACTCGTTTTATCGGATTTTCGGGCACCTTCCACGGCTTTTCTGCCCTCTTTATGCGTTTCCCACAATCTAAATTCGTCGGAAACCCACTTGACCTGATTTGGGCGTTTTTCTGCAGCTATCTGACGAGACAATATGGGCCTTTTCTACGGTACCGAGTTTCTCAAATGGGGTTAATAAGTTGTAGGTCGATGGCATCGCTACCTGTTGATTTTTTAGAGAAATATAGAGCCTTTAAGTGATTTATGGTAAAATGTCCACTTAGGAACCGTTCTTAACTCGATTCTGTTTTTTTTCATGTTTCTAGTTAGTTCTCAATATTGTTGTTGTGATCCTGTAATTTATAATGGATATCCTTAATTATAATAAATGGATCAACCGTGTTTTCTCCTTAATTAACCGGTTTCCCGTCGTGCTAATCAAATTGACTTTACGTTCCTATAGTATCTCGGTGAATCCATAGCCGCGGAGTGGAACCCCTTGACATTCCTTGATTGATGGCCTCTCCGTTTTCCAAGATAGCACAAGCCCTTGTACACAAATCGGAAATTCATTTAATGTTTTATATCTTTCATTTAAAAAAATAGAAGATAAAGACGTTTTGGCTTTCACGGATGAGATTGGCCGCAAAACTTAGGGCCTGGGATTCTGATATCCGGGGAGATTTGCATTAATTGCCATCCTTCTCCTACCCTTTATATAAATATTTAAATTCATCCCTTATTCAACCCTTTCACACACTTACGAGGGTTTTCCTACGAGAAAAATAATTCCCCATCCAAATCCCAGACCTAATAAATCCTATTTTAATCCTTAACTTTCAACCGTATTTACCCCAAAACTTAAATTTTAATTGAATCCAGATAAAAATTCTCATTTAAAAAAAATGCTGTATGAACAGAAAATAGAAGTTTTAGTTGGAAAATTCAATCGGAATCTGGAAGGTATCAGGAATTCAAGATCTGTCTGAACCCTTACATTTGCAATTCTAACTTTCTCATTAGCTAAAACGTTTCTCCGATTGAAATAGTCATATTATCAAGGCAACCAAATTTCAACTCGGAAAGGTTACTGTCAGAAAACTAAAAAAAAAGTAGGTTTAAACACCTAAGGTATAAAAAAGAAGAGGAATTATTTACTTTCTAGAGGGGAATTTCAGGTTTCACGCGTACTGAGGAGACTTGTATTTTTAATGTCTCCCATGAGAAAAAAAACACACAAAAAACATACTTTTAGAGTGTTTTTCAAGCATTTCAAGGATGAATGTAGCCCTTTATACAGAATCTCCAGACGTTTTCATGGGATTTTCGGAAGTCTGATGGCATTTAACGGCATTTTTTTCGTTATTTCTTTGTTCGAGGCCTCTTTTACGTCTTAATGAAGATATTGAGATACCCTTTACGTCGGGTTTTTGGGGAAGGGGTCTTCCAGACCCCGAAGGGTCAATGGATCTATACCGATCCCAACTTTGTCTGTGGTTCCGGGCGGCCGTTAGGCTGTAGCATTTTTTCCTGAACACTTTTCGGCCACAGTTTTCAACCGATTTTCACCAATTTTGACAAAAATTTCTTTAGCCGGTGAACAAGAACGTATCGAGTGCGACTTTTGAATTTCGAAATAATGGCGGAGATTTGCCTGCTTCAAATTGTAAAAAATGCCCGCGGTTGGTTCGATTTTCACCAATTACTCCTATATTTTAAGAATTTTTGGTATAAAAAATTATCATTTTTTACATCAGTAGGAGAAATTTCATACTTCCACCCGTTGGGAGAGGGACCTCCTTGGCAAAATCCCATTATTATACTTTGATATTTAGATAATGTTATACTTTTTATTAGATATATTATACTTAATACGGATAATTATATTAGATATTATTACCTATACTTAGATACTTAAAAATTAAAACAAAAAAAAACTGCAAATTTGCAAATTTAAAAAAGAAAACTTAGACAATTTTTCGAAAAAAAAAAAAAGAAGTTTCTCCTCACTTATACTCCCCCTCCGTTATACTTCCCCTTCTTTATACTTCCCCCTCCTTTGTACTTCCCCTCCATTATACTCTTTGTTCGAGGCCTTTTTCCTGATTTTCGCGTGGATGAAATACTATTTTCGCAGGCTTTTCGAGCAGCTTTTCTTCTGATATGGCCCTCCTCACCGGATTTTTGGGGCGTTTCTTCGAATTTGTTTGTCAGATAAACTTCCTATTTTGTTGTTTGCTTTTCTACAGTACTGCCAATTTTGCACATTTTTCTAGCATTTTTCTCCAGAGAGTTTTTTGAAGTTTTTGTTTTGTTTAACCTAAAACCCTGGTGTTCCTCAAGGATCAGTTCTTGACCCTATTTGTTTTTGTTCTTCATCAAGATCTACCATAGAAATTCCCTTAAATTTAGCCTTTTTAAGGTTAATGTTTCTTATGTATTGCTTCATTATTTAAGGTCGTTTTGTTTTATTGTTGTTATACAGAAATTCTATTCATGATAGGCTGATAACTGATAAGGCATTCTCGTAGTAATAAATCGTTTGAAAGTTTTCGAATAACTCATCTTTAAAACATATCGGGGTCTGAAGTGTAGGACAAGTTGTGCCCTCCTTCATGTTCCCTTTTAATAGTGATAAATTGACCTAATATCCACGGGAGGAAGAGAACACTGGAGGGCGTGTGATTAACCAAAGTGTAAGTTAATGAGAACGTGTTGCAATGGGCCGGGCACTCCACTCGAACGAGCTATATTTCTTGACTGTAATCAACTTTGCGAACCCCCTTCTCCCTCGCCCATCTAGCGAGGCCCTACTTCTCCGTTAAACCGGAGAGATTCCACCCAGACCCTTTTCATACTCGAGAACCTCTTCGCATTAGAGAATTAAACAGTCAGAAACATCTAGAAAATGCATTTATTCAAGAACGCTTTAGCTCAAGTCACTACCGCTTGTGAAATTTATCAGTTTTAGAACCCACTTAAGTCATAAAATTTTCACTTTTTACCTAGAACAAAAACTTAACTCAATAATTTGTTTCAATTATCTTTTCTTTTTCTTTACTCCTTGCCTAGATTCTAGGGCCCAGTGATGCTCAACGGGGGCGGTACCGCGCTGGGAAGTTACTGGGGGGCGTAAAGCAAAATTTGGGTGATAGGGGGCCAAAGGCTAAGTGGCTGGGGGTGTTAGCTTGAGTCCTTTTTTTAATTTAATTTTTATTAATGCGATAAAAAATTTTATTACAAAAAAAGGCCTACCTATAACAAAAGTACTAGTCTGGAGCTGGCCCCGACGGGAACTTCCTTAAAGAGAAGTAACAATATAGGAGGGGGAAGTATATGGGAGGGGAAGTATAACGGAGTGGGAAGTATGTGGGAGGGGAAGTATAACGGAGGGGGAAGTATAACGGAGTAGGAAGTATATGGGAGGGGAAGTATAACGAACGGGGAAGTATAACGAACGGGGAAGTACTAAGTTTTTTTTTGTAAAAAAAAAATTTTGTTTCGGAAAATTTTCCGGTTTTTTCTTTATTTTTCTTTATTTTTTTTTTGTTTGAAAAATTTTTAAGTTCTTTTTCGAAAAATTTTCTAAGAGTCAAGGTAGAAATAATGGGCACTTTGGCCTAGGGATGTACCTCTCGTAAAGAGTAGAAGTACGAAATTTCTCGGTACTAAAAAAAAAATTTTTTAACTTTTTTTTTTTTCGAAAAATTTTCAAAGTTTTTTTCGAAAAATTTTCCGGGTTTTCCTTCTTTTTTTTTTCTTCTTCGAAAAATTTTCTAAGTTCTTTTTTTTGAAAAATTTTCTAAGTTTTTTTTGTCCAAAAAAAAAATTTTTTTTTTTTTCAAAAAATTTTCAAAGTTTTTTTCGAAAATTTTCCGGGTTTTCCTTTTTTTTTTTTTTTTTTTTTTTTTCTTCGAAAAATTTTCTAAGTTCTTTTTTTCGAAAAATTTTCTAAGTGTCAAGGTAGAAATAATGGGCTCTTTGGCCTAGGGATGTGCCTCTCGTAAAGGGTAGAAGTACGAAATTTCTCCCTACTAATAAAAATAGTAATTAAAAAGTGGCAATTTTTTTGCACAAAAATTCTTAAAAAATATAAGGAGTAATTGGTGAAAATTTGGTGAAAATCGGATTAACGATTTTCCGGATTAACGGATTAGCCGCAGCGAATTTTTTAAAATTTCAAACAGACATATCTCCGCCATTTTTTCGAAATTCAAAATCCCCCTCGTTACATTCTTCTTCACCGGCTAAAGAAATTTGGTGAAAATTTGGTGAAAATCGGATGAAAATTGTGGCCGTAAAGTGTTCCGGAAAAAAATGCTACGGACGGCCGGCACCACAGACAAAGTTGAGATCGGTAAAGATCAATATTCGATTTGACCCTCCGGGGTCTGGAAGACCCTTCCCCAAAAACCCGACGTCGAGGGTATCGCAATAACTTCTTGAAGGAAGTTAACAGGGTCTCTTTGAAAATTGAGGAGCTTGAGATACTATACCAACATGACCTCTAAGTCTTGCGGGTTTAGTATGACGAAAGAAAATTTGAGGAGTGATGAAGCGCCCGTGCTCACGTTTTCAAGCTCCCCTTAGCGGCGTCGCAAAATGCTTGTTGTGAGTGGCGCAGGCTTCAAAAAGGTTGAGAAACACTGTTCTAGGCTATCAGGTCACGCCCAGGTGAGGGCTCTCGCTATATTGCCGTGTCGCCCTTTCCAGCCAACTCCAAAGGGTTGGCCTTATCAACCTCAGCACAAACCCCAGATTCGCTGGAGAAAAGCTGAGACTCAACCCTCCAATCAAGGAGCCTTATGATGCTTTCTATTGATGCTTCAAGAATTGGAGGAGTCGGGGAAAAAATCATGAGAGGCTATAAATCAGAAAAGACTTTGAAGAATAGAGAGTTCAACAAGTGAAAAATAGCTTAAAAAAAGAAAGATAGAGGGTATTTTAAAGTAATAAGTTTTTGCAGATGGGCCGAGAATGAATGGTGAGGTTGCCGAACGAGGGTTGAACGGGAGGAGTGATAGATGTCAACCCCCCCCCCCCCCCCCGGGCGTCTAAACGAAAGTCCACGTTCAACGAGTCAGTTTAATGCGACGGAACGAAAAGCAAATGAGCCGATCTTTCATCTCGTTTTACTTGTTTAGGGCCGTGATTAGTGCTTGTTTTGCATGAAAAGGCAATTCCATCGTTTGCCGACGAGCACATATTTTGTGAGTTTCGTTGGAATCAAAAACAAGAAAGGGGTTTTTTTTAGAACATGGGGGTCGAAGGACAAATCCTGACGGAAACGAACACATTTAAGAGGAGGCACTTTACTCCGATCCACCAATAAAACGTTCGGCCCTTTTCCTAAGATAAATTGCCTCAGCTCGAGAGGAAAAAAGGTGGAGTTTCCGGGAAAAACGCCACTCTTGAGATCGAATCTCGTCCAACAACCGACATTAATGGAAAGTACCAATAACCTCTATTGTACTAAGGAAAAAAGCGTTCGGGACTAGGCATTAGACTAAATTAAAGAATCTCATCCCAACCTTTGAAACTACCACTAATACATCCAAATTCGTCAAGAGAGTTAAGGTTGCTAAGAACGGGAAAATGATAATCTGGATGATTCTGTTTAACAATAGAGAGTGTCGGGAATCGTTTGCTCTTCCCGTATGCGACTCACCCAAGGTCATACGAATCGAGCCTCGAGTCACGACTCAGCTGAGTCGTATACGTGAACGACTCTCTTCCCGACTCCGAGTAAACGTAAGGTTATTTTACGAAGGTTATTTTGATATCTAATTTAGTTTCGGGTTCGGAAATCTACTAGTTTCTCAACAGGTTGGCTAAAATCGAAGAAGGAAATTGATTCCGTACTTTTTAGAAGTTAAAATTATAAAAATATCAAGGAAACTTTATAAGTGAAAAATGGCGGGAACGTTGTGGGGAGAGGTAATTTCTATGTGCTGTTATAGTTAATCAGAAAAACCATGTTTCGATTCATGAATTTGCACTAGTGAGAACATTGTGAACTAACTGAGTCGGAATGACTCCCTGAAACTGAGTCGTATACGGTAAGGGCAAATTACGATTCCCTGAAACTCTCTTCACGTCATCGGAAGGCCCTAAGCGGTTTTCAAGGAACAGTAGAATACCGATAATTAGACCACTAACTGGGACTTGAAAGTCAAGGCGGATCTCGAGGTTGACGTCCTTATTAAGAGAGAAAAGTATCAGCTAAAACGAAGCGAAAAAAAATCTATCTAAAAGTAGGAGCTTAATTTTAGGAAGTTCAGGAAGGCACGTGTGACGTCCCATTAATCATTCCCCTGGGAAGCGTTTTTTCAAACATTTAATTAACCTAGGGACTAAATAAAAAAATAAGCTCCTCGTTAATTTTGAACGCTCATTCAATAAAAATTGTTCTAGTCTAGACGGAGAAGGAAAAGTTCGCGTGTCCACACGTGACCCGTGTGGGAAATCCGTTTTGACACGGAAACCCGGGATTAATTTGTTCTCGTAACTCAATTTTCAAGGTATTCTTCACTTCTTGAGATAAAAACTTTCTTTTGGTACAAACGTTATAAAAGAATGCATTCTTTGTCTCTTTATTTTCCCCTTTACTGTTTGAGATTGATGTGTGAACCCGAGAAAGCTCTGAACACATCATTGGTCACAAGAAAGCCAAACATTCGATATAGTAGGCAAAATGGGCTACTTTATTTCCGACGTCTATTTCCTCTCTGAACGAGCTCCCCTTTTTTGTAAGAAACCAACACTTTTTACACTGGTTTTTATTTCTATTTTCAAAGTTGGGAACGACAGAAGTATTCAGTGTAAAGGAGAAGTAAGAAAAGAGCGACAGGTTGGAAAGAAAGTTTGTTAAACTCGATGAAAAAAGTGTTTCTGGAAACCTGGTTCTTTTCAAGACAGTGGTTTTATTCTGGCACGAAAAGAGCTGGACGGAATTTCCGTTTTTTATCCTCTTCGATGGCTCTGAAATTCGATCATCGGGAAAAAATAATTTCACCAAACTGTCAGAATAAACCACATCGCTTTAACGTCAACGGATTATCAGGGGTGATCGAATAATCGAGAGCAAGTGCGCTCTAAGGGGGTGTTGACCCTTCACAGTATTTCTGCACGGTTTAACCGGATCAATGACGATTATAAATTCCACAATGTCTTCAGTTTAAAAAAAAAAACGTTATTTAAAATCATGACAAAAGGCAACTTTTTACCAGGTGGGAACTGCTGCATTTCTTCCAAGTACTGCAGTGAGTTAAGACCCACGGAGGTCGCTACTCCAGAAAAAATTGTTAAAAATATTTTAATAATTTCTATAATTGAACAATGAGATATTAAAACAAAGATGTTAACTAAGGGTGGATAAGGTCAGTGTAGATGATGATAAAGACGGAAGACAACTCGGTAATTGGTTTCAGACCGTATCATAAACTCATTAGGTTAGAGGCTTGGTTAACTAGCTCCCTTTTACAAAGGGATTATTCTGGTTTCAACATAAGTAACAACGTTATTTCCCTTTTAATAAAATCTACAGAGTTAATTTCAATGGTTATATGCAGAGAAACTGGAAAGTTCTGGGAAGATGGCTGCTACGTTTGATGTTCTGAGGGTTTAGTACGGGGATGGAGAGGTGCTTCCGGATGGTTAATAGGATTGGTGGGGAAAGGTTGCATTCTTCCGTCAGGCTTAGTGGGCAAGGGAGAAGAAGAACAGCTAAGAACAGCGCTGTACAGAAGAACAGTGAATAGCTGTAAGAACAGCGATGGCGAGACTGCAGCGACACTCCTACCAAGCGGTCAGGAAGCATAAAACCAAGGATGTTGGAAAGAATTCTCCCATCCACCTATCATAAAACGCATGCCCGAAGAAGGAAGTACAAAACTGTCCAACACTGTACCCCCCTTGCAGTTTTTCGCTTGTATCTCTAAAACGGTACGTCTTAGCCAAAAAATATATTTGTTAAAAAAGAAAGCTGACTAAATTTCCTACAAATATGATCTGATAAAAATTGTTGTACGACCAACCACGCCTAAGCTACGAGGCGGCGAAAAACAGCGAAAAAACCTACAAAACATATTTGTCTATGGAGCGTTGATTTTTGCGGTTTTTCGCCTTTATCTTCAAAATTTTACGTCGTAGGTGAAAAATGTATAAATAAAAAAGAAAGGTAATTAAATTTTCTAAAAATTTGACGACATAAACTTATCGCATGATCGGCCATATCTGAGCTAAGAGGCGGCAAAAAACGGCGACTACCTGGAGGAGGATCTAAAAGAAAAGGAGGCTATTTAAACTTCACGAAGGTAAAAAAACGTCCATTTGCCTATCTGTTGTTGATGTCCTAAAATTTTGGCAGCTCCTTTTCGGCCATCCCGTTGAGGAACCAGTTGAAAGAAGCTATTTTGTATGTTCTAAAAAAAGATCTCGGGAACTGTTTGGTTTTTGTTATTTTAAGAATAAAACGTTTTAGGTATATTAAGAAGTTGTAAATTGTTTAATGCGGGTATAAAATGGGCGAGAGTGGGGTAAGGGTGATGTTCCATTATTAATAAAAGGCTTTTCCCTCTATCGCGGGGCGGAGAGGTTGAGGTCCCAGGAGTGTTATTGGACTCCATTCTCCCAGGGCCTCCTTTCCAGCCTTTTTTTTTCTTCCCCTCACTTCGGCCTTTCATGCCAAATACTCTTTCTTCCCTCGACGCCGCCTTCTTCATCCGGAAGCCACTCTAAAGCCAAATTGAAAGAGAAATTTTTTTTCTAAACTCAAAAGTAGTAGAAACGAGTGTGAATAGATTTTTTTGTTATATTGACGGCAGGAAGAAAAAAAAAAAAAACCTACAACTACATTGTTAAAATGATGAAATCCCAATTTGAAAGAATCAATCAAATATTTTATTGTTAAAAACCTATGGGAAGTGGGGAAAAAAGAAGGCGTGCAGGACTTCATTTTTTTATGTAATTTGGAATTTGATGTAAGTATTGAAAATATGAAAAATAAGGAAAAGCGTATGGTAAAGTGTATTCTGGTGAATTAATTTGTCCCGGGGAAATAGAGGAAAGCGTGATTAGCCACGGGCCAGTTCCGGTTCTTGTTTCCGCGCAAACGGGTGGAAAATCGAATCCTACATGGACTTCTCACCCGCCCCCACCCAGAACGAATTCTTCTTTACCGTCCTCTTTTTTACAGGAAGGAAAATTTCAACATTTTCCTCGTCTCGGATTTAATTAAGGGCTGACACGAGAAACGGCGTACCCGCAATGTGTGTGCCCTTTAAAACCGCCTCTTACGCCTAAAATAAACCGAAACGCTCTCGAATACCTTCATAAAATATTGTCTTTATAAACAATTTACAAAAGGTGGCAATAAATTTTGATAAATTAGGAGAAAAAACCGGCTATTAATGTCACCTCATAGTAGTTTCAACTCTCTCAAAATTTGTTTTTAGTCCCCTCCCTCTAAAAAAGTAATAGTGTGAAGAGCTCCAACGAAAACTTCCTTAAAGAGAAGTAAAAATATAGGAGGGGGAGTATATGGGAGGGGAAGTATAACAGGGGGAAGTATAAGGGATGGGTAGTGTAAGGGAGGGAAATTATTAGGAAGGGGGAAGTATATGAGGGGAAGAATAACGGAGGGGGAATATAAAGAGGAAGTCTAACGGAGGGGAAGTTTTTTTAAATACTTTCTAAGTTTTTTTTTTTTTTTTTTTTTAAATTTTAAGTTTTCTTTTTTTTTTTTTCAAAATTTTTAATTTTTTTTGTAAATTTTCGTTTTTTTTTTTGTAATTTTTTTTTTGCTTTTTTTTCCGAAAAATTTTATAAGTTTTTTTTTTTTTTTTTTTTTTTTTTACGAAAACTGTCAAGTATCAAGGTAGAAATAATGGATTTTTGCCCAAGAGAAGTCCCTCTCGTAAGGCGTGGAAGTCTGAAATTTCTCCCTACTAAAAAATAATTAATGAAAAAATGATAATTTTTTACACCAAAAAATCGTAAAAAATAAGCATAGGAAAAATTTGGTGAAAATTGGACCGACGCGACGGCCGCAGCGATTTTTTAAAATTTCAAACAGAATATCTCCGCCATTTTTCGAAATTAAAAATTCGTTATTTCTGTTCACCGACTAAAGAAAATTTGGTGAAAATGTTGAAACTGTGGCCGTAAAGTGTTCCGAAAAAAATGCTACGGACGGACGGCCGCCACCACAGACAAGTTGAGATCGGTGTAGATCCATTGACCCTTCCCAAAAACGCGATGTGGAGGGTATCACAATACTTCTTTAAGAAAGTTAAAAAGGTCTCAGGAAAAAGATCCAAAAGAGAACATACTTTTGTCCCAAGTGAAGACCGGTTGTTCTTTATGTCCGGCTCGTGCTCTCTTTATAACGAAGCTAAAGGGTACCCGGGTCACTCTCCTGCATCTTAATTTCCCTTTTAGTGCTTATTAAACCCTTCCCTTAAGTTTATTACATTTTTCCCGAGCCCTTTATAAATAATGGTGGCCCCTCATTAATCAAATTCTTGACTTCCCAAGATTTATTTTCAACTTTTCCTTTTTTTGTCAAATTAAGCTTTGTATGTTTTTTATTTTTTCCCCCTCGGAATTCATAATCAAAACGCTCTCGGCACCCTGTTCAATAACAATCCTAGCCCTAAGTGCACCTTTTTAAAAGTACAAAACAAATATAATCATCGAAACAAATAATATAAATTGGAAATGGTTCAATGTTTGTACTTTATAAAGCACGATATTGGATTTTTAAAAAGGAAAATAAAAAGGGTTGAGCTGTAAAAGGGTTGAAAACCTGACTCCTGAAGGGTAAATTACTTGATTGGTTAAAAAGAGAGAAAAAAAATTATTAAACGATTTGAATGCTTTAGAGTGATTAATGAAGAAGGGGATAATTTTATCAAAATTGTTGAATCGAGGCTTTTAGGGAATTTTTTTTAATTTCATCGAAGTTATCGTTACACTCTACATGAGAGGTCTCAGGGAAAATTTTAAGTTGTCTTTACCAATCAGGAGGCTGCCTGTGCTCCGTTCCTCCTTCGCGTCTAAGGGCCATCATACCGCCCGAGCATTTTGTTTCAAAAACAAGAGATCGCATCACTTTCGCCCCTAACTTTCCTATATTTGAGCACTAAGAATCGTCGGAAATTTTTTACAAAAGGTTGTTCTCGTTGTTTTGGGAATGTCTAGGAGGTATTGGAAGCAGTTTTTCCGAAAAAGTTTTCCTTTGGAAAATGGAAAACTTACTTTTCGACTAAAAATTTTTTCCCAAAAAAACCGCTGGTCATTTTGTAGGATTTGACGAGTTCTTTCCAAAAACATATTATATAAGAAAATCCGATGAATAGTTTCGTCGTAATCATTTTACAAAGATTTGTGGATTTTTTTTTCCTTTTTGGGCCTGTTTAGCTTTAGGTAAGTTTATTTTTTTTATGTTTATTTTAGGTTTTAGGTTTTTTTGAGTGTAAAACGTAGGGAAAAGCGGAAAAATGCAGAAGATTTCAAAAATTGCTTAATTCAAAGGAATAAGTAATTCTAAAAGAAAAGAGGATTGCTAAACGAGTTCGAAATTAACATAAGGAAAACGAATAAACCCCAAACGTCTTAAATTATTTTAATTAAATACGATAAAGTAATATATAATATGAGAAGCTGGCGGTTTTCCGATTTAATTTAGGTCACTGAATTAATATAACGAAAGGTTAGTAAACCTCCAGGTGTGCAAATCTTCCCCAATACATTAAATTTAAGATTCCAAACGGAATTAATTGTTGGGAGAACTAAGACGAATGTAGGCAAAGATAAGACATAAGAACCCCATAAATTTCAAAAGGGACATTTTATTTGACGTTTGTTCTCATATTTCGAGTTTTTTGTTGAAATGTTAAGGGGGTGAATACAAATATAAAAAAGTGGGGTTGTTTGCATAGAATTTTGCGGGAGAAAATGGTAATTCCTAACATAAACGTTGTAAAGGCGTCGCATAACACCCTTCGCCTTTACTAGGTTTGAGCAAAAAAAATTTTTTTTTCTTCCAAAGGAGTAAAACACATCTTATTGTTAATCTAATTCAAAAGTTTGTTCTGGCACTTGGCCCAAAGATATTAAACTATTTTAAAGTTTTTATAGGGAAAAGTAATTTTAATTAATCTATCTGAGATATGGGGGTTCCCTGGGGCGAATTCCGATTTAACCAAATATGAGAGAGAGATATTCAAAATGGCGACTTGGATGTATTTGAGGGATTTTGAATATTCAACAACCTGAAGGCTTTTAGATTAAAATTGTTCGTTTGAAATCAATTTTCATTATTGTAGAAATAGTTGTAGTTTTTATATTTTTCTTAGGGAGGGAAGAAGTTTGAGCGAAGTTTACTCGGGCGTAGACACGAGGAAGAAAAGCTGGTTCCTAATGGACGAAAAGCTTGGAAAAACGCTGAAAATCTGGGAAAAAAGAGGGTAATTTAGGCGACGGAAAACTGAGAAAAAAGGTGGTTCTTTTGTCTAAAAACTTACGCAAACGAGAATCGCCCTGAAAGTGGTTTAAAAAAGCTTCTTAGACGAGAATCGCCCAAAATTTGGTTAAAAAAAGGGAGGTTTCTTGGATTAGAGACGCCCTAAATGTGGTAAAAAAGTGGTTTCTTATTCGAGTATCGCCCTAAATGTGGTAAAAAGTGGTTTTTATTCGAGTCTCTAATGTGGTAAAAAGGGTTCTTATCGAGTCGCCCTAAATGTGGTAAAAGTAGGTGGTAAAAAGGTAGTTTCTTGGACGAGAATCGCCCTAATGAGGAAAAAAGGAGGCTCCTTGATTTTTGTCGCCCTAAATGTGGTAAAAAGGTGGTTTCTTGGACGAGAATCGCCATAAATGTGGTAAAAAGGTGGTTCCATGGACGAAAACTGCCTTAAATGTGGAAAAAAAGGGGGCTTCTTGGATTAGTGGCGCTCTAAATGTGGTAAAAAGGTGGTGTCATACATGAGAATAGCCTAAATGTGGTAAAAAAAGTAGGGTTTTTGGATTAGAGTTTCCTATGTGTGTTAAAAAGGAGCCTTTTGGATTTCAGTCGCCCTAAATGTGGTAAAAAGGCGGTTTTGGACGAGAATCGCTCTAAATGTGGTGAAAAGGTGGTTTCTTGGACGAGAATCGCCCTAAATGTGGTAAAAAAGGAGGTTTCTTGGATTTCAGTCGCCCAAAATGTGGTAAAAAATGTGGTTTCTTGATTCAGTCGCCCTAAATGTGGTAACAAGTTGGTGTCTTGGACGAGAATCGCTCTAAATGTGGTAAAAGGAGGTTTCTTAGACGAGAATCGCCCTAAATGTGGTAAAAATGGTGCCCTATATGTGGTAAAAGGTGGTGTCATACATGAGAATAGCCTAAATGTGGTAAAAAGTAGGGTTTTGGATTAGAGTTTCCTTATGTGTGTTAAAAAGGAGCCTCTTTGGATTTCAGTCGCCCTAAATGTGGTAAAAAGGTGGTTTTTCGGACGAGAATCGCTCTAAATGTGGTGAAAGGTGGTTTCTTGGACGAGAATCGCCTAAATGTGGTAAAAAAGGAGGTTTCCTGGATTTCAGTCGCCCGAAATGTGGTAAAAAAATGGTGGTTTCTTGAATTTCAGTCGCCCTAAATGTGGTAACAAGTTGGTGTCTTGGACGAGAATCGCTCTAATGTGGTAAAAGGAGGTTTCTTCAGACGAGAATCGCCCTAAATGTGGTAAAAAGATGGTCCCTATATGGTAAAACGGTGGTTTCTTGGGCGAGAGATATTTAAAATGACGTCTTGGGTGTATTTGAGGGAATTTTGAATATTCAACAACCTGAAGGCTTTTATATTAAAATTGTTCGTTGAAATCAATTTTTATTATTGTAGAAATAGTTGTGTATTTTTTTGGGGTGGGTAGAAAAGGGGACGTTTGAGCGTCAACCTTAAAAGACGATACGTGACCGATAAAAAAGGCACGTGTGTTACTTTGACAATGGGCGAATCTCCTTCACTTTGATTTCTAGTCCATTCGCTAAAAAAAACTCGCTTGTAAAGTTTAACAGCTTCACTTGAGAAAATGACCCCTTTATCTTTAGTATGTCTTAAAAGGACGATAAGGTAAATAAAATAAGTTTATCTGTCCAAACCTAAATGGTTTTTCTCCGTGGGTTAGTGATCTCACACCAAAGATGTCAAAAAAATGCTGCATATTTTGATCCTGATCTACCAATGAGAAAAAAAACTTGAGGTTTTCGTTAAAAAAATGGCCTAGGTTGATGTGAAGAATCACTTAATAAAGTGGTGCCACGGTGAAGGAAAACTGTTTTGAGGTAAACAAAGGTAAATCATTCATCCAGCATAGACGAGCGAAGCTGTCTGCCTCTTTTCCACTCCTATATTGATCTCGGGGGCCGCTCGCCACCTCACCGAAGGATCCACCCCTTCCCGGCGTCGCCCACGCTCGACAAAAGCCCATCCACTAAACAGCTGACAGAGAGACAATCGCCTCAAACACGTGGTCCAATTGACATGCCACATCCTACTTTAAAAAAAAAATCCAATTTTCATGTATTTTTGTACAAAAAAGTTCTGAATAAATCACAAACGTCCCAACTCTTTTTTTCCGCCTCTCAGACTTTTCTTGCTGTAAAAAAGGGAAATGTATTTGTTCGGTGTCACTACGAATTTTCATATTTACCCGCCCTTGTGACAGTGTAAATAGGAAATTTTTTTTTCCCACCCCTCCATTTTAACAAGAATATTGAAGTTGACATAAGATTTAAAGGAGCAGTATTGACTAGAAAGGCAATTGTTAGATTGAATATTACAAAGAAGGAGGAAGGGAGGAAGCTGGGCCCAGGATGCGCCTTTTGCCATATTTCCGTGACGCCCAAAGTAGTGACCTTAAGGGTCCGTCACACCACTATCTTTTTGGAAGTTTTTTTTTCCAATTTTGCGAAAAACTGTTACTTTAAAATTTTTTTTTCTTTTTGATTGGGCTTTAGAATACATTTATTTACTTAAGTACAAAAATGTTTTTCTAAAAAATGCCGAAATCTGTCTTTCGAGTCTTTATTCACTTGGCCATGAAGTCCGTAAAATAATATATTCAAAAGTCTAAACGTCTGAAAATGTGGAATAATAAAAGCTCAAGATAAAATTTACAAAGTAAATTTAAATTAAATCGTCCTTGGAAAGGTTTAGGTGGAAGGATCGATAAGAAAGATTGTAACCTTTCGTGTTTACTTGTAAAGCTCTCATTAAATTCTTCAACTTTTATTATAATTTCTCTCGTTTTATTTAAACTTTCCAAGGTTTAAACTTTAATAAAGACAAAAGGTTAGAGAAAAAAGATGGATGAAAACTTTAAGTAGAAAAATCTTTGATAGCCGATATCCTTTTTGTTTAAGAAGAAATTCTTTTATGACGAAATCCTTTTTGAGGAAAAGTCAGGAGGGAGAAGAAGCGTCGGAAAAACTTCATCAACTCCGTCACCCGCTCCCGAATGAATGTCGCTATAAAAGTAATATAAGTTCAGTTTCTGCTTCATTTACACTCGAAAATAAGGAAAAAGTGCGACTTTTTTAGAAGTTAGGTTCATTTATATTAATGTATATTTTAAGAATATTTTTTGATGTTTTTGTGATAAAAGTTTGAATTTTGTTGGTTACTAAGCAAGTAAACTTAACATTGGATAAACTTAGTTCCCGAGGGTGAAAATTGTCCCTTAAGGGTAAACCGCGGCTTTTAAGGAGCGAACTTTATGCTGAAAATTGTAAAAAGGAAGCAAAATTTTAGAATTACTCTGTTTTTAAAGAAGATAGCGTGTGTTTTGTGAGCTTTTATTAGGTTACGTCCGGGGATCATTTTTCTTTCGTTCTTAACTGATGATCCGTGCGGTAAAGGATCGTTCTAGAAATGGGTACGTCGGATGGTTTAGGTCGGCCGGGATCGTTGTTTAGGAAGGCGTGGGGAGAGTGGGGAAGCCACGTCCTTTAATGTTCCTCTTGGTATATCACTCATCCTGACACTTCCGCCGGCTACAAAGAGGCCCTCACGGACCCCTTTTCTATCAAAACCAACGGTCCGGCAAAATAGAGGTCGTAAAAGGATGGGGGCGAACTATAAAGGAAAGCAAAAGAAAAGTCATCTAGGTTGATTGTTTTAAAGTTTTCGAAGGTCTTAAAAAAGGTAAATATTGCCAGACGATGAGAATGGCCCTGCCAGGGCCCAAGTTGGCAAGTTTCTTCCCCAACTTCCTTGGGTTGAGTCAAAGAATGGACACCAACCCACGGAGGCCACTAACCTTTTCCTCCAGCAAAATTCACACTTCAACGTAATCGTAAAGACTATTTATCTTAAGTTCTTCTCCCTATGAAAAGCAACAGTTTGATTAAAACAAACAAAACGATTCGGGGAGAATATGAATTATTTATGTAAACGGTTCCCACATAGTCGAAAGAGGTGAATAACATTACCAGAAGATTGAATAATGTAAAGCTTCTTTTATATTTCGTATTAAAGTAAATAAAAGAAGCGCGGACCTCAAGGAATCTAAGAAATAAATCCATCCATGGGATATAAACGAAAATCCATTTAAGCCACTCATAAATATTTTACGGTTCATTTTATTTATTTTATAACAAAAACGTTAAAGTCGTGTCAGTTGCACGGTTTCACTTTAATATCTCTCGCCTTCGCCTCGACGACTCCGCTAAACAAGTTGCCGCTGAGGATCATGGCTAAAGTTTTGAAAGCTAGATAACAGCTAGTGTCTCTATCACGTTTCTCGAGGGTTACTTTAACCCCAATTATGCGGTAATTGCGTATAAAGTTTTGATTTTGAAAAAGCGAAGTTAAATCAGGTGGGGCCGCAGGCAGAAGGGGAAAAAAGGGAGCTGGTTCATAATCGACGAAAAACTGGGGGAAAAGCTCTAAATTCGAAAGGGGGTAAATTTGACCAAAAATTGAGAAAACGCCCAATTTAAAAAAAAAAAAAAAACGTAGTTTCTAGGAGGAAAACTGGAAGAATAACCCAAAATTTGGGGGTGAGGTTTCGTGAACGAAAAACTAAGAAAAACTCACTAAATCCGGTAAAAAGTAAAATTATTCGAAGAGGATAGCGCTGAATATGGTATATGGACGAGATCGTCCATAATTGTGGTAAAAAAGTGGTTTTGTAGACGAGAATCGCCCAAATATGGATAAGGTGGTTCTTAGACGAGGAACCGACATGGTAATAGGTGGTTTATTGGTTACGAATCGCCCTAAATGTGGTTTAGACGAGAACCGGCCTAATTCTGGTAAAAAGGTGTTTTGTAGAGTCCTAAATGTGGAAAGTGGTTCGTAGACGATCTCCCTAAACATGTTAAAAGGTGGTGTTTAGAGGAGGATCGCCCTAACATGGTTAATGTGGTTTATAGGACAAGAATCGCCCTAAATGTTGTAAAAAGGTGGTTTTGTAGACGAGAATAGCCCTAAATGTGAGAAAGGTGGTTCCGGGACGAGAACCGACCTAAATGTGGTAAAAAAGTCGTTTGTAGACGAGAATCGTCCTAAATGTGGTAACGTAGTTTTGTTGACGAGAATCGCCCAAATATGGTAAGGTGGTTTCTTAGACGAGGATACCCTAAACATGGTAAATAGGTGGTTTATTGGTTAAGAATCGCCCTAAATGTGGTTTCTGGACGAGAACCGGCCTAATTCTGGTAAAAGGTGGTTTTGTAGAGAGCATTGTCCTAAATGTGGTAAAAGGTGGTTTTCGTAGACGAGAATCTCCCTAAACATGTTAAAAGGTGGTGTCTTAGAGGAGGATCGCCCTTAACATGTTAATAGGTGTTTATAGGACAAGAATCGCCCTAAATGTTTGTAAAAAGGTGGTTTTGTAGACGAGAATAGCCCTAAATGTGGAGAAAGGTGGTTCCTGGGACGAGTGCTCGAAAAAGGGGAAAACACGCTAAAATACGGTAAAAAGGGTTATTCTAGGTTAAATAACTATCTTTTGTTTATTTTGGGAGAATCGGACGAATTAGCAAGAGAGACACTTCTAGCTTCACGCATCTGACTGGAATGATAAGCGTGCAAACATCTAAAATTACGCCCAACAAAAAAAAGGGAACGTTTTGTCCGAAAATGGTATAAACTTTTTGACCGTACAACTCCCAGCGGTCGTATAGATCGAAATTGGGCTCCTCCCGTATAAAGAACGATTCGTTGTCAACTTCCCAAACCTTTTTCCTCTCTTAACTTATACCAACTTCATCATATTTTTCTCCTTTCCGGAGGAATTCTCGAGGACAATAAGAAAGTTCGGACAAACTATTCCTCAACGTGAACCAATTAAAAGCCGGGTAAAACTTTTTTTTCTATATTTAACTTCAATCTTTGATTCCTTGATTTTCGTACAAAAGGGGAACAGTGGATTTTGTACTTTGAGGAAAGTCTAAAGTAAGGAGGAAATAACTAAATGAATTCACTCTTAGAGTTTAATTACTGGGAAGGAACTCCTGGGCGTTGAATTCTCACTGTTTAAACTTTCACCACGCACCCCACCCCCGGGCCCTTAAACCTCCTTTTACTACGGCGAAGGGGGGCCCTAAATTTGTTACCCGTACTCTTATTTTACAGGGCACTTTTCGAGAAAGATGCCCTTTTAAACTTAACCCTCAAGTTATTGCCCACCCTAAAAAAAAGAAAACGGCAATTTTTGACAATTTTGTAGACGAGAATCGCCCAAAATATGGTATAAGGTGGTTTGTTAGACGAGGATACACCTAAACATGGTAAATAGGTGGTTTATTGGTTAAGAATCGCCCTAAATGTGGTTTCTAGAACGAGAAACGGCCTAATTCTGGTAAAAAGGTGGTTTTGTAGACGAGCATTGTCCTAAATGTTTTTCATAGACGAGAATCTCCCTAAACACGTTAAAAGGTGTCTTAGAGGAGGATCGCACTTAACATGGTTAATAGATGGTTTATAGGACAAGAATCGCCCTAAATGTTGTCAAAAGGTGGTTTTGTAGACGAGAAACGCCCTAAATGTGGTAAAAGATGGTTTCTTAGACGAGGATCGCCCAAATGTGGTAAAAAAGGCTTTCACGAGAAATAGTGTAAACAGCTTGATAAGATCCTGCTTAAAAAAGGGGAAAACACGCTAAAATACGGTAAAAATGGTTATTCTAGTTAAATACTATCTTTTGTTTGCTTTGGAGAATCGGACGATTAGCGAGAGAGACACTTCTAGCTTCACGCATCTGACTGAATGGTAAGCGTGCAAACATCTAAAATTACGCCCAACAAAAAAAAGGGAACGTTTTGTCCGAAAATGGTATAAACTTTTTGACCGTAGAAGATTGAAGTACTGTTTAGCTGACTATTTAACCCACTATCTCGAGAACTAGAGATTTATAAGACATTGCACCTAAATTAGACGACTGTTAGTTAACAATCTGATGATCTAGCAATTGCTTAGCTAAAGATTTAACTAGTGTTTAGCTGACGATTTAACCCACTATTTCATGCAGGTATCCAGCTAACGACTGCTTAGTTAACAATCTGATGATCTAGCGATTGCTCAGCTGAAGATTTCACTGTTTAGCTGACGATTTTACCCACTATCTCGAAAACTAGGATTTATAAGACTTGACACCTAAATTAAACCTATATTTCACGCAGCTATCTCGCTAACGACTGTTAGTTAACAATCTGATGATCTAGCGATTGCTTAACTGAAGATTTAATTACTTTTAGCTGACGATTTAATCCACTATTTCACGCAGCTATCCAGCTAACCACTGTTTAGTTAACAATCTGATGATTTAGCGATTGCTCAGCTGAAGATTTCACTATTTAGCTGACGATTTTACCCACAATCTCGAGAAACTAGAGATTATAAGACTTGACACCTAAATTAAACCTGTATTTCACGCAGCTATCTAGCTAACGACTGTTTAGTTAACAATCTGATGATCTAGCGATTGCTTACCTGAAGATTTAATTACTGTTTAGCTCACGATTTAATTACAGGTATCCAGCTACGACTGCTTAGTTACAATCAGATGATCTAGCGATTGCTCAGCTGAAGATTTCCCTGTTTAGCTGACGATTTAACTCACTATCTCGAAAACTAGAGATTTTAAGACTTGACACCTAAATTAAGCCTATTTTCACGCAGCTATCTCGCTAACGACTGTTTAGTTAACAATCTGATGATCTAGCGATTGCTTAGCTGAAGATAAACTACTGCTTAGGCGATCGAACGACCGAGATAAAAATCAAACGATGCTAAGGGTCAAATTATAACAAGTTTGAACTTTCTAACAATTTGTCCTTATTTAGCAAAACTTGGTCTATATCTATAATCCCCAATCACTGATAGCTAAAAGTTTTGACTTCATTTTTTTCTGGAGACTTTTTTATAATAAAATTCATATGATTTTTGGTAAAATCGTAAAAAAAAGGAATACAATATTGTTTTCCGGAATAAACGTGTTCCATTTCCGCGGCTCATTACTTCCAGCGAGTCAAATTTGCGGTTAAACGGAGAGCGATAACCGGTGAAACTGAAATTATTCAACGATTAATCAAAACGTAAATTTTTGATACAATCGCAAAGATTATAAAACTAGGACAACAAAATTGCTTTTTTTTTTAAGGGGTACTTTAGATTGTTCAGAGGTACATCCATTTCATATAAACTTGCAATATTGAATGAGGTGAATAATGATGAGTGTAAAAAATACAGTTTTGGTTAGCGCGAAACACGAGAGAGCAATAAATCGTCGTTTTCTTTTTGTGAATAATGAAGAGTGCCCTCCTTGAAGAAAAAGGAGGAAAAGAAAAAAAACCACAAAGTTACGACCTTCCATAATTTTTCTCCCCATAAAAATGTTTACGTTTTTCGTCTTATTTCCATCAATAAATCCTTTTGTGTTCTCTAGTGTCCCTATTGAATATTTTAATAATGTCAAGGATTAAGAGAGAAACTGTAAGCCCGAAGAGTTTAAGTTGCCGTTGAAATGGCTTATGGAAGAGATTAGAAGTTTCCACTTTACCTGATCGAACTTTGAAGTATTTTTCCAAGAGCAGGGAAAGATGTTATAAATAATAGCATTTTTTTTTCTTTATTTACTTTTATCCGATAAACAAATGGGTCGTGCTAATCAACCTAAATTTTCCTTCAAGTTGACCCAACTCGAGTTTACGAAGTAAATATTAATTTAATTTGACATTCTAGGAACTTCACTATGGCAACTCAACTGTATCGATCCAGAAACGTATCCTGAATAATAATTTTATATATTTTATTTTTATACGAAAAATTACGTGGAAGAGCTTATCGTCCCTTTAAAACCTTTGATGTTTTACGAACTGTGGTTTTTTTTGGCAGGTGCTTTTTACTTAAAAGATCAAAAATTTTAAAAATTGAAGAAACTTTTTTCAAACGTCCTTAAGTAGGTACTAGTTTGAAGAGCTTCCAAAAAACTTCCTCAAAAAGAAGTCAAAATAGGAGGGGGAAGTATTAAAGAGGGGAAGTATAAGTGGGGGAAGTATAAGGGAGGGAAGTATAAGAGTGTGGGAAGTATAAGGGAGGGGAAGTATAAGAGTGGGGGAAGTATAACGGAGGTGGAAGGATAACGGAGGAAATTATATGGGAGGGAAAGTGTAATGGAGGGGGAAGTATAGAGGGGGAAGTACATATAGGGAGGTGGAAGTTTTTTTTTCGAAAAATTTTCCAACTTTTTTTTTAATTTTCCGAGTTTTCTTATTTAAAGCGTTTTTTTTTTTCTGAAAATTTTAGTAAGTTCTTTTTTATCGAATTTTTTTAAGTGTCAAGGTAGAAATAATGGGATTTTTGTACAAGAGAGGTCCCTCTAGTAAGGCGTGAAAGTATGAAATTTCTCCCTACTAAATCATAATTAATGTTTAAAAAAATGATAGTTATTTTACACCAAAAAATCGTAAAAATATAGGAAAAAATTCATAAATCACCCTTGTTAGTTTCTTGTTTACCGACTAAAGAAAATTTGGTAAAAATCTGGTGAAAATCGGTTGAAAACTGTGGCTGTGAATTGTTCCGGAAAAATACGGCGGACGGCCGGCCGGCACCACAAACAAAGTTGAGATCGGTAAAAATCAATATTCGATTTGACACTGCGGGGTCTGAAAGACCCTTCCTTAAAACCTCGAAGTCGAGGGTATCACAATAACTTCTTTAAGGAAGTTAAAAGAGAGGAAACGCCTGGGGTGTGAAATAACGCCACTCTAGTATTTAGGCATAAAAGATAGTTAAGAAATCCAGGTTATCTTTTGCTTGGTGCCGAATTTCGAGTCGATCCGTCTAGTCGGAAAAGCTGTAGCCCTGTCAGGCTGACAATAAATAATGACCCTGCGGTAGCAGGACTAAAAGGTATTTCTTTTCATGATTAAAATTAATATGTATAAATACAAAATATTATGTTATAAAAAAATGATGATATAAGAAAAATTGCGCCACTGAGCCCCTATTTTCATTTTCGACTTTTTTAGGTAGATTTATAAAAACCTTTCGAAGCGAATTTCTTACCGATTTGAATCTATAACATACAGAATATAATTTTAATAGACTAATCAAATGTCACAAACATACCGCAATTTTTTAAGTTCTTGGTCATAACAATGGTCGGCCCAAAGATCATTTATTAAATTTGCTTCGTTTTCATTTTGACTTCTCAGAAGTCGCCAACTAATAAAAAATAAAAAATCTACCGAAAATTGAGCCCCTAGAAAAACATCTGATAATTTTATTAATAAAATTTAATAATTTCCCGGTATAAATTCAAATTTTTTTTAAAGTTTAGCTAGTTCAATATTTGCGCCTGGCTCGTCCAAACCTGCTTTAATTAATTTTTTACACGCCCTCGCAGAGGTCTTAAAGTTTTTTTTTGCAAAAGGACTAGGATTTCAATAGAAAATGCCAATTTTGTCTTTTAAGCCCTAAGTAAAGTAGGTGAATCGCTGGTCCGATTTCAGCCATTAACGAACTCGTCCGAGCTATTGAGATAAAACTCTAAATACCGGATATCGTCACCCTCACATTAAAATTGCTCCAGTTATCGTGCTAATATACATATGTATATATAAACTTGGTACATTACAATAGGTAGATTTTTGAAGAAAGAAATCTACCTAAAGACGATAGTCTGAAATTATAAATTGAACAAATTGAGGGAAGAATAGGTCAGAAGGAAAAGATCTCTTTGCAAATCAATCTTGTCATCTTTTCCACTCAGGGCCGGCGACAGGGGGGGCAGAGGGGCAATTGCATAGGGGCCCGGACTCACTGGGGGCCCGGGCCGACGAGATTTAAATTAAAATTTTAAATTTAAGTATTAAGTATTTAATCCCCCGATTAAAATTACAAAAGTTCAAATGCTTTACAGCTGTTTTTTCCTTATCAACATGCTTGAGAGTTATGGTACAGAGAACTGAGAATGATTAGTTTAGCCTTAGCAGAGCCAATCACGGACTGACGGACCACGGTGGTGGCGCGCCGCGCGGCTGCTGTGAGACTCGCGCCCGCCATTGTGATCCCCATGTAACATCACAAATGGCCGACTGTTTAGTGTTTACGTGTTTTAAGACGTGTGTTTTTTCGTACCTATTTGTAAGTACTAAATTACTTTATAATAGACCGTAATAACTTTATTTTTCGCTTATCTAGGCTTATTATTACGACTTCTTACGACGGGAAAAAAACTATGTTAAAAAAACTACGTTTAAACTAAAAAATGGATATTTACAAACATAAATCTGGGGCTCAAAAACGCAAAGAAAGACAAAAGAAAATTGAAAGTGTAAAAAAAGGATGTAGAACATTATTTGACGTTGGAATTAAAGTAGACGTAGTTTCTAACAGTTTTGATGAACACCCTAACACTCCTAATACTGACGAAGAAAAACAACGGCAGCTAGCTTCACTTCAGAACCTGATCCTAAAGAAAATATTTTTTTTGAAGATCACGATTCTTTAAATGATAAGTCAAACGAAGATTCTGGGACTGGAATAGGGACTATCATTACACATTCAGATTTGGGACTTCTAAAAAACAAGGCGGTGACTCATAGTATGATAGAAACTTTAGTGAAAATGGGCCCACCTGTGATGCCGTCAGACCTGCCAAGTGATGGAAAAAGAGCTTTTCCAAAAACAGTTCTTTTTCAAAAAAACCAAATGGAGAAAGTGTTAGAAGAGACTGGCTTATATGGAGTGAGACTGCTCATTCCTTATTTTGTTTCCCGTGTAGGCTTTTTCATAAGAGTTTTGGGGGCCAGAAACCTGATTCAAATAAGTCCGTTTGATGAGTGATGATGGTTGGAAAAAGGAGTATGGATGGCGGAAGCTGTACAATAAGTTACCATCGCATGAAACAAGCACTTCCCACAAAAATAGCTACATCCAATGGAGAGAGTTAGAAAGGAGGCTGAAAGGAGCATCGGACATCCATTCTCAGCTCGACTCAGAATTGGCTTCAAAAACAAAATATTGGAGAGATGTATTTCAAAGATGCTCTCCGTAGTTATGTTTCTTGGAGAGCGAGGATTAGCTCTCAGAGGGACCTCTGAAAAATAGGTGATCCCAACAATGGAAATTTTTTGGGTCTCATAGAGCTATTGGCGGAATATGACCCTTTAATAAGAGAGCATGTTTCAAAAGTGAAAAAAGCACAAGAAGCAGGGAAACGGGTTCAAGCTCATTATCTGTCTAAAGACTCACAGAATGAGTTTATACAAGTTTGTGGGGAAAGAGTTCGACAAAAGGTTTTGGAAGAAAGAAAGAAATCAAAATATTTTGCTATTATTGTAGACTCTACCCCTGATGCCTCACATACAGAGCAAACAACAGTATCTTGCGATATTTGTTAGATTGTGAATCGGAATTTAAAATTTGTGAACGATTTTTAAATTTTGTTGACTGCAATAAAAAAACGGGATTGGATGTGGCTAACTTGATTACAGACGAACTCTGCAAACAATCAATTCCGTTGAAGGACTGCAGAGGCCAGGGATATGACAACGGGTCTAATATGGCCGGAGTTTATAAAGGCGCTCAAGCCATCATCTTTGAACAAAATAATTTGGCCTTTTATAACAACTGTGCTACACATAGCCTGAACTTGTGTGGAGTTAATGCTGCTGAATGCTGCGAGGAAGCAATAACATTTTTGGGATGTTACAAAAGACATACAACTTTTTTCTAGAAGCCCTCAAAGATGGGAATACTTAGAAAAACGTGTCGGATGTTCCCTGCATAGTATTTCCCAAACAAGATGGTCAGCCCGAGTAGATAGTGTTCGACCTTTTGTTAAACATTTGCCACTTGTTATTCATGCCATGAATGACTGTAAGGAGCTTAATTTAACAGCAGAGTGCAGGACAGATTTAAAGGGGCTAATAAAATACCTAAGATCGTTTGAGTGCATCATGATGTCAACAATATGGCTTAAAGTGCTTATTGCAATTGATAACAAAAATAAAGTGCTACAAGCCCGATCAGCAACACTTGACATAGAGACAAAGAACATCAGTGACTTAATAGCTGAATTAAAAGTTCTGCGAGACAAATGGAGTAATCTCTACACTGAGGCTAAAATAGTGGCAACAAACATGGCTGAAAGTGTAGAATGTGAAACGGATTTCAAGGAGAAAAGACTGAAGAAAAGAAAACTTTTTCATGGCGAATCCAGGGATGCTTCATCAACAATATGTATCGGAACATCCAGTAAAACATGAAGAGGAAAATTTCAGAATCAATGTTTTCTATAAGCTTCTTGACTCAGTCTTAGGGGGTCTTAGTCAAAGGTTTGAATTTTCCGAAAAAATAAGTAACCTCTTTCAATGTCTTTGGACGTATATTGAAGAAGATGATGATTTAATTGAACAGAAATGTTTGAGTTTGTGCCAAACATACAAGGAAGACATAGACGTTGAAATTGTTAACGAAATAAAACACTTGAAGTCAATCCATAGGACCAACTTAGATAACAAATCTCTTCAACCCTTACAACTTCTGAATGCTCTAAGGAAGACTAAACTGGATAGTTTGTTCCCGAACGTGACTACAGCGATCAGATTGTTCTGCTGCATCCCTGTATCCGTCAGTCAAGGAGAGAGAAGTTTTAGTGTAATGAAAAGAATAAAAGTGCGAATCGATCTACGATGAAGCAAGAAAGGTTGAACGATCTCTGCATTCTTGCGATGGAATCTGATCTGGCCAGAAAATTAAAATACGATGACATCATTGAAGACTTTGCAGGGAAGACGGCCAGACGAGTGATATTTTAGTGGGATGATGTTCATGATGTGTATTGTGTGATGATTTAATTGAATGATTTTAAAAATAAAATTTTCTAAAATGTTGATTTAAAATTTTATATACGAGGTTCAATATTATAACTTTTTTTAAGAAACAATCATAATAAAACGGAACACAAAACCTCCAATTTGTTCTTTATTTTCCATTAATTGTTTACATAGGTACTACATAATATTTTATTAACACAACTCACCCCCCCCCCCCCCCACCCACACGGGGCCCGTCCTTCTTATTTGCACAGGGGCCCGAGAATCCTGTCACCGGGCCTGTTTCCACTTATTCTGTCTCGAGAGAATAGATGGACTCTAGCGTAGTAACAATAGCGACCTGGTTATTTCTCTCTCTCCCGTATTATTGTTACCTCGATTCCCGTTGAAAATAGTTTCGCGTGCCATCCCTTCGGGGAAACACACAATAGACGAAGACATTTTCGTATTCCGGCTTTTCTGTACGCATACAAAAAAATTCCTTTTGTTTTAAACTATATTTTTTAAAAATTTAAATAACAAAAATAACTTTTTAATCAAAACTAAATAATCCGATTATTATAAATCGTTTGTCCATTTGTTAAAAGCGTTCGCGCGTGATAATAGTCGACTCCCAATAACAGTTGCGAGAAGTTTGATAACTTCCTTCGACACCCCCAGAAGGGAAATTTACATCTCAAACTTGGGAAGCATAAAATATTTTATTTAAATAACTATTGGAGTAAAAATAAAAGTGCTCAGATTCGTAATAGGATTAAAACAAAAGTTATGAGAGGTTTATTTTCTACGCCACTTGTACAGAATTATCGAATAACTATCAGAAGTGGGGCTATGCAGAGAGGTCTGACAATACGCCACAAATAGCGTACCCAGACGGTTAATTCGATTTTTAAGCTTCTTGGTGCCCTTGAGCTTCTGATCCACCCACGGAGAACACATGAGAAGTTTCTTTAACAAGAAAAAAAATGGATTTTATTTTGAGGGGGGAAAAATAGGGTTGTGAGTTAAAAAGGTAGGATTTGATCATTCCGTTAGACTGATGAAGAGAAAGACGGGAAGCAATCAAGGAAAACCATTGTATTTCTCACCCCGACATCACAATGTCATCCCCCCCACGCCGCTTCTACACCCCTCCGGCCGCAACCACTCTTCAACCCCAAATTCGCAAACGAACGTCTCTTTCCCTAATTTTTTTTACCCCATTCGAAAAAATAATATAACGAACCTTCATTTTTTAGGCAAATTTCAAAAATCGAGAGGTTTCTGACTTCTTGTGAAATGGGACTCCCCTGCTCGGTTAGCTTGACTTGTGTGTTTACTGCTGGCAGCGATATCTCAGCATCTATTACACTTCAGAGAAGAAGGAAGAAAATTGTTTTGCCCAGTAAAAATGATGGCATTCCTGATAGTGAGCGTTTTTTAGCCTATTCCCCTTACTACCGCTAGGTTGGCTTGACTGGTGTGTTTAATGGTGGCAGCGATTTCTCAACATCTTACACTTCGGAGAAGAAGGGAGAAAATGAATTTGCTAGGTAAAAAACAGATGATCTTCCAAGTAGTGATTACTGATTACTCTATAACAACTCGGTTAGCTTAATTGGTATGTTTACTGGTGGCAGCGATTTCTCAGCATCTATTACACTCCGGAGAATCAGGGAGAATGTGGTTTTGCATAGTAAAAACAGACAGTCATCAGTTTCTGAGGCTATTGCCCTTATGACGGCTCGTTTAGATTGAATGGTGTGTTTACTGCTGGTAGCGATTTTTCTGCATCTATTACATTTTGGAGAATCAGGGAGGAAATGAAATCATAAGGTAAAAAGCAGATGGTCAATCAGTAATCAGTGATTACTGATTACCCTTATAACGGCTTGGTTAGCTTAATTGGTGTGTTTACTGGTGGCAGCGATTTCGCAGCATCCATTACACTTCGGAGAATCTGGGAGAATATGGTTTTGCACAGTGAAAATCAGATGGTCATCCTGTTTACTGGTGGCAGCGATTTCTCAACATCAATTACACTTCGGAGAATCAGGGAGCTTCTGCTTTACTGTGCAAAACCATATTCATCCTGTTGTCATCCTATTAGTAGCGTCGTAATAGGTAATCCTGTAAGTGAGCGTTTCTGATTCTACTGCCCATATAACGGCTCGGTTAGCTTGAATGGTGTGTTACTGGTGGCAGCGATTTTTCTGCATCTATCATACTTCGGAGAATCAATGAGGAAATAGGTTTTGCCCAGTAAAAACGAGATGGTTTTTCTGTTACGGAGGGTTTCTTGGGCCCTAAACTCGATTACATTGACTAGACTACCATTCCGGAGGTCGCGAGCTCAAATCTCTCTACCCTGTAAATTTTCAAAGGACGTCAGTTTAATCCCTATAAAGCTCGTTGAGTAGATCAAAGATATTGATGACTTTTAAACAGAGAACAGAGCCACAATTATGTTTAGTGATGTCCTTTTTCACCAAAATAAATAGAATTCTTAAAATAATTTCTTTTGTTACGAAGAAAAGCCGTTGTAGGCTTTATTAAATTTTATAAAATAACATTAACATTCTTTTGTTAAAATGTTGTTATTTTATGTATTGAATTCATGTTGGAACGTGTAAAAAGAGGTTTCATGGGATTAGAAAGGATTAAACTGGATTGACCTTACATGTGACAGGGTTATTTTTAGATAAGTGGTGGGTGTTTAAAAAAATAATATTTTTATTTTATTTTACCTGAGTGAATTCGTCTGAGACAAAACGTTGTACGAGTGACGTTTTCCCGCATCGCGTGTCGCCGACGAGTACGACTTTGCATTCGGAGGCGGCGTCTCCGGATCGTGGGCAACCGAAGTCGTCATTTCGGGGGGACGAAAAAATTCAAAAACCGTCGAGAATGTTTATATTTTAAGGCGCGGGTCACACCCCGGAATCCGGAACCCGGGAAAAACGCTTTCCCGACCCCCCCGCTGTACCAGAACGCCTTCCTCAGCCCTTTTGACAACCGAACTGATCTCCAAACTCCCTCAGCCTCACCCGCCGAAAGGTTCGCCAACCCTTACGAATTCGGGCGGATAAGCACGGACTTGACCGAGACGGCGCGCGGCAAACCAAGGAGCTTCAACTTTCTTTATTTTACTATATTGTTTTATAAATGATTGAATTTCCAATTTACCTTCCTCTCTACTAATGAAACGAAGATCAGCTATCAAAAACTCATCGTGACTTCCAATTAGAAGCATTTTTAGCCAAATTCTTCCCTCATAGCATCATCAAAATCAAAATAAGTGTATCCCGAAGATACTAAATTAAAAAAAATTTCACAAATTTTATTAGCCAATTATGATTTAAAATAGACATTTTGCAAGTTTAAAAGTCGATAACGTAGATTACAAACGAACGCTGATTTAGTTCACTGAAAGTCCGATAGATGGCACCCAAGTTCAGAGTAGCAGAAGGATATTACAATTATTATTATTAAAAATTAGCAAAATTTTTTAAGTTTTTAAACACCCTTCACCAAAATTGAGCTTCTCATTTGTGAATCTCCATTAATTTTTTTCATACGGAAATAATTTTTTCCCCCCAGAAATATTTAGGAAACAAGCGGACGACCTCGGCGTCCCGTTCATTATTTAACTTTTTTCTCCCTTTCTTTTCTTTTTTTTTTTCTACATTATAAACATTGAGATTAACCACTTTTCAAAAATGACGTAAACGATCTTTATTTGTAACGGTAGATTTACATACCAGGTGCATGTTTCAGATTATGAGACGAAGTTATAAATCTAAATTTTTTTTTTTTGCGTTTAATAAGTAGCATGTCCTTGACTGACTTGTATCGGGGGCTTAATTACATAAATATGTCAAATAAAAAACTAGGATATGAAGAGGTTGGATAGTCGGGAAAAAATACGGCGATAGCCCAAAACCTTCGATTTCTTAAATTTTCGCGGCTGGAAGAAATCGAGGCTAGTTGTGTCCCAAGGGTACTAAAAAAAAAAGAATTAAAAACATATAAGGGTAAAACGATCGAGGTTAACTTGACTTCGGCCATCCTCATTAAAATATAATTAAAATGACTAGATCTACGGAAATGTTTTTCTTTTTTATCTCGCTTTTACACTCGTGGGTCGTTTTCAAAAGGTGTTCTGGAGCGTTCGTTTTTGAAAAGGGGGGACAATCACTCTCATTTAGAATGGCGGAGGGTTTGTCTTTATTGCCGGCTTTTTCCCCTAACGAATATGTCATCCATTAAAACAAAAGGTTTAGGAGGTTATGATTTTTAAAAATGTTTTTCTCCGATGGGAAGCTGTCGAAAAAGGATTCGTTCGAGTGAGAATCGTTAGATAACCAGTCCTTTAACTAGACCTTCTAATAATGGCGTTGAATTGATTAAGCGTGGACATTATGGTAATGAAACGGAAATAATGACGTCGATGTCTTGAAAATTTGGGATTGTGGAGAATATTTTCTGCAGAACATACCAAATTGCCTGGATCGCAATCTCATTCAAATTTTATTTGCTCGAATTTTTTTAGAGCATTCTCAAAGTTATTGTATTACTCTCTACGTACGGTGTTTAGTTGAGGGCATTCCTGACTAAGAGGAAAATTTATCACTCAAAAATTCGGGAGGCTTACGATTCCGTCCCGGACCCTCATTAAAACGTTCACCGGCTTAGCAGAAACATAGGATTCCGTCCCGCTACCTCCCTTACCCGCTTTTAAGAAAGTCATGATTCCGTCCCGCACAGAAAATGGTAAAGGGCGTTCAGGGCAAGACTCCGCCAAGGGGGCTTTAGGACCAATTTTTAAGGTGTTTTCGTCATTAAATACATGGATAAATAGCAAAAACTTTTATATAATTTATTATTATAATATAATACAATATATAATTTAAAATTATAAGCCATTATAAGCATACAAGCTGAATACAGTTGCAATGAATTCGGCTCTTGTATTTTTATTTGAAGTTTTGGATATTGTTCATAGGTTTTTCAGCTTTCAACTCTTCAAATGTTAGAGTAACGTCGCAAGGCGGGAGGAATATAAGCCCAAAAAACTTCTTCAGCCAAAAAACTTCTTAAGGTGGACAAAGGTCCCTGGGACGGAATCTTGACTTCTACTCGAGCGGGTCCCCCACTCGACGGGACGGAATCTTGACAAACCATTAAGCCGCTCTAATTGCAAACGGATTATTGCCTCGGATTTAATGGAGGGGCGGGACGGAGTCGTATGTCTCCCCAAAAATTCATTGTAATCTTCACCGTTTAGAAGGTTTAATTTATTATTTTCTGTTTTATTTATTGCGCTACAGTCGTACTATTGATCCGGTCTTTACTTAAATGAGCTTTAAGTATAGAAATAAATTGAATTTATCTAACTTTCGATAGAGCGGAGAAATTAGGGGTGTTATCGCCCGTTACGTGTGGCATGACGGACGAAGACATTAATTTATTCTTCCTATACATTTGGAAAAAGTACTAGTTTGAAGAGCGTCTAACGAAAACTTCCTTTTCAGAACTTCCTTTTACTTCTAGAAGTAAAATATAGGAGCAGGAAGTATAACGGAGGGGGAAGTACAAAGGAGGGAAGTATAACGGAGGGGGAAGTGCAAAGGTGCGGAAGTATAACAGAGGGGAAGTATAAAGATGAAAGTAACGAAGGGGAATTTTTTTTTTTTTTCAAAAATTTTTCTAATTTTTTTTCGAAATTTTTTTTAAGTATCAAGGTAGAAATAATGGGATTTTGCCCAAGGGCGGTCTCTAGTAGCGGGTGAAGTATAAAATTTCTCCCTACAAAAATGATAATTAATGTTTAAAAAATTATAATTTTTTTTACACCAAAAATTCTTAAAAAACATTAGGAGTAATTTTGGTGAAAATTTGGTGAAAATCGGTTGAAAACTGGCCGTAAAGTGTTCCGGAAAAAATTGATACGGCCGGACGGCACAACAGACAAAGTTGAGATCGGTAAAGATCAATATTCGATTTGACCCTACGGGATCTGGAAGACCCTTCCACACAAACCCGACGTCGAGGGTAACACAATAAATTTCTTTTAGGAAGTTAATATTTAAAATTAGGGAATTTTTTTTATCTTGATACTTATAAAATGTTTTACTTTTTTGGATATCAGGGAGAAAGGGAGAAAAAACTATGTATTTAGTTGCTCTTCTTTGAGGAAGTTGCCTTCGGGGTTGGCTCCGCATCTTTAGGTATCACAACACCTTTCTTTTGATTAAGTGAAAATAAAAATAATAAATAAAAACTCGTTAGCACCATTGTCAACATTTAGCACCATTGTCAACATTGTACCCTTTCCAGCTTTTCCATTTACTACCCTTCACTCTTGATAAATTTATTTCCTTAGTTTCTCACGTCCCAGGGTAATTCTTTGATTTTCTAGTAAAAACTGGTTCCGAGATATGCGTGCGATTAAGTAAGTTAAGGGCGTGAGATTTGAACGTCGCAAGGATAATAATTGAATTAATTTATGCCAATATTCATATTATTTATATAATGATTGTAAGGACTTTTCTTTATTTAAAAATGCATGTGTTATTAACTTCTTTTTAATGTGCAATTTATATCGTATAAAAATTACGTTCATTAGGAGGCCTTCTGATTCAGACGGATTTCTTTTTACCGTTTAATTATTATCGAGAAGGCAAATCCGGAGGCTTGGCATCCCCTCTTTTACCTCAAGGATCTCGACGATGCCGTATGACCAATTCACTTCAAAATTCCTATAAGGAAAAGAAAAAAAAAAGTTTTTAGTTTTATAAATTATAATTTACAATATTATTGCGATTTAAACTGGTAAATTGCATTCTTTTAATAACTGCACGATTCTCATTTATTGTGGACAAATTGTCAATATGGAATACCTTGATCATCCAAGGATTAAAGAAAGAACTAGTCTAGAACTGGCCCCGAAGGTAACTTCCTTAAAGAAGGGCAAATTCATAGTTTTTCATCCCTAGTATCGAAAATTTACATTACAACGGAGGGGGAAGTATAACGGGGGGGGAGTATAAGAGAGGGGAAGTATAACGGAGGGGAAGTAAAACGGAGGGGGAAGTATAAGGGAGGGGAAGTACAACGGAGGGGAAAGTTGTTGTTTTTTTTTCAAAAAATTTTCAATTTTTTTATTTATTTTTTAAATTTTTCAACTTTTCTAATTTTACGATTATTTTTTGTAAAATTTTCCAACTTTTTTTTTTTTTTTTTAATTTTCCTGGTTTTCTGTTTTAAATTTGCGCTTTTTTAGTTCTAAGTGTCAAGGTAGAAATAATGGGATTTTGCTAAGAGAGGTCCCTCTCGTGAGGCGTGGAAGTATAAAATTTCAACGTACAGAAATGATAATAATATTTAAAAAATTATAATTTTTTGGCACCAAAAATTCGCAAAAATATAAGGAGGAATTGGTGAAAATTTGATGAAAATCGGACCAACGGTACGGCCGCAGCGAATTTTTAAAATTTCAAACAAACATATCTCCGCCATTCGTTCGAAATCCAAAAATCGCCCTCGTTAGTTTCTTGTTCACCGACTAAAGAAAATTTGGAGAAAATTGTGGCCGTTAAGTGTTCCGAAAAAATGCAACGGCCGGTACCACAGATTAAGTTGAACTTATACTCCTCCTCCCTTATACTTCCCTCTCTGTCATACTTCCCTTCTATTATACTTCCCCTCTTTAATACTTCCCCCTCTTATATTTTTACTTCTCTTTAAGGGAGTTTTTGTTGGAAGCTCTTCAAGCAAGTACAATCACAAACCTGTTATCCTCTACGGGGTTTTGAATACCCTTTCCTGATGGACTAAAAAAAACTAGTTTTAACTGGTAAGTGGGATGAGGGATGAAATGTCATTTTTAAACGTTTCCTGAAATTTTGGTAAATTCCATTCAGAACCCCGACCGAAAATTTATTTCTGAAAGTTGTTTTTCAAGGTCTCCAGTTTCCAGGGGCAGTTGTAATATAAAATTCCGGTTAAGATACAAAGGAGTCTAAATAAAAAAATAAAATAAAAAAAGGCAGTCAGACGAGGTTAACCAATGAAATAAAAAGTAATAAAAAATAAGAAGAGAGATACAATAAACTATTTAACGATCGGTTTCGGCCTAATAAGCCTCATCAGGTGAACTATTTCTCCTCTATTTTATTATAGAACATCTAATTTTGTTTCCGCCATTAAAACTTATTTTTAGCCTTTATTACTCTTCAAACAAACTTCAGTTTTTTTCTTCTTTTTTCGAAAAACAACTTTAAGACTGTCATAAATAATTTTTAAAATTTTATTTAATCAACAGTCGTCGCGTGTCTTTTAATTCATTTAATTGTCATCGGATTATTTACGTTATCTCTTAGATTTATTACGAACGCGTAACTAGTGAGGCACACGTCCTGATGGTTTAATTAACCGTCAAGGATTCTTTTTTATATCATCTTCATTTACATCAGGTGGCGATTTTATCGTTTACCTTGGCTCGACGAATCTAATTTTGAATCCTTCGTCTTTTAACTTCCTCACAGAAAAGTTATTGTGATACCCTCCTGTAAAGGGTCAGACCATTTTCCTCTTGAAAGAACTAAGAAATCCTTAGAGTATCCTGATCTACTAGAATATTTTTGACCAATAGGAGTTTTTGTTTCCCTTCACTTGCCTTCAGGAGCTGTCCAGAAACTAAAAATCGTCCGGATCAAGGATTGCATCTGGCTGGCGGAAATAAAAGTTACTTTTCCCTTTAATAACGGACCCAGATTTTAACGCTGACGCCCTTCATTGTCTTTATTTAGAGATATGTAATAAAAATTTTTTTATGCAAGTGTACTTGTCGTTTGTCCTTATAAAATATTAATTGTCGGATAAAAATAATTTTAATTACATTTTGTCACGAATAATAAAAAATACGGGGAGAAAATTGCGGTTTCCTTGAGTATAAAATCATTAAAGTTTCACAAAAAATATTGTGACACTCTCAAGAGATGGAATTTTTGTGAATATTACACTCTTTTAAAAATGAGCTTTACTTCCGGGTGGAAAAAAAAGTACCAAGTCTCGGTGCTGCCCCAGACGGGAATTTTCTGCACTACGTTGTTGTGACCCATTCCAGAAACCTGATTTTGTGGGCGACTGGCTTACTAATGTTTCATAAAAAGTAAAAAGTGATGAAATTTCAATTGTGAGAAAAAAAGAGCATCCCGTGACCCTCGGATTTCGACCTTTCCCAATGTCCCCACTGTTTAAACTCATTACGCGGATAATTAACCGCGCGGATTCTCGCCTCTTATTTTCCGTCGTCCTTTCATACATTCTTACTTTATTTTAAATAAAATATTGAAAAATACTTGAATTAAGATGCAATTAATACGAAAAGTAGGAGTGGAACGCTCATTGACATTGAAAAGTTGGCACGATATTCAAAAAATTTATTTGAGATCCTGATATACAGGGTGTTTAAAAAAAAGTTAAAAAAAAAATTACGTTATAGAAATTTAAAATTTTCCGGTCTACGAATTTTATATGTTTACAATTTTATTATTCGAGATGTTTTTTATATCTCATCCGTTCCCTAACTTTTCTCACATGGTTATCCACTAAAGAATAAATAATAATTTCAAAGAAAAAAATAAGAATAATACTCGGAGAAGAAGGAAAAAAAACCTACAAAAACACCTGGTAATGAAGCATTTTTGATAGTAATTAAAGCAGCAAAAAAGTACGAGGAAATGATTAGGTCTTAGTTATGAAAATATGCAAATGTTGCATTTTGTCCTTGATATTTTCAACAACTCATTTACATATTTAAGTCTGGTTTGTTAAAAGAAAAATCTGCACCAACTTAAGGAGGGACAGTCATCACTAATAGTGCACTCAAAATTCCATAGATCGTTGCACTGTCTCCCCTAAGATTTTTCCTAGTTTTGGATGTGAAACGAAAAAACTGTCCAAAATTTTTCGATTCTGCTGCTACTGGTAATAACAATAGGTTGATTTTTTGAAAAAAAAAAAAAAAAAAAAAAAATCAGCCTAAAATATATTTAGATTTTAAGAATTTCATAAAGGCGAGCCTTTATTTAGTGGTTTTCTACGCTAAGAAATACTTAATAGACATGCTTGAATCAGAATTTTATGCACTTTTTTTTTATCTTTCAGCCGAGAACCCACATTTTTACCGGATTTTCTGGCACGAAATTTCAGTCCAAAAACACTTGTTTTAGGTTTTTCCGCTGCCCTACTACCAAGAAAAACTGTTTTTAGGCACTTTCTTTGGTCTTTTGGCCGAGAAACTACATACTGCACATTTTCTAGCCACCTATAAAGAAGAGAAATTAACCTGGCTTTCGCGGAATATATCTTTAAAAAATAATATATATTTTTTTAAATAAACAAAACTTATTGATTTTCTTTTGATATAGATAAAAAAAACGTAGTTGTTATGCGTACATACATAATTAAAACTTTTGATAAATTAATCAGTCAGAAAACGAGGAAACATAATATTTTTATATTAAAAATAATTTATTTTTCTCGTTTTCTTTATCGATTAATTGATCTGTGCCTTTTTCCTCGTTAATTTTTCTTTAGTAATTACTGATTAGTTAGATGATATGTTATCAATTACTCTGAATCCAAAGAATTTTTGAAAAGAGGCTTGTCTAAAAGGCTCTACAGGCCTCCTCCCTCAGTTTTCAAAACATTTTAAAAAAACTGTGTTATCCTGATAAAAAGCATTTCGGGACGCCAAGGGGAGCTTTCAAAACGGGAGCACGGAGCTCATCTCTCCTTTTCTCTTCAGTGTGCCTACATGAGAGTGTTTTTGATGGCGATTCTCAATTACTTTTAAGACGATTAGGGAATCCAGAAAAATTAAAAGGAAGGAAAAACCCTTGGTAATTATAAAATGATTGCATTTTTATAAATTTTTTTTTCTCTATGGGGTCACTTAAAACTAAAATTGGAGCTGTTTGAATAGTAGAATAAACATAAAGAGTAACTAAATTACATTCTAAGTGCGCCTATCAATTTACGTTAATAATTGTTCAAATATTTTATAAACGTCACCTGAGAAACAATAAAGAAAAAAAAGATTTGACGGAGGGGGACGCCGGAGTTATAAAACCGAGACGGATCCTCCCGCCGCCTTCACTTTTCCAGTGGCTCCCACAGTGAGTGAAAGTCGCCCGAACGGACGAGTTCATTCCTCGTAAAAAAAATTCTATCTAAACGCGGACGCCACCATGATCGACGACAAAAAGACGAAATATTTGGACGCGAATTTGAACGAAGAGGCCGGGAAGAAAGTGCAGGATGATCCGATGGACTTCGACGACCTCCTCCCGCACGTCGGCGAATTCGGTCTATATCAGAAACTTCTATTTTTATGATGATACCGTTTTGTTTTCCGTCGCTTTCGTCTATTTCGCACAAATATTCGTCACTTTGGTCCCAGAAGATCACTGGTGCAAAGTTCCGGAACTCGAAGGACTAACGCCAGAATTAAGGTAAGACCTCGATTCTTTTTAATTGCTGCCATAATCTTTTAATAGTGCACTTCCCACCACTAATCCTCTATCTAACAAAATACAGTTCTTCAGCCCTCATAGAAAAAATTATCAGGACCTAGCATTTTCATAGACATCGTAAATTTGGCAAAAAAATTTGCTGTAATTTTTATATGGGGGAAAAAAAGCACAAACTTCATAACACAAATAAACTCGAAACGTTTTATCGATAGCATTTAATAATTTATTAACTATTAGCCTCATTTTTAGGCCTTAACCTTGAACTTAATAGTAAAAGTCAATTTTGTATCTAAATATAATACGCTTTTTACTTTTTGATTTTATGCGAAAAAGTATTTTTACCCTCTACCGGTCATACAGAACATGCTTTGTTAAGGGGTTTTATTTTCTTTTATAAAAGTAGAAAAAAAATTTATTGATCTATGTAAATGTTAATTATCAAAAAGACTTCCCCATTAATCGAAGTAAAAAAAAAAAAGTTACGATAGTTGACTTTCAATGGCAAGATGGCGAAGGCCCAACTTAGAAAAAATTTGGTAGATTTCTCTGGGAAAGAAATGGCGCTCCGGGTACGAAGGGCGAACTCGACATCGGACAAATTTTTTTAACTTCCTTAAAGAAGTTATTGTGATACCCTCGAAGTAGGGTTTTTGGGGAAGGGTCCTCCAGTTTTTTTCATTTTCAGATTCTAGACCTCTTGGTGAATAAACCCATATAATTTTTATGTTGAGTTCGCCATTTTTTCCCCTTTAAATACCTACGTAAAAACCTAAACTTTAAAATGCGAATATCTCGAAACCACGTTTTGTCGAGTTCGCCCTTCGTACCCGGAGCGCCTCAAATGAATATGATATAGATATTGATTTTGATTAAAAAATAAATTTTCGCGGTACCTGATTTATTAGTCCCGATGTGTTGTTCTTAGAAATTATAATAAAATACAAAAATAATCATAAATCTTAGAAATAATCAATAGCCTTGTAGGTATAAAAATTTAATTGGAATCAAGAAAACGAAAAAAAAATTAGCATTTTTCGATTTCCCATTCAAAACGGCTTCGGACATCAATTAAAAAAACGGTGGGACTTAAGCATCCGGCACGGAGGACCAAAGTGAAAAAAAATATCCTTGATCGAAAATTACATAAGTAGCTTAAGTTTATTTCCGTTATTGTCGAGTTTAATTTTCGGTCTTACCTTGCGCTTTCGAGGTTCATTGAGGGATAGTTTCGTCCAGATGAATAATCATGAACTATCACGACTTCCTCGTCGTACGCGAAATTACGTCACTTTCAGAGTAAATTGTAGGTTTCGAAGATTTTTTTTTCAATATTACTTCCGTTTTTTGTCGATAACCGGCAATTAATTTTTTTTAAAGGTTCCTTAATTAGTTCTAATATTTGTCTTAAAATCAAGGACAAAGATTTTTTCCTTTGGTTTTTCCTTTTAAAAAGAAGAACAAAAAACAAATATAATTATGTAATTAATTATGTAATGAAGGCTAATAAGTCCTCATTTTCTTGACGAGGATGAAAAATGTCTGATCTTCAGCTTTCTTTCTTTCTTTAAAAGCTGAAATGCATTCAGCATTGACCCTGCCTCAAAGTAAATGCCTGAGGCCCCGACGGAAAACTTCCTCAAAGTAGGGCAATTTAATAATATGCTTCCATCCCTATTATCAAAAACAAGGTAGAATAAATTAATGTCTTCGCCCAGCCAGGCCACACGGAGCGGAAATGAACAGCCCTAATTTCTCCCTTACTATATCACCCACGCCCCCCCACCATAATAAATTATAATTAATATAAGAAGTATATCTGTAGTACAGCTGTAAAGATTGGGTTTCTTTGTTTAAAAAAAAAAAAAAAAAAAAAAAAAAAAAAAAAAAAAAAAAAAAAAAAAAAAAAAAAAAAAAAAAAAAAAAAAAAGAGATAAATTACGAAAAACCGAAATACAAGGGGTTTTTCTTGCAAAAAAAAAAAAAAACCTAGGAGAGCTCCTGAAAATCCGGTAAAATTGGTGTTTTTTGTAAAAAAAAATAGGTCAAATTAATTTTTCTTGAAATAATGGAGTTTCTGTGCCAAAATCTGAGGATAAATAAATAGAAAATCATGTGACAACGGGTTGTCTTGGTCAAAAAAACGAGGGAAAGTCATGAAAATCCTGTAGAAATGTGGTTTTCTGTCAGTATAGCCTAGGTAATCTTAATAATCCGGTAAAAATGGTGCTTTTTTGGTCGAAAAAACCAGGTAAAATTAATTTTTCTTGTAATAATGGAATTTCTGTGCCAAAATCCAAGGAAAAATAAAATAGAAATCATGTGAAAACGGGGTGTCATGGTCAAAAACCGGAGGGAAACTCATGAAAATCCAGTTGAAATGTGGTTTTCTGTCATTATAGCCTAGGTATAATCTTAATAATCCGGTAAAAATGGTGTTTTTTGGTCAAAAAACCAGGTAAAATTAATTTTTCTTGTAATAATGGAATTTCTGTGCCAAAATCCAAGGAAAAATAAATAGAAATCATTTGAAAACGGCGTTTCTTGGTCAAAAAACCGAGGGAAACTAATGAAGAACTAGAATAAATGTGGCTTTCCTGTCATTATAGCCTAAGAATAATCTTGATAATCCGGTAAAAGTGGTGTTTTTTGGTTAAAACAAATAGGTAAAATTAATTTTTCTCGTAATGATGGAGTTTCTGTGCCAAAATCCGAGAAAAATAAATAGAAAATCATGTGAAAACGGGGTTTATTGGTCAAAAGCCGAAGAAAACTCATGAAAATCCAGTAAAAATTTGGCTTTTTTTTGTCATGGTGCCTAGAAATAATGTTGATAATCCGGTAAAAATGAATCTTTACTGTCAAATAAACTTAAAAATCCTGTAAAATTAGGAGAATCAGGGTTTCTTGCGCAAATTCTCTGACTTATCTAAAAAATATGTGGGAAAAATCTCGTTTAAAAAAATAACTTAATATTCCTTTTATGCTAAAAATCATTGACGCCCATGTTGAGAACCCACTCAAGAGTATGAGTCTTTGGGGAACCACGTAGGCCTCTTATCATTCTCTTTTCTCAGAAAAGACGAAGGACTTCTTGCATTTAAAAGTATTTTTTCCCGAGAATTTTAAGCATTTAATTTTTAACAGTCTCTGACACACATAAACGATTTTTAACCTTGAAACGTCCAGTTTTTTCAGGTTCCATTTCTGGATTATCGATACAATTTTTCCTGTATCAATAATAGATTTTTTCTTAATGAGAAAACGAAAGGCGAAAAAAAAAGGGAAACAAAGACAAAAGTTGGAGGCGTTTCGAACCAAACGGCCTCTAAAAGGGTTTCCTCCTTTCAAAATAAAATATAAAAAAAAAAAGTGGTTTTGTGACAGTTTTTAACTATTTCTTAATAGTAATTATGCAACTTATGATTGCTAGGAAGTGGATAAAAGTCAAATTAAATAAAAAGTGGCAAAAGCCATTAGAGAAACAGATGAAAAAGGAAAAGGTTAAAAATTAAAAGCTATTCAAAGTCAAGGTTAAGAGTGAAAACGTGTTAAAATTGATTGGCAAATAAATTGTGATCTACGGTTTTTTATATTTTTATTTGTGCCTTTGTAAATAAAACGCTACCGTTCAGTTGTCATATTAATTTTAGTTACGACGAACAAGGAGATAAACAGGATTCCCTACACCAAACGGGTTTTTACAACATGAAACATCCTGTTTTATCTAAACCTTGAGCGTAAAATCGATCTAATAATGATTACCTACTTGTAGAGAACAGACTGTTAGATAATTTAATTTGAATTTTACTGGAAATAATGATGATAAATGAGAGTAAAAGAAGGAAGTGTTGGCACTTGAAAGGTCTTCCAACTTCACCTTCTTATACCCTTTTTTTGTACAGCATAAAAAATTGTATAGGGGGGAAAAATCCAGTTTTTAATCTTTAAGATTTTTGCGACCTTTGAAAATTACTGCGTAAGCCTCATTGTGAGATTCCGGAGTTTTACCGTGTATCACTACCCTCAATACGGCTAAAATCACTTAACTAAATTTTCCGGCGTTTTTTTCGCTCTTTCATCCTTATAAACAATTGGATTTCCCGGAGTTTTCCTCGGCCATTGAGTAGCACAGAATTTTCGTGAGTTTTCTTTGGCTTTTCAACGTCGAGAACCTCCTCATTTTTTGGTGCTTATTATCCCAGAAACTGCTTTTTTGGCATTTTGAGAGAGAAACCCCCATTTCATCGGATTTTCCATAGTTTTCCACGGTTTTGGTCCGAAACTTTTGACTGATTTCCGGGAGTTTTCATGGGTCATTGGTCTGAGTTTTCATCGGAATTTTTGAGAGATTCCTCGCTTTATCGTAAGCATCGATATATCGTAAGCACGCTTTCCTTACAGAAGAAAGAAAAAGCTACTTTTAAACCTTATTTAGTATTAATTGTAATTGCTTTCTGTTTTGTTTTTAGAAAAAGCTTGAGTATCCCGCCAAAAGCAGACGGAACAGGCTTCGATAAATGTCGGGTTTACGTCGCCAATTGGACGGACGTCATTTCCAGAGGGATACAAGAAGCGGATCCTAGCTGGCCTTCAATTCCATGTCATAAAGGATGGGAGTACAATTTCACTGATATACCCTACGAAACAATAGCTACAGAGGTAATTTAAAAGAAAAATCCGAAAAAATTATTTCCTAGTCTGAAATCCTCAACTTCCTTACTAATCCAAGTGCCATTTGGGTTTTCGCCCTTGGATATTCCAGACCACTGATTACCCCTCGCTAATCACGGTCGCTTCGCTTCAAAGCATCTTTGAAAAGAAAATAAAAGATTTGAAAGAAATAAATAAAAACTTTGTTTTAGCTTGACTGGGTTTGTGAGAATGCGGCGTTGCCTTCATTCGCGACGGCGTTTTTCTTTTTGGGTGCCATCGTCGGCGGGCTTGTTTTCGGATGGACAGCTGACAGGTTCGGACGTATTCCGGCGCTTATCGGGGCGAACGTTGTTGGACTCGTCGGAGGAATTTTGACGGCGACGACCACCTCCTTCTGGGCCTTCAGCGCCTGCCGTTTTATGGTCGGACTCGCCTTCGACAACTGCTTCACCATGATGTACATCCTAGGTAATTAACTTCTTAATTATAAAAATCAAATCCTTTTGTTTTTTTTCTAGTATTGGAATACGTGGGACCGAAATGGAGGACGTTTGTCGCCAACATGTCAATCGCATTGTTTTTCACTTTGGCCTCTTCACTCCTCCCCTGGATCGCCCTCTGGGTCGGTAATTGGAGGTGGTTTATGGTCTTCACGACAATCCTTTAGCAGCCGCATTTTTCACGCCTTGCACAGTCCCTGAAAGCGCCAGGTAAAGAAGAATTTCGTCCTCAATAAGCTCATGAAGTTTTTATCTTCATATTTTGGAAAAAGCAAAATTTCAGTGGACTCAAAAGAGAGGTTCTTTCTATTAAAAAAAAATTAGGTGTCGCGTGATTTTCAATGCATGGGTGAGTGCCCGTAAGTTTGTTGACTCACATTCGCTTCTAGCGGTGCATCTCGGTCAAGGACGAGCCCTGAACCTGTTACAATTTTCCCTCTCGCTTCAATAGAAACGTTCAATTTAAATAAGAGAAAAACACTTTTTTATTATTTTTAAAAATACTTAGTCCTTGTGTCATTAACCGACTTTTTTTTATCTGTACGATCGATAATTTGGCAATCCGGGCAGCTTCCTCTATTGTTTAAATAATAAAAAAAAACGCCATGAAAGAAAAGGTCATGTTTTTAAATTCGCTTTGTTTTTTAAAGTCCTCATTACGAAATCGAACGATTTTTACAGGTACAAATCGCTTTTAAACCTTGAAAAATGTTGGGATTGTAAACTCATAAAAACAAAATATTTTTGATTGAGTCAGCTGCCTAAAATAGATTTTAACTTGACCAAGGAAAACTGGCGGAAATTTAATAAAAAGGAATTTTTTTTAGAAGTGAAGAAACCGACGGAAAAAAAAGTCAGGGTACTTGTGTATTAAAGATACCAGATTAATACGCATGCGTGTGCTCTTGAAGTTCCCGCGTTTTTTCAAAAATTTCCGTTTTTTTAAAGGACGTTTTTAAGCCCATAAACTGAGGAAGACGTCAGATTATGAAGAAGTTTGGGGAGTATAAAGTAGGAGAAGTATAACGGAGGGGAAGTATAAAAGAGGGGAAGTATAACGGAGAGGGAAGTACAAAAAACTTTCGATGGTCCAAAAGTCCTGTAAAAGACTGTCCGAACGTCTTGTAAAAGTCTTGCAAAAGTGTCTGGTGCTGGCCTTAAAGAGAATGAACAATCTAGGAGGGGAGGTATTAGGAAGGAGAACTATAACGGAAGGGAAGTCTAACAAAGGGGGAAGTATAAGGGAGGGAAGTATAACGGAGGGGAAGTACAAAGGAGGGGGAAGTATAAAAAATTAATTTTTTAAATAATTTTTTAATGAAGACGGACATTAGTAGGCACCCATGAAGTTTGGAAACGTTTTTTGTTTTCTCGTTTCTTCCAAATGTCGGTTTAACGTTTCTCTCGCCATCGCCCTTAAAAGTTCAATTTGTCGCCTCTGCTCGGCGATTCTGAGATCCTCTATGAGACGATTCCTGGCGTCTTTGGTTTTTAAAATGTGAGCCTCGTGATCAGCGATCGGGAGAATTTTTTTCCTTTTTTCGTGCTCCTCCTTGTACGCTTTTTTTATCTGAGTCCAAATTTTCGGTTCTAAAAGCTCCTTTCCGGTAAAATTGTCTTTTCTTGTTTTTCTCGACCTCATCGCCACCGCATGCTTCATCGCCAAATGTTTCGCTTGAAGTTTCGAATATATCAAATCCCTTTTTGTCAAAACCTAAATTTATTGTATTATTTTGGCCAATTTATCGTTTTTAAAAAAATACCAATATTTTTCTCTCTCGTAATTTCCTCAAATTTGCTTCTTTGACGCTTTCTTCTCTTTGAAAAAAATGATCATTGAAATCATACATTTTCTTCTTTTCTTTATTTAAATCTTTAGGACGGGCTTTTTCAGGAGGTCTCGGTTTTAAAATTTCATAATTGGACTTCTCCGACATGAGAGTTCCACTCATCTAAAAGAAAATTTAAATGAGTTCTTTTAATTAGAATTCTTTACAGCAGTTTTGACGAATCTTTTGGCATTTCTTTTTAAGTTTGAGTCTTTTAGTTCGTTTTCATTTGTTTTTGCTGTTGTTCCGTTTTCTGCTTTATTAGGGCCGATAATTTTTGTTGCTGTGGCTCATTGGCTAATGCAATTCCGCTTATCTGAAATAATAAAAAAAATATAAATAAAAAATAAAAATTTGGGTTCGAATTCTCTGGGGGGCCCGGGATTAGTTATCTCGAAAAATGTAAATATCAATGGAAACACGCGCCATCCACGACACCTTAAAATTAGGTAGTTGGACGTAAAGCCTAATGTCAATAAAATGCTCCTAACAGGGATTGACATTGATATTTTTTTGAAATAATAGCAACGAAGCATCAGCAACCATAGGGAGAAAAAGTATGAAAAAGTTAGGCCCCATATGCGATTCGACCTACGACCTCTGTTTCCTGCCCAAGATTAACTTGCTTCTTACTCTTCCCCCCTTATTTTTACTGTAATGCAATGCAGGAAGACAGGTTGACATTGAGGAAGCCTTTATAACTTAGAGGATTCAGCCCCAATGCCACCCCTTACGCTGCTACTAAATCCGGAAAAAATATCTCAACGCTTTTGGACATTTTTGGCAAATTTTTCAAGCATTTTGAAGGCAAATTAAGGTATAATTATAAAATCTTACCGATTTCTTATTTGAAATTTCGGTTTTCTGTGTTTCGAGTTGTCTCGGAAGTGATTTGGCGCGGTTATCATCTTTAGTGATTCTTTGGGGACGTTGAGAGATAAAGAACGTTTGTTTATGTATTCCGCATTTTGGCTGCGGGTCGGGACGGGTATGTTCGTTTCTGCTTTTTTATCGAGGCCGTATCTATTCCTGATATATTTGGAAACGTCGCGGGAACTCAGATAGGACGCGGGCCTTTTCGATGGACGCACAGCCTCCTTGATTACGAACATCATCTCCGGAAATCCGAATCGTCTCGCACCCTCCGCCATCGCGTTTATTTTATGTCTCAATCTCCTCTGTGGCCTCTGTCTTACGAAATTAGATAAAATTTGATATCTACTGGGCATTTTTTAATCAAAAATACATTCTTGAAATACTTGGATTTGTGTTTTTTTATGTTCTAAATTATTTTTTTGACTTTTTGTATTTTGAATATAAAAATCACATGGGGATTTTTCTTTTTTAGGTGGCTAGTTTCACAAGGAAATACAGATAAAGCTATTAGGATTATTAAAAAATTTGAAAAACTCAATGGAAAAAAGGTTGATCCCAGTGTCTACGAGGAATTCAAGGTTTGCTATTTAAAAAATTAAATATTAAGCAAATAAAAATTGATTTTTTCAGGCGAGTTGTGAAAAGTCTGTTGATGTTAATGAACCGCAAAGCTACTCAGTTTTCGATTTATTCAGAACGCCTAAATTGAGGAACACAACCATCCTTCTTATTGTTATATGGTTCGTATAATAATTCACTGCCTTCTAAATTAGGTGCTTAAAAATGGAAGTACATATTTGATTATTTTTAGGGGCGCTATTTCGTTGACTTTCGATGGTCATGTGCGAAACGTCGGATCGCTCGGGCTCGACGTATTTTTGACGTTTACGATCGCAGCGTCGACTGAACTCCCCGCTGATGTCTTTTTAACATTCACGCTCGACCGTTGGGGTCGACGGTGGCTCGCTTGTGCTTCGATGGTCATGTCGGGCCTCTTCAGCATCGCGGCCACAACAGTCCCCGCAGGTACGTCATAGTTGGAACAATGCCATAAAACCTTGAATATTTCCAGGAGTTCCGGCTGCCAGTTTGGCCATAATGGGACGTTTCGCGGTGAACATTTCGTACAACATCGGCCTCCAATACGCGGCCGAGTTACTCCCGACGGTCGTACGAGCCCAAGGAGTCGCCTTAATCCACATCATGGGATACGTCGCTTCCATTGTTTCACCATTCGTCGTCTATTTAGTAAGGTCAACTATTGTTTTTAAGACCGTATTTATTAAATTTACATTCAGGGAAACATTGACACGAACTTACCTTTGTTCGTACTCGGCGCTGTCGGAATCTTCGGCGGCCTTTTATCCCTTTACCTTCCGGAAACCATGGACAAAGAACTCCCGCAGACACTCAAGGACGGCGAAGAGTTCGGAAAAGATCAAAAATTATGGGATATGCCATGCATCAGGTAATTTTTCACCCAACCCTCCTCATTTTCGGCCATAAAAATCCATTTTGTCTTGATTTTTGGTTTTTTTGTATCTGGATTAATTTATTTTCCAAATGATTACTCGGAAAAGACCAACAATCATTTCAATTTTAGGTTTATTCAATGTGGAAATGAACCCTAATTTGTCGGGTGGTTTGCGGTAGGTTGGTGGCTTTGCGTACTGAAGTCCCATATACGACTTGTTAATCGATATTGCCCCAGTAATTTGCAAAAGCTGTTGTCGCAGTAATTAATTTTTATGAAATTTCAGTTCTAGATCGAAACCAGACATAGAGGAAGGTCCGAAAGAAGTTTACTTCCAGAGAGGAGGCGGATCAATCCGTGCGTCCGTCCGTGGCGAACATTTCAGGTCTAGTCTTATCAACCGTTCGGCGAGCAAAAGAAGACCGAACGTCCACCATACAGAGGAAGGACCTGATAAATCGGTGATGGACGTATGAGAAAAAGCCCCTCCTCGTACGAGGAGTCTCAGATCTCGAACTAGTCAATCAGCGCCACCTCTCGCCGCCGGACGGAGGAGCCTCAGCTTCCGAGTTTCGCCGAGAGATCGACCAAATGTGATATCCCAAAAAGAGTTCCCTTGTAAACAATCGTCTTTCCATGGATTTCTCAAATCTTTTCCTCAAAATTATTCCTATAAAATATTCTATTTATTCTATTATTAATTTTTATGTAATCCTTAGATTTGCTAAAATCACAAATATTATTTATTATATACCAAATAGTTTTACGAAGGCAATACAGCCTGAATTGTAGGCTTTTGGATATTCCATGTTGTGTAAGAAATATTTAAAAAATTATTTATTTCATAAGTATTTATGTATAATAAACACTTTATTTATAAATTTGAATATTCAAAAGTTATTTTGATACCCTCAATAGGTGTTTTTCGGAATTGGATTTCCTCGAAAGCCGTCTTCACCAATGTTAGTTAATGTAAAAAAAAATTTTAATTTTTATTTTATTGTAAGTACGTTGCCTGATTATGGTTTTTATGTTATTCTCCGACGTCTTTTTGTTTAATATGTCCCTGGCGGTAGTTCGGAGCATTTCGATCTGTTTGCGCTGTTCGGCGAGTTTGAGGTCCTGAAAAAGGCGATTTTTCGCCTCGCGAGTCCTTAGAAAAACGTGTTCGCTAGTATTTGGGAAGGAGTCGACGCAAAACGAGCTATCAGCTTTCTTCTTAACTTCTACCCATCTTTTCGACTCCGACTCACTTTTTGAGGGATCGAATTTTGAGACCCGGACGTTGCAGGCGGAACGCTTCGGCCTGGAAGCCGTCTTCAATCTCGTATACACGTCTCGTCTCAAAGCCTAAATAGATGTAAACAAACGGCTGCTGGAAAATAATTACTTACCGAACGTAAAGGTTTCGTTTTTCTCATGCTTGCCACCTTTTCGTCTTGTACATCTCGGGTTTTTTAAACAAATTATTATCGACGCGACGAAGTTGCTTTTTGAATATCTCATAATTCGCTTTATCCGAAAGAATGGAGTTATCCTGAAAATTTATAGTTATAGTATTGTCCATAAAAAAATACCCCGATCCCCCTCCCCTAAGGAAACGTGAATTTTTGCGGTTTTTCGTCTGAATCTCCAAATGGTACGTCGTAGGTGAAAAAAGTATAGAATAAAAAAGAAAGCTGACTGAATTTCCTACAAATTTGATTCAACAGAATGTTTTGTACGACCTACCGCGCCGAGCTACAAGGCGGCGAAAAAGAGAGAAAGAAACCGACAAAAACAATTGGCCTAGGGGCGTTGAAGCGTGACGTCTCGCAGTTTTTCGCTTGTATCTCCAAAACGTAAGTCTTAGGTGAAAATAGTATAAAATAAAAAAGAAGCTGACTAAATTTCCTTTAAATTTCATTCAATACTATGTTTTGTACGACCAACTGCGCCCGAGCTACGAGGCGGCGAAAAATAGCAAAAGAAAAAAAACAAAACAAAAAATTTGGCCTTCGGGCGTTGAAGCGTGACGTTTCGCGGTTTTTCGTCTGTATCTTTAAAATGGTACGTCGGAAGTGAAAAAAGTATAGATTATAAAAGAAAGTGACTAAATTTCCTACAAACTTGACCAATCAACTTCGTTGCATGATCGGCCGTATCCGTTCTGCAAGCCGGTGAAAAAAAAGGCAATAAAAAACGTGATTTTAAAATCAATAACATTCGAATAAAAAGGGGGGGGGGGGGGGAGAAGCAGTTGCTTATGCAAAAAATGATAGGTATTTGGTGAACAAAATTGCCCTAAAATAGGTTCAAGGCGAAAAAGGAAAACTTCCAAAAATCCAGCCAAAAGGGAGTTTGATTTGAAATACCCCCCTTTTTCAAGCGTTTTCCCCTCAAAGATGTTAATAAAAAATATTTCCAGGTATTAAAAGCCTCTCCAGAGAGTTTCGAGTCTCCTAGAATCCCCAAAGAGTTGTAGATTTTTAGGGGATTATCTCCACACGATTGCTGTCTGAGGCAGCCCATTTATACACTATCTAATGCCGTTTTATCAACTTTTTCGTAAGAAAAACCCCCTTTTTAGAAGATATTTTGTCGTGATTTGTCCGATTTCCTGCTAATACTTTTGCCATTGATTATAACTAAGTCCCAAAACGGCCTTCTAGATTTTAGTTTTTTAACGCAATATCATAAGGGCAAAGTTGAAAAATTACCTACTGTTTTTTTAAGTTTGGACCTCTTAAGTTTGATAGGATCGCTAGAAATCGGTTTAAGTCCGTTGAGAGCGGCCTCTGTCGTTTTGTCGTCGCTGTATCTGCTCTTGATGTACTCCGACACTTCTCGTGAGTTGAGATATTGTTGACCTCGTGATTGACGTACCGCCTCCTTGATCACATGCATCATTTCCGATATACCGAATCTGCTTACGTTCTCCGCCATAACGTGTCACTAAAATTTTTTGTTAAACTATCATATGTTTTTTTAATACTCTTCACGGGCGTTAATTGATTATTATAGACAGTTGGGCGTATCTTGTTGAAAGGTAATCGGGACGTCACCGTCTCTAATCGCTTGTTTGTACCACGTGCCGTCGGCAGTTTTTTCTCCCTTTCTCCGATTGCCAGATGACTTTTTTTTTATCCCTGATGAGAAATGCCATTTTTTAACGTCCCCTTTATGGAATAACAACGTTTCGACGAGCCAATGATCTCTTTTTCCAGATGATTTATTACGCTTCCAGTCTACTCGGAATATATCATTCGTGATGACATTCGATTCTGATGAATTACGTGTAAATCCCATGATATAGGACTAAAATTAACACTTTTTTCTGTTAAACTGTATAAAAATGTAAGCGAGATACTTTTGCAACTTTTGCTCTTCAAATTCATCTTTCCCAAAATGAAGGTCCAGTTGGTGAAAGTATGGTTGGATACCCCATGGTTCCCGGAGACTAAGTAGGTCAAATCAAATATACCCGATGGCTCCCGCTTCTAGTAGCGCGACATACCCGATGGTTCCCGTGTTTATTTTGCAACGCAGGTATCGATGAAGAACATTTCAAACCCAACACCACAAAATGTGTTTAAAGAACACTCACTGTTATAATATATCTGGGACCCATCGGGTATGTGGCAATTTTCAGCCCGGGACCCATCGGGTATATTGCAATTTTCAGCCCGGGAACCATCGGGTATATTGCAATTTTCAACCCTGGAACCATCGGGTATGTTGCAATTTCAGCCCGGGAACCATCGGGTTATTGCAATTTTCAGCCCGGGAAACATCGGGTATATTGCAATTTTCAACCCGGGAACCATCGGGTATGTTGCAATTTTCAGCCCGGGAACCAACGGGTATTGGAATTTTCAGCCCGGGAACCATCGGGAATATTGCAATTTTCAGCCCGGGAACCATCGGGTATATTGCAATTTTCAGCCCAGGAACTATCGGGTATATTGCAATTTTCAGCCCGGGAACCATCGGTATATTGAAATTTTCAGCCCAGGAACCATCGGGTATACTGCAATTTTCAGCCCTGGAACCATCGGGTTATTGCAATTTCAGCCCGGGAACCATCGGGTATATTGCAATTTTCAGGCACGGGAACGATCGGGTATAATTATCTCGTTTTGGGAACCATAGGGTAAAGTACTGAAAGTATTAAAGTATTAGGGTCATCCATTTTTTATCGAATAGAAGTTATTGCATTACCCTCCAAATACGGTTTTCGGGATATGTTCCATGAAAATTCATTATCGATATTCACCGTTAATGAATTCGCCTGTGGGCCTATAGCTTTTTTCAAAGGACACTTCAAACCCGCAATTTCCATCCAGTGCTTTTTTATGGAGGGGAAGGACAAAGGCTGTGATTTGCTGCATCGATTGAAAACCAATAATTTTTTTTCATTCATTTTAGAAAACGAAACCTTATAATTTTTGGGGGAGGGAATTTAAAGTTTGACATGCAGTAAGGTTTGTCAGTCGTAGCCTTAGGACAGAGCTTTTACGGTATTCGATATTGAAATCAAGAAGACCTTTTTTGGTAATGAAAGCAGATTGCCGGCGTCCTACAAAAGAATATTCTAATCCCAGTAATTTAACTGCAACAATGCACTTTTTTTGGACGTTCCACAGGTTTTTGACACCGAGAAAAAAAGTCGACCCAGGGCCAACTGGCGGAATAAAAATTTAGCCAAAAAAAACCCGTATGGAAGTGGGTGTCGCGTGCTCAACGCTGTCGCGTGCCCTACGCGTGCAACCGAAACTCCAGATGTTGCACCTAAAAAGCGAGTCGACGATAAACAGACGTACATTAAGGGACCATCAGAGCGTTTCGTATTCTACCTTTATTTTATCCTCTTTTTTTTATGAGTTAAAAAGAGTGGTTTCAACCCCGAATGATGGACGGGGCCAATTTAATCTGTCAAAACTGGCCGTTGGGGATAAAATACAACTTAAAATGTCGTTACGTTCCTATAAATAATTTTTTAGAATTGAGATTTTTAAATCTGAACATATTTATTTACTTTCCGTGTATTTTTTAAATTTTGTTGATTTATGGTTTTGTAGACAAAAATATTTTAGATACAAATACCTGTAAAAGCTGACAAAAAAAGATGTTTTTGGTTTCATGCTGATTTAGTATCCAAAAAGGTATATTAAGTTTTTCATTTTCTTGCTGAGTCAAAGCTCTCCGCCCAGGTCATTTCATTTGCCTCCAGAGGATGAGTGGATGGGCAGAAGTCTAGTTTGGTTATGCTGGGTTTTTTCTCCCTTAAGTCCATTAGCTGCACAAATTCTTCGCAATGGCAGAGAACGATCTTGCGGTTTCCAAACCCACCAAAGTCCGCATTAAGGCAGATCTGCTGACCGGACACTAAAATCCATAAAAAAACCAGGGGCTAGGAATAAAACGGGACAGCACTTTGGTGGGTTTGGAAACCGCAAAGCTCGTTCTCTGCTATAGCAAAAAATTTGTGCAGCTAAGTTAATGGGCTTGGGGAGAAAAAACCCAGCCAACTAACCAAGACATGCACAGCCACTCCTACTAACGGTTTCTGTATGGAGGAGAGGACACTGCCATTGCGAAGGCTTAGTGCGGCTGAGGTTCACGAGCTTAGGGAATGAAAAACTCAGCAAATTTTTAAAAAGTGTCAATCAAAATGAACGTTTTTAATGTTCAAAATTGATTTTTTTTTTTTAAATGAATAGACAATTACAGCTAATTTGTTTCTGTTCCCAGAAGCATTTATGGCGTTTTCTTTAATACATTTATTTTTCCTCCCCCTTTGGACCTTTCAAATTGGACCTAATTTAGGAGCAGAAGTATAAAATAGGGATAAAAGGTGAATGTGCTCTCTGTTTATTCGTTTCCTTGTAAAACACCTCATGCGTTACGCTGTCCGGCTAATTTGTGAGTAGCACGTGGCTGATGTGACCAACTGTTGAAACGCGCGTCTCTTCAGTACTTCAACCCCCTCCCCCTCCTCCTTTTTTTTCGTAACTGATCCGCCGCCGCTTTTTCCCTCTCGACCGTGACGCTCCACCCAGAAAAAACCCTTTTTGATTCGCTTTATAAAAAAAAGTTAATTAGAACTTCCTAATATTTTTCCCATGATGTTCAAGTTTCTTTTATGAGTCCTTCACGCTTTTGGGTGCTTTATGGTATCGGCTGACTTGGCAAATTTTTTTTACCCACTATTGGCGATAGAGCAAATTTTTTCCCATAGAGAATGAGCTTAAAAAAGAAAGGGAAAAAAATCATTAAGCTACTCTAAAAAAATTAAAGGATCACTTGTTATCAACAGAATTCACATCAGCTTAAAACTGCGTAAACTCCCTTAATATTTGAAAAATCTGCTTTTATATCCACCGTTGGAAAGGTGAAACTTTTCCCCTTAGGATTCGGACTGCAAAAATTTTTAATTTACAAGCTTAGTCTCTACATTTCATCCATGAAAGTGTGGGGGAAGTATAACGGAGGAGGAAGTACAAAGGGGAAGTATAAGGGAGGGGGAAGTATAAGGGAGGGGAAGTATAACGGGGGGAAGTATAACGGGGGAAGTATAACGGAGGGAAGTATAACGGAAAGGGAAGTACAAAAGAGGGGAAGTATAAAGGAGGGAAAATGTTACGGAGGGGAAGCATAAGGAGGGGAAGTATAAGGGAGGGGAAGTATAAGGGAGGGGAAGATAACAAGGGAAAAGTTTTTTTTTTTTTTTTTTCGAAAATTTTTCGAAATAATGGGATTTTTGCCCAAGGGAGGTCCCTCTCGTAACGGGTGTAAGTATGAAATTTCTCCCTACTAAAATGATATTAATGTAAAAAAAAGATAATTTTTTTTTACGTCAAAATTCTTGAAAAATATAAGTAGTAATCGGTGATAATTTGGTGAAAATCGGACAACGGTTCGGCCCGCGAATTTTTTAAAATTTCAAAAGGCATATCTCCGCCATATTTTCGAAATTCAAAAATCGCCCTCGTTTCTTGCTCACCGGCTAAAGAAATTTTGTGATAAGGTGAAAATGGTTGGAAAAGTGTTCCGGAAAAAATGCTACGGCCGGACGGCCCTACAGACAAAGTAGAGATCGAGAAAGATCAATATTCGATTTGAACCTCCGGAGTCTGGAAGAGCCTTCCCCAAAAACCCTACTTGGAGGGTATCACAATAACTTCTTAAGGAACTTAATAGGCCAATAGTACTCTTTTGGGCTCAAAATCTGCCGAATAAATGCATAAATACTCAAAATTATTGATTTTAAATTTTTTTATACCATCATTAGTATATGTGACAATTTTAATTCTTTACATAATTTATTTTTTTGACAAATTGGGCCTCCCCTCAACCTACCCCGGCTTGTTTATGACGGCATATAATTAGGGAATATATTTTAACCACTTTAACGTCAGGGCGAACGAGATAATTGGAGAGCACTTTAAAGCCGCCGAATCTGCACGAGATTTCATGTCAAAAATTAAATTGACCCTTTTTTTTTCCTCCTTTGCGAATAATTTTTTTCAACTAAAAGGAAAAAAGACAAAAATTTTTTGGGTTTTTGAAAAGATGAAGAAATCAGGTTGCATGTTTTCTTAATAACTTTCAATTTTTTTTTAAAGGTATTTTTGGAACGTCTAGACCGCCTTGGGCAATACAAAATTGAATCTGATTAGTGTCTCAAGAGGTGTGAAAAATTGCCAAAATTAAATCTAAATATTTAATTGAATTTTAATCATTTCAACTCTCTACTAAGCTGAATTTTCTTGACAAATTTTTGTTTCATCATCTTTATTAGTTTTGTGAACAAAAAACGGGATTTTCGGACTTTTTTCTCGATTATGCTATCAACTAAATCCTTGATTTATAAGCAGATTTTCGCTTATATCTGTATAAACAAGAGCAAAGTAATCAATTTTTAAAATACCTCTCTTTTTATACTCAAAAGATCGATGTCATAAGAATTTGTCAATTTACATTTTTAAGTGGTTTTCTCATTCATTTATTTGGGAAAAGCTTTTACCAAAAGCGAATAACTGATCAATCAAATTAAAGAACCTCCGTGGTATGTCCAATTTCTCCCAATATGAAATACCCGCAAATCATAAAAATTCACGTTTTGTTCTTTTAGAATGTTACGTTTTTAATAAAATGACGCGAAAAGTCAATTTTTTTAAAAACATTGGATGATATTTCTCTGAGAATTTTTTTTAACGGGAAACCGACATCCGGCTCTTTCTCGTTGGAAAAGTCGGCTCCACCCCGGGCACACATGACGTCCATCTGTCGTAAAAGAGAATCCTCGCTACCGGACTCAAAATGTGTAATTAGAGATAAAAAAACATACACACAATATGGCCACACAATACACTAGAGAAAAACTAAATAAATATAATCTAATACTAAAAATAATTATAAATTAATCAGAAATTATTTGTTAATAACATAAGTCTTTGCGTGTGACCTGGTTAGGAGGATTGAAGGTACCTTCCTTACAAAAACCCCTTTCATTCGACCAATTTTTCGCTTTTTGTGTCTCGTGAATCCGAAGTTCCCACGGGAACATTATTCTCTTCGTAACTTCTTACGAGGCACTTGGAGGCTAGTAGATATGAGGCGCTCCGGGTACGAAGGGCGAACTCGACATCGGACAAATTTTTTTAACTTCCTTATAGAAGTTATTGTGATACCCTCGACGTCGGGTTTTTGGGGAAGGGTCCGTCAGTTTTTTTTCATTTCCAGATTCTAGACCTCTTGGTGAATACGCCCATATAATTTTTATGTTGAGTTCGCCATTTTTTCCCCTTTAAATACGTAAAACCGAAACTTTAAAATGTGAATATCTCGAAACTACGTTTTGTCGAGTTCGCCCTTCGTACCCGGAGCTCCTCATATGCAAAATTTTGACCGAAGAAATTTTTTAGGAATTTTCTGTTTGCTGTGCTCTGAGGGGAAAACTCCCTTTAAATCATTAGACTTTAAAATCGACATATTTTCGACACAACGTATCTCGTCACACACATATAATGGTGGGAACGGATGAAGAAGGCGCTCCTTCCTCCTTTGCACATTATTTTAATTCGGTGATGTAACGATAGAAGCGTCTCGAACGAACCAAATAGACAGTGTGCTGCTTTACCCTCTGTTTATGACGAGATTATGTCGAAATTATAACGAGACTTTTTGTGATGGAAAGTGTTTTCTTACTTTTCGAATAATTTCTGATTGCGGATGTCTGAGGGGATTTTTTAAAACTCCCTTCAAATCTAACTTTAAAATCGACATATTTTCGACACAACGTAATCTCGTCATACAACATAAAATGGTGGGAACGGATGAAGAAGGCACGCTCCTTCCTCCTTAGCATACTATTTTAATTCGGTGATGTAACGATAGAGCGTCTCGATCGAATCAAAATACGACAGTGTTGGCTGGTTTTACCCTCTGTTTTATGACGAGATTATGTCGAAATTATAACGGACTTTTTGTGACGGAAAGTGTTTTCTTACTTTTCGAATAATTTCTGATTGCGGATGTCTGAGGGGATTTTTTAAAACTCCCTTCAAAGCTAACTTTAAAATCGACATATTTTCGACACAACGTAATCTCGTCATACAACATAAAATGGTGGGAACGGATGAAGAAGGCTTAGCATTATATTTTAATTCGGTGATGTAACGATAGAAAGCGTCTCGATCGAATCAAAATAAGACAGTGTTGGCTGGTTTTACCCTCTGTTTTATGACGAGATTATGTCGAAATTATAACGAGACTTTTTGTGATGGAAAGGGTTTTCTTCTATGTCGAATAATTCCTGATTAGCGGATGCTCTAGGGGATTTTTCAAAGCTCCCTTCAAAGCTAACTTTAAAATCGACATATTTTCGACACAACGCAATCTCGTCATACAGCATAAAATGGTGGGAACGGATAAAGAAGGCAGCGCTCCTTCCACCAAAGCATATTATTTTAATTCGGTAACCTAACGACAGAAAGCGTCTCGATCGAACCAAATACGACAGTTTTGGCGTTTTACCCTCTGTTTTATGACGAGATAAAGTCGAAATTATAACGAGACTTTTTGTGATGGAAAGTGTTTTCTTCCTTTGTCGAATAATTCCTGATTAGCGGATGCTCTAAGGGGATTTTTTAAACTCCTTCAAAGCTAACTTTAAAATCGACATATTTTCGACTCAACGTAATCTCGTCATAGAACATATAAATGGTGGGAACGGATGAAGAAGGCAGCGCTCCTTCCTCCTTTGCACATTATTTTAATTCCGTGATGTAACGATAGAAAGCGTCTCGAACGAACCAAATACCACAGTGTTGCCATGCTTTACCCTCTATTTTATGACGAGATTATGTCGAAATTATAACGAGACCTTTTTGTGATGGAAACTGTTTTCTTCCATTTTCGAATAATTCTGATTAGGCTTGAAAAACATAGCAATTAGTAAAAATAAAGCATTAAGCCTCAGGTATAAAAAAAATCTCACACAGCATTATGTGGTTTATACAGTGACACTTCAACTTTTCATACAGTTTTATTCGATACGAAATTATTATAGGGGGGGGGAACTTTCATAAATTAAGGGCCCCATCGTCGATATTTCGAGATAAGGCCGACCTTGTAGAAGCAGGTGAGTTTACACCTGTTTTTTTATTCGACTGATAAAGAATCGGAGTTGAAAAGATGCCGGCCAAACACCCACGATCTGAGTGAAAAAAAATATCGGGATTTTTTTCCCTCTACCTAGGAACAACGGGTCTTTTTTTGCCCGCCTTCTATTTTGTCTCTGACACATTAGGGGTAAATATGTGAGATTTCCATCGCCTGACATTTTTATAATGGCAGGCTCCCGTTAGAATGGGTCTTTTAATAGAAACAAATTGAAGGTTCTACCGAGCTTTTTTTACCCTTGTTGGTATTCCTTTAAAAGAGAGAGAAAAAATCTTTTATCTCATACAGCATAGAAGAAAAAATTTTGATATAACACGGACGGCCGGCCGGAAAACACACGATGAGATATCAGGCCACTTTGACTCTACGGCGACCATATCGTTGTGCTTAAGGCATATTGGGAAGAAAAAAAATGTTGGAGGCATTTTTCATAAATTGAATACGTAATTATTGAGATTGCATGTCATTTCATTATACCTAAAAAAATGTCTCGTTATTCGTCTTTTACTGAAAACAATTGACTCAAAAAAAAGGTTGTTTTGAAAATTTTTTTTGCTCCGTTTGAGGAAGAAGAAGGTGAAAGGGGTTGCACGCGATCCCGACTACAATACCGTCTGGATGCAACTTGTTATTATACCCACAATGCACTTCATTGTCCTACCATCAATTAAGGATTTCAAAAGGCAGAACCCTGGGAAATTTTTTTCTTTCCTCCCCATTCCGTCTACCTAGTGTCAAAGGGCAATAAAATGTCGAATTGAAGGGGTTCAAATAGTGAATTTATCGTGGGTGGTTTCGCCAGTATATCTTCCACGTTATCTACACCTGGTCTTGAATTAACAATCGACAGATCAAGAGATACACGTGTCCTGATGTATAATTGTATTCACTCACCCCTATTTCACCTGCCCTATCATCCCCAAATATTTCTTACTCGTCTGTATTTTACATTTCTTAATTACTCGTTTCCATCGTTCAGCTGAACGAATCTTCTTTTGCCGCCGTTGTGTACTAGTTCAGCAGCCAAGTCCCAAGTCACAGAGCTTTGCTTCTGCTATGTCCAGGCAGGGCGTTTTGGCCGGGCTATTTGCTGCTAACTGAGGATCGTCTTTGGATTGGTTTTACAGCCATAGCCAATAGAAGGTGCTGGAGAGGAAAAGAAGGCTCTACAGCAACGGAAACGATTTGGATAGTCTTTGGATTATAGTTTTACACCAATAGAAGGCGGGAGGGAAAAATAAGGTTCTACAGCTACGAAAGCTGCTTCAAGAAGCTGCAGTCCAAGAAGGATGAAATTATTTACTAGAAATAATAAGCCGTTTGGTTAAGTTAAAGATAGAAGGATTGAGGGTGGATTTTGAGGTTCTGCCCTCTTGGGAAGGCGAAACTATTAGCCTAAGGAGCAGAAATTTAAATACTAGTTTCGGTGAAATTTTTCAATGAGGGATATTTGTTCGTCTTCAGATTTCTCTGAGACTAAATTGAATAATAACAACCTATTCTGTAATCACCGGATTACCTTGTGCGGATAACAAGATGGCAAAAAGACTTCTGATTTAGAACCATTTAAAAACGAGTTAATTGAAGTGTTTTTTAAAGTCAAATTTAAGGTGCAAATTAAGTAATTTTATCGATCGTTTAGTATCACGCTTTCTGCCATCTCCATCTTTCTGAGTATAAAATCTAGAAAAAGTTCTTGGAAAAAGGGTTGGCGTGAACGGATGTGTATCGTTTAGCGTTTCTCGAAGCAGGTGAGAGGACAATAGGAAAACTATCCGTGATTATTACAATAACAAAAGCCTTTCTTTTATGAAAGTTTCGTGCGTTTTTTAGTGGAAAAATATCGGAAGGGTAGAACGCTACCTTTAAAGTGGTCTGGGGAGGACAATAGGCCGTCTTGGAACAGGTGAGACGACTGTACCTGAGAGGAGGAATTCGATATTCGGAAGTCAAAATTTTCTCTTTGGGAACTGTCTGGAAGTTTAGCGTCAGGTACGTTAATTGGTTCGGCTTGTTTGGGGGTGAGAATGATGGAATAGGCGTGGCGGTCTTGACCATGTTAAACGGCGCTCCTGACCACCTTCGATCCTTCATCCCTCTAACGAGCAGAACCTCAAAATCCACCCTCAATCCCTCTATCTTTAACTTAACCAAACGGCTTATTATTTCAAATAGCCCAGTTCAGCCATGCCAAAACGCCATACCTGAACATCGCAGAATCCACCAGAAGCACAAAGAAGCCTTCCAATAGCACAAAAACAAAACGGCTTATTATTTCTAGTAGAAAATTTCATCCTTCATGGACTGCAGCTTCTTGAAGCAAATCATTTCCGTAGCTGTAGAGCCTTCTTTTCCTCTCCAGCATTGGAAATGGCTGTAAAACCAAAATACAAAGATGATCCTCTGTAGTTAGCAGCAAATAGCCCGGTCAGCCATGCCAAAACGCCATACCTGACATCGCAGAATCCACCAGAAGCACAAAGAAGCCTTCAATAGCGCAAAAACAAAACGGCTTATTATTTCTAGAAGAAAACTTCACCCTTCATGGACTGCAGCTTCTTGAAGCAAATCGTTTCCGTAGCTGTAGAGCCTTCTTTTCCTCTCCAGCACCTCTTCTTGGAAAGGCTGTAAAACCAAAATACAAAGACGATCCTCTGTAGTTAGCACAAATAGCCCGGCCCAGCCAAAACGCCATACCTGGACATGCAGAATCCACCAGAAGCACAAAGAAGCCTTCCAATAGCGCAAAAACAAAACGGCTTATTATTTCTAGAAGAAAACTTCACCCTTCATGGACTGCAGCTTCTTGAAGCAAATCGTTTCCGTAGCTGTAGAGCCATCCTTTCCTCTCCAGCACCTTCTATTGGCTAAGGCTGTAAAACCAATCCAAAGACGATCCTCTGTAGTTAGCAGCAACTAGCCCAGCCAAAACGCCCTGCCTGGACATCGCAGAAGCCACCAGAAGCCTTTCAATAGCAGCACAATAAACCCAAAAGGAATCGATCTGTAACCAATCAGGGAGAAACAGGAGTCTGAAAATCGCTAGGGCGCCCATTAGTTTTTTTTACCCTCCCTAAGAACCCCAAGACATTCCCTAATTAACTAATAGATTCCAGCTCCTCCCAATGTTGATGAAAAAAGCCGAAACTCGATTTATAGCCTCCTAAACATCATTTCTGTCTAAAAAGGGTGCGAAAAGAAATTACGAGGGCTCCTCTAAAGGGATTTAAGCTTCTATTTAACTTCAGGTATAATTTATAACGAATATAAAGACTTAAACTAAATTATTCCAGATTCAAAATACAGTTAAAAAACTTTCCAATGAGTGCATAAATAGCTAGGAAACCTGTTTTTAAGGCTTGAGTTATCAAAAGATTTAATTATTGCTTTAAAAAGGACTGCATCAAAGATTTGAATTGTTTTTTTATATTTCTTTAGGTAATCGATACGCCCTTGGGAAAAGGACTGTCTGGCAATTTGTTAATTGGAAATGACGTAAAAGACGGGGGAAAAAAGGGTTAGATTGAAATCAAAACAGAAAATTGGGTTGGATTAGGTAAATCAACACTTTTTCCCCTTTCGGCTACGGACGTATTTGATGTCCGTTTTATGAGGAAAATATGTTTTTTTTTCCCTCCTCTCTCCCTTTATACCTTTGTAACACGATCAAGGAAATCGGATTGATATTCCATGGGGGGATGGCCTAAAAAATTCAATAACTACACTAATTCTTTCATAATCCGAATATCCAAGTTTATAAGCAAATCATTGTATAATGCTGATCAAAATCTGACTTTTGCTTAGTCATCTATGCAACATCAACTTCTAGTATAATCGATTGACAGTGTGGGTTATTAAGTCTGGGATCAGAGTAATGTACCAGAACCTCTTGTCTGAGCGAACTGTCGAGATAACAGATTTCATGTTTACGTGAGATTACATGAGAACTAAAATTTTGTTCGTTTGATTCTGAGAATGCCCAATTGCAATACTTAGATTTCAAAAGAAATCTATCTAAAAAAACCGCCTGGTTTTTCCCATAAAGTCGAAGCCATCTTTCACTATGATGATGAACGAGAAGGCGCGTGCCTTGGCAAGGACGGTCAATCAATCATCTTCCCGCTAAGGATCGGGCTACTGAAAATTACCTCCTCGGGGTTTTTTCCCCCTCTCTGGCGACTCCTACTATTTATAACAGCATTTTTTTCTCTACCGTTTCTGGAAAAAAACGTTCGGACTGTTTTACTTATTTTGAACGTCCATACTCGGCCATATGCTGTACATAAAACATAGATTGACCGTTAGATGGCGGTTGTAAGAACGTCGGAATATCTAATGTATGAAGAATAATTATCCATTAACATTTACTAAAAAAAAAATTCTCTTTATTTTTTTCAAATAAGTATTTCTGAAAAATTTAGATAGTTCTATTTTTAAATTACGGAAAATTGTGCCTCAAAGAGAAAAAATATGGCAAAGGACATGTTTGAAAGTGACCTAAAGGGTCCAGAAAACCCATTTCCAAAATTTGCTATTTTATTAGGGAAGAACACCGTTCAACATAACGCATTTACTAAAGTTTGAACATAAAAATCTGTATTTCGACATAAAAAATCTGTAGTAATAATACGTTTCGGCGTAACGCAATTGAACAAGAGCTCTCAAAAGTTTAAAAACTTTCTGCATTTCAACATAAAGCGTTTCGCCATAAACCAATTTTTCAATAAATGCAAGTCGACATAAAAAAAAGTGCATAACGCTTCTCACCATAAAAGCCTCTCTTTAAACTTGTTTTTTTTCTTTTTCGCCATAAAACGGTTTCTGTCGTTTGGCATAATATCTCACCACAAACTAGGGAAAGCCAAAGAGCAAGCCGTTTAAAACGCGATTATGGCGAAACGACAAAAACCTTAAAACTTGACAGTTCACATAATGCAATTCAACATAAAGCATCTCACCATAAACTAGGAAAAGCAAGCAGGCAGCCAATGATCAGCTCGTTTTATGACACAAGGAAATTAATATTTTCCTCTCGCGAGGATGTGCGAATTGCATTATGGTAAACTGTCAAGTTTTAAGGTTTTTGTCGTTTCGCCATAATCGCGTTTTAAACGGCGAAAATAGGCTTGCTCTTTGGCTTTCCCTAGTTTGTGGTGAGATGTATTATGCCGAAACGACAGAAACAGTTTTATGGCGAAACAACATAAGAGAGGGCGAAACAACAAGTTTAAAGAGAGGCTTTTATGGTAAGAAGTGTTATGGTGACTTGCACTTTTTTTTTATGTCGACTTGCATTTATTGAAAATGTGGTTTATGGCGAAACAAAAGTTCTTTAAAATGAAAGCTTTCCGTTATGTTCAAACTACAAATTTATGTCGAAACTTACAGTGTAAATCTATTCTTTATGGTGAGATGTATTATGTTCAAATATGATGAACGTTTTCGACTATTTTCTTTACGTTGAGTTTCAGATTTTTTATGGTGAACGGTAACACGTTATTTCTGCTATTTTATGGTCAAATGCATTATCAAACCGCATTATGTCGACATGCACACTCTTTTAGGAAAAAGTTGAAAAAGAATTCTGTGATGACTTGATACCTGGGTCCTTTGCGGTAGGTCGAAATCGGAGCTTCAGAAAAATCATCCTAAGACCCTTGACCCTCTCAAGCGTATAATTAATCGTACGTGTTTCCCTCCTCTCTTTAGCTAATTCACTAATTAGTGACCTATCCTCCCCCCTCCACTAGACACGTGTCCGACACCTGCCACTGTTTAATACCCAAAAAAAATTATACTTTCAAAAACTAAAAAAATAATCTTCATTGTCTCAAAAACCCCGAAGATGTACAAAAGGACGTGGTAACGACCTTGGCCTGGATCTCCGCGGGACGCAGGTGGGTCAAAACGGCCGCTTTTCCCACAGAGAGACGTTTCCCTAACATTCAGACGCTTTTTCCAAGGGGAAACTACCAGTTTTAAAGGAAAAATAGCATTAAAAAAGACCATTAAGGAACTTCAGTAATGCTCACTGTTATTACTACGTTGAGCTAGATAATTTTTAATTAAAAAATTTATGAAAATAAAATTTTTACACAAAATCAATCTTGAAGACTAAATGGAGTTAGAAAATATTTTATTATTATTTCCGACAATTTCAAAATGAGAACTAATACTTTTTAAAATTAGTTCGAAAAAGTAGATCAAGAAAATGTTTAAGAATCCAGGGCTTCCTAATCTTATTTGGGTATTCTTTTTTAGTACCCCAATGTCTCATGATTGAAATATTTTAGAAGCCACAGCCTCGCTAATCTCTCGAACGCTTAATAATTTACAGCCTTTTGGCTAAATGTACGGATTTTCCGAAGTTTAAGTCTAATATTCAGATATTTATATTAGAAGCTAAAGAGGGAGGATGATAATGGATTCCACGACCGGTTTCGGCGAATCATCAGGTGAACGGTTTTCTTATTGTTCTATTCTATCTATTATTAACTTCCTCAAAAAAGTTATTGTGATACCCTCCACTTCTGATTTTTAGGGAAGGGTCTTCCAGACCCCGGAGGGTCAATTGATCTTTACCGATCTCCGTTATACTCCTCCGTTATACTTTCCCCTATATTTTTACTTCTATTTAAGGAAGTTTTCGTTTGAAACTTTTCATTTTTATCCAATTTTCACCAAATTTTTACAGAATCTTCCTATCAGTAGGGAAGAAAAATTATTAAAATGCCCTACTTTGAGGATGTTGCCGAAGCTCCAGATTGTCCGTTATACGTTAAGAAAAGGAGAAGGAAAAAAAAGTAACTACTACGTCCATAATGACAATGATTACCCCCGGCTCACCTGTCTTTCTCACCTGTATATTGACAATATCTGCATTGGCAAAAAGATGTCTGCCGTAGATAGAGAATAGTAGGAGTCATAATTGTATGGCTGCCCTTTTTTTTATGACTTATAAAATCGTAAAGGCCCCTTTTTTTGATGGAATTTTTAAACAATGCTGATCGAAAAGAAAATTTTTGTAGCAATATTTTTTACATTTTCGATTCTCCTGTCCGTGATCTGAAACAATTGAAAAAACCACTTCCGCTTACCATCAATGCCTCGCAGCTGCTCCTTTTGTATCAAAAAATACTTAGGAGTTAATAAAATTTTTTTTTCTTCAACGAGATTCTTCAAAGTTGTCAAGTTAGTGGGAGTGCAGGTGCGGTATTTCGAAGTTGGCCCAGGTTATATTGGATCTCATCGCCACGCGACCATTTGCATAATTCCCCTTCCACGATGTCACCCATAAACCTAACATTCCCGCCCAGTACAATTTCATCCCGCCTTGTTAATGAATTCAACAACCTGCTACTAACTTCAAATCTACAACTTTAACCCTTTCAACGTAAATACAGAGCTCTTATCGTTCGTATTAAACATTCAGAGAAAAAATATAAAATTCAGGACCTAACATTTTCCTAATTCAAAGTCATTAAAACTAAATTAGGACTAATTAGAAACGAAATAACGAAAAATTTATTTTTTTTATCTGTTTGAATTACAAGAAAGCTAAGAAAGAGACATGAGCCTTGTAATTGGTCGTGTGCAGGTGGTTTCCGATACTTCCTGCCTTAGAATGCCGCCATCCTTCGGATTACAATGAACCTAACAATAAAAAAACCCGCGATGAATATTAATAGTCCCCTAATAGATTTTGGGGAGATGATTCTGAATTTTAGCCAGTTTAAAAAAAAGTAAAAAAAAAAAAAAAAAAAAAAAAAAAAAAAAAAAGTCAAATAATAAAGTTACTGGAATCTAGTACGATCTTCCTATTCGTCCAATTTACATACACGTCCTATCCTAGTCCAACCTTTTTGCTCCGATGTCGCCGAACTCCGATGTCCCTGCTCTTCCATTCTTTGTCCTTTTTGCTGGTCCGATCTCCCTGCTCGTCCATTTTATGTCCTTTTTGCTGGTCCGATCTCGCCGCTCGTCCATTCTTTCTCCTATTTGCTCGTCCGATCTCCCTGCTCGTCCATTCTTTGTCCTTTTTGCTGGTCCGAGATCCCTGCTCGTCCGTTCTTTGTCCTTTTTGCTGGTCCGATCTCCCTGCTCGTCCATTCTATGTCCTTTTTGCTGGTCCGATCTCCCTGCTCGTCCATTTTATGTCCTTTTTGCTGGTCCGATCTCGCCGCTCGTCCATTCTTTCTCCTTTTTCTCGTCGATCTCCCTGCTCGTCCATTCTTTGTCCTTTCTGCTCATCCGAGATCCCTGCTCGTCCATTCTATGTCCTTTTTGCTGGTCCGATCTCGCCGCTCGTCCATTCTTTCTCCTTTTTGCTGTCCGATCTCCCTGCTCGTCCATTCTATGTCCTTTTTGCTGGTCCGATCCCGGCGCTCGTCCATTCTTTCTCCTTTCTGCTCATCCGAGATCCCTGCTCGTCCATTCTATGTCCTTTCTGCTCATCCGAGATCCTGCTCGTCCATTCTATGTCCTTTTTGCTGGTCCGATCTAGCCGCTCGTCCATTCTATGTCCTTTTTGCTGGTCCGATCTCCCTGCTCGTCCATTTTATGTCCTTTTTGCTGGTCCGATCTCGCCGCTCGTCCATTCTTTCTCCTTTTTCTCGTCCGATCTCCCTGCTCGTCCATTCTTTGTCCTTTTTGCTGGTCCGAGATCCCTGCTCGTCCATTCTATGTCCTTTTTGCTGGTCCGATCTCGCCGCTCGTCCATTCTTTCTCCTTTTTGCTGGTCCGATCTCCCTGCTCGTCCAATCTACATACACGTCTAATCTCGATTTTCAATATTATATAATAAAATATTACAAAATATGAAACGGAAAGACGGGACGAATTTTGTGCAAATTCTCATTCTTTCTACTTCGTGGTTGGCCATTGGCTTGTCAAGAGGTGAGAGAGGAAGCCAAGACAGGGGCTCTCGCCATATTGCCATTGTGCAAATTCTGAGCATACTGCGATGATCTATGAAGGAGGTATTTTATTGCACTAGTTTTAAATGTTGAAAGAGCGCACAACGGCGAGGAACTAATTTTTTATTCGGAGGTGTCAATAAAATTCAGTTATCACACGTGATCGGGTCCGTTTATTAAATTAATAGTGGCGCTTCTCTCGAGGGGAGGCGCTTTCCGGTCAAACGAGTTCTTTCCGAGCGTGACGTAAGCGGAGTTAAACGTCACGGCTGTGAGATAGCAAACCCCTAAACGATGACGTCAGGTCACGTTTTTTTTTATAACGTGTTAATTCCACATCCCCCACCCCTTACATCAACTTCTTCAGGTAGGACCCTCATGAGGGATGCTTCTTCAGTATCAATCGAGCGAGGTATGAAGGGAGTCTGAACGGAATTAGGAACTTATACGTCAATCGTAAGGTATTTAAAATTACAAACAATTTTATTTCTTCAAATCTATTACATTTTTAAATCTTTATACATCTCAAAAAAAGTTTTATAAAATTTTTTTTGATAAATATCTCCAAATATTATTTTTAAAAAAACACCGAAAAAATCTGAGGATGAGAGAAACAAAACATGAATATTTCACGACCAGTTTCGGCTTAAGCCTCTTCAGGAGAACTATTTTCCGTTTATTGCTCTCTAAATTTTTTTAATAAAATATTTTTATGGATCGCTTTTTATGAAGGTAGTTAAAATTTTGGGAAAATTGGTTTAAAATAAACATGGGTGTTTGAAGTTGAAAAATTGGATGCTATTTTCTAAATTAAAAATTTTTTTTCAGAGAGATGGAGTTGGATCTTGGAGGTGAAAATAATCGACTGTACATAAGCGATGAGTTGGATAGAGTGGTTGCAAAGACTCACGATGTCCGGTATGGCCACCCGAGCAACATAAACAACAACAACTACGCAGAAAGTTGGTCAGATTGGGATTCTAAAGGATATTGGGAGCAGCCATCAGATCAGAAACCTCTGATCCTTCAGGATTCCTGGTCAGTCTCTAGCACGCAGAGAAGACGAAGAGATTCCGTCCGAGCTCCGAGTCCTACCGTTCTCCGTCGTCGACGTCTCGCCGCCAACGCCCGAGAACGCCGACGTATGAACGGACTCAACGAGGCTTTCGACAGACTCCGCGAAGTCATACCGTCCATCGGCGCCGACCATAAACTCAGCAAATTCGAAACCCTTCAAATGGCTCAAAGCTACATCGCCGCCTTATGCGATCTACTCGAAAGGTCCTCCAGATGACCAAAAATCTACTTTTTTCAGATCTCTTACTCAAAAAATTCTTGTGATATAATCAGTGGCGAACCCGTTAATTTTTAATCCCTCAAACCGCCACTTTATTTCAGTATTACCACCTAAAAGAGTTCTATAATGCCATTTATAATTTTTTTATGTATTTTTTTTCTATTTTAGGAGATATAAGACTTTTGTAAATTTTTCTTAATTCTCAAAACTTTGTGTTCATATTAGAAATGGGAAAACTTTTTTCTCATTCCTAGTTCATATATTCTAGAAAAGACCAAAGAGCCAAAAATAGTGAAACTCACTTTTACTTTGTTTTCTAGTCAAACTCTTTGGCGATTTTGTAAATATTTTTTAAATATAAATTTCTTCAATATAAAATTCGACATAATTTTTCTCTAGGAAATTTTTTTCCCTTTTAGGTAAGTAGAATCGGTTTTCTAATCGTGATTTAGAAGAAAATTAACGGTGCAGTTTGCGAAGTTAAATGGACCAACGTGATAATAAAAGGTCAACGAAGACAATTCAAAGGACTTTTAGAATTAAAACGAGGGAAAAGAACTCGCCCGGAGAAAAAGAAACGTGAAGAGTGATTGTTTAATGGGAGGTGAGGGGCGTAAAAAGCGTTAATAGCTCTGGAATCCGATTCCCTCGCGTTCTAATTGAATATTTGGCCTTAAAGGGAAACCGATTGGCAACTAAATAAACGTTTACCGTAAAATAAAAATTCAAAGTTGAAATACTAGGGTTCATAGAGATTATCATAAAATGGTAATTGTGGGCAGGTGCCTTCTAATTAGTACCTCATCTCTGGCTCGTGCCTTTATTAATCTATTATTTAAAACAGGCCGTTTTCTTCACAAACACCTTTTTTTTATAGGAAAATAAAAACATAATAATGTTCTAGAAATGATAAAAATGCCATTGAAATCGTAAGTTGAAGTAAAATCCACAAGAGACAAAAGATATCTATAGTAAGAAAGGGCGAAAATTGTTAGTCTTGGGAGGGCGTTCGTTGATTGAAAGACAAAAGGGCAAAGGAAGGGGTCATTTTGACCCGTTTCCAAAAATCGTCGAAATCTCAGTATAGCAGAGTAAGTTAAAAAATCTATTAAGAAGGGGAGGCACACAACATTTTTTTTCGAAGGTAAGTTCTTAGGCGAAAAATCGAGGAAAACGCCGAAAATTTGGTGGTCAAAATGATAGTTTTGTGGTCCAAATACTCCGAAAAGTCAGGTAAAAAGAGGTTATTTATCCATCGATAGAGGAGATATGTCCAAAAGAGTTGTAAAAAAAGTATTGTCAGCTGAAAGGAAAACAAAATTTCCTTACATAAAAAAAAAGTAGGTAGTTTGAAGAGCTTCCAACGAAAACGTCCTTAAAGAAAAGTAACAAAATAGGAGGGGAAGTAGGTATATTAAAAAGGGGAAGTATAAATGAGGGGGAAGTATAAAGGTGGGGAGTATAGAGGAGGTCATGTAACTCCAAGTCCTTCTAAGTTTTCAAGCTTGAGGATTTTCCCGAAAATTTTTCTAAGTATCAAGGTAGAAATCGTGGGTTTTTTGTATGAAATTATGAAAAATGATAATTAAGTAATGTAAAAAAATGAAAGTCGAAAATCTAGTCTTGAAATGGCTGATGAGGAGAGCGAATAGCTCTCGAAACATGTACAAAATAAAGAATTTTGAAAAAAAACTGCGTCGATAGTTCAAGAGAAGACATCCTTAAAGATTAAAATAACACGACGGAAAAAGAAAAAGAAGAAAGAAAAATCTGGTAAAAAAATGATTTTTTACACCCACTATTATAAAAAAATATAAGGAGTAATTGAGGCGCTCCGAATACGAAGGGCGAACTCGACATCGGACAAATTTTTTTTTTTTTTTTCATTTTCAGATTCTAGACCTTTTGAAGAATACACCCATGTAATTTTTAAATTGAGTTTCCCCCTTTTTCCCCTTTAAAATACGTAAAAACCGATATGCGGCAAAGCTCTACTCTCAACCTTTTTATTTAATTTTTTTTTCTTTTCGAGATTTGGTGATTGTTAAAAAACCCTTTTCTCTATGATTCTATGATGATTCTATGATGATTCTAAAATCTCGCCACGAAAATTCCAGAGAGTGACTTTTCTGTCGAGTTCGCCCATAACAGAAAACTTTAAAATGCGAATATCTCGAAACTACGTTTTGTCGAGTTCGCCCTTCGTATTCGGAGCGCCTCAATTTATTAGCGAAAATTTGGTGAAAATCGGACCAAGGTTCAGCCGCTGCGAATATTTTAAAATTTCAAACAGATATAGGCCATTTTTTTCGAAATTCAAAAATCGCCCTCGTTACATTACTGCTCACCGACTAAAGAAAATTTGGTGAAAATTGGTTCAAAACTGTGGCCGTAAACTGTCCCGGAAAAATTCTACTGACGGCCGGCCGGCCTGAACTACAGAGATAGTTGAAATCGGTATAGATCCATATTAAAATTGACCCTCCGGAGTCTGGAAGACCCTTCTCCGAAAACCCGATGTGGAGGGTAAAGCAGTAACATCTTTTGGAAGGGAAAAAATTTTTTTATTTATTTTCTCTAGTATTTATGAGTATTTTGTCAATTTGTTTTTATGATGGTGCGATTATGATTTAACTGAAAGGTCCAATGTTAGCTCCATCTAGCGGTCAGGTCTTTAAGATGTTATTTTCTTTCGCTTAAGATAGGTGGCGCAGCTGCCAAGTAGCGGTAGTAGTTAAAAACATTTTACTTGACAAAACGTAAAGGGTTGATCAATTTCGAAAAGCTGAGTAATGAGACAACCCGCTCGGGATAATTCTAATCCAAAGATGCTCGCGTAATCAAATAAACTCGACTCTGTATTAGTGTATATGAGAAAATGCTGGTTTTCCTCCGGCTTTTCCTAATCAGTAAGGAAACCCCTTTTCGGTTAGTCCTTTCCGAAAAGCCCTCCACCCCTCGAGTGTTTCTAATTGGGGCAGTCATTCAGTCGCGGTTTAAGTGATTTCCCGTGGGGAGTGAAAAAGCGAAAAGGCGAGGGTTAAACTAAAGGATCTCGTTCCCTGTTGAAAATACGTTCAGCCCTTTAATTCCTACCGCCGTAAATTTATACCTGTCGTGGGTATCATTGGTTTTTCGGCAGCGCTCTTTCGATTGCCTTCCGACCTTCTTAACCCACCGTTATTTCCCAATACTGCACGGCTAAATAAAATTTTTACAAGTGCCCATAACTTCCCCATTGAAAGGATACCCGATTTTCAGATTTTACGACATTTTTTACCCTTGAGATATAAAAAAAAAAAATTCTCTCATAAAACATTTCAGTTATTTAAATAATCACGATTTTTTCCAAGGAAAAAAAAATGGTTGACCAGATTTAATTATCAGCTTTGGTTTAATTTGTAGTTTTCAGACCTTTATTATTAAATTATTGATCAATGGGATTTTTTCACGATGGAAATTCAGTCTGAAAATGTGGAGACTAGCTTGCTATATATCTCAAGACGAGAAAAAAAACCGGCCTCACTTATCATAAGGCCGGATTAAAATTTGTTGGTACGTATAAATAATATGAGGCGCTCCGGGTACGAAGGGCGAACTCGACATCGGACAAATTTTTTTAACTTCCTTAAAGAAGTTATTGTGATACCCTCGACGTCGGGTTTTTGGGGAAGGGTCCTCCAGTTTTTTTCATTTCAGATTCTAGACCTCTTGGTGAATACACCCATATCATTTTTATGTTGAGATCGCCATTTTTTCCCCTTTAAATACGTAAAAACCGAAACTTTAAAATGCGAATATTTCGAAACTACGTTTTGTCGAGTTCGCCCTTCGTACCCGGAGCGCCTCATATAAAGTATACTTTTAATTTGATGATTTCAGGGATTTTCTTATGGAACCCAAGTTGGTGGCAGCGCTTATACTCTTACTTTACTATCATCAATACCGCTTGTTGTGGAACGTTTATTTTACTCTACGCTCTGGAATGTTTTAAGGTTTGGAAATAATTGCTCCCTTTTAATAATAAACATTTTTTAGACCCATACGACTCACGGTTTTCTGGAATTCGTCAAATCGGTTGTTTTGGTATTTACGTTTTTTTTTCTTCCTTTGAAATTAATTTTGATCAAATTCTTGGGGATTGGCAAAAAAATGCGTGAAGCTGTCGACTTCTTGGAAAGCCAGGATTTAACCGGAGGCGTAGATACGAGTCAAAATGCACGAAGGATTGTTCAAGTTTTTGCAGGTAAAAAAAAAAGGAAAATATTTTTAGTAATAGATTTAAAGGAACTCTTTTTTCTACCGGTATCGGATGGAGTATATTCAGCTTGATCCACGAAGGCCACCAGTTCCGTACACACTGGCCATTCCAACCGTTGAAACCCGATTTCATCTTTCTGCCGATCGGTAATAATTAGTAATACAGTCATGGCATTTCCTCAGCTTTCGTCCTTAAGTTGTTAGCGACGTTGTTCCTCGTCACCGGCCACGCAACGACGGATTCGATGTTCGCAATTTTGGTCACCTACGTCGCTTATCAGGGTACCAAGCTCGACATGCTACTCAAGACTTTAGGAGACAGACGACATAACGATCGGGAAACATTGAAGAAAGCCGTCGAACAACACATAATAATGATGAAGTATTTTTGCCCCCCCAAAAAAAGTATTTAACACTTTTTATAGATCAATGAGACGAATTAAGTCGGCTTACGAGGTGTTATTTTCGCTTGAAGTCATCTACGCCATTCTTCATTCATGCGTTATCGCTTTTTCGGCGTTAAAAGTTTATTCGATTTCAATCATCCTTTGTTGATTTTTATGTATTCTAGGTTAACAACATCGGTTTTACGGTGACTGGACTAATACCGATGATACTTTCGGCGTATGGGCAATTATTTGTGTTCTGTCAAGCAGGCGAAAGGGCGAACAATATCGTAAGCTAAAAATAATACCGTTGGTTGTGTTCGGAGAGAATAAGCCAATTAAAAAGAAGAGGCGAGGCTCTTAGGGTCCCCAAAATGTACTTGATTGTTTTTCCGTGTTGAGGCCTCCATTGAGTTGTTGATACTGGAGAAAAAGTTGAAGAATGCGACTGATTAGTGTTATTTATATAAATAATATTTTTTGATATAGGAAGCCATGTTATATATCTTTTAAAAAATAGTTGGAAAAAGGATGAATTTTTCGCTGTCTAAAAGCTATTTCGCGACCAAAAAAAAACCAGTTTGCAAGTAACAATAGAGGAGCGGGAAGTATAACAGAAGGAGAATGTAACGGAGGGGGAAGTATAACGGAGGTGAATGTATAAAGGAGGGGGAAGTATAACGGAGAGGGAAGTACAAAAGAGGGTAAACATAACGGAGAGAGAATGTGAAAAAAATCTTTATGTTTTTAGATGAAAGACATAACGTTTAAAATTTACGACAACGAATGGTACAACTGCGACCTCGAAGATAAAAAATCGATCGTCTTAATGATGAAATCTTCAAACAAAGAAATTGCCCTGGACGGTGTCGGACCATTCGTCGCATCCTTTCAAACTTACTTACGCGTTAGAAATATATAAATATATTGAATCATTTATAACGAATTTTTCAGAGCGTCCAAGAATCCTTTTCTTATTTTGTCGCCTTGAAGAGCATTTCGGCGAAATACTAGACGCCTTTTGGATCGTTAGTACAGTTATAGTCCATTTCCTGCTTACCTATAACATAATAATTATGCACGTATTAATTAGCTATGTAGTTCATTGTTAATGATGAAATTAAAAAAATTACTGAGTATTTTTTTTCCGTTTTTTTAAACGTTAATTAAAGCTTTTTTCATTTCGTGGCTTTTCCTGGAAAAAGAAATACTATCTGGAGCGGATTATTAATTCTGTGTAGCGTAATTGGCGGTTTCCAATATCTTCTGCTTTTTTTCCTTTAGAATCCAATGTACTGTTTACAAGTAATCAGTTGAAAATGTGGAGGCTAGCGTGCTATATATCGCAAGACGAGAGAAAAACCGGCCTCACTTATCATAAGGCCGGATTACGAGTTGCTGGTACTGTTTTATAGTTAGAGGTTTAAATAATAGTTATAATGGTGGTGAGTTTGATGGATAAATATTGGACCAGTTGTAATATTTTTATTTATTCTCGCCTACATGTTTCGGGGACTGTCCGTCCCCCTCTTCAGGGCGTCTGAAAGTACTTGTTTGAAGAGCTTCCAACGAAAACTTCTTTGAAGAGAAGTAAAAATACAGGAGGGGGAAGTATAAAAAAGGGGTGATATTACGGAGGGGGAAGTAAAAGGGAGGAGGAAGTACAAAGGAGGGGAAGTATAACGGAGGGGGAAGTATTAAGGAGGGGGAAGTATAAAGGAGGGAAAGTATAACAGAGGGGGACTCAGTATACGTATAAAAAAATCATATACAAGAAAAAATATAAATAAATGGAACACTGAGCTTAAGAAAATTTTAAAAAAAACCTCTTCTTTTCACGAAATTATTTCAATTACTTAAGATTATCATTTTTCAAATGTTAAAATATTTATTGACCTTCTTTTAAAAAAAATAGAGACCTGTAATAATCCTAAAAATTAAAAAAAAACTTTGATAAACCCTTTTTAAAACCCTTTTAAAGGTAAGCCATGAAGCTAGACAATTACTTGTGAGAAATATTAATTATTTTTCTTTTTAAAAAAATTAATTATTTAAAGAGTTTTTTATTTTCCACAAAAAAGATAGAAATAAAAATTAGATTATTAAGTATTCGGCTCATTTTGATATATGTACTTTAGATTTTATTTTTTACTTTCCTCAATCCACTTATGTGTTTATATATTTTCAAATTTTATTAATAATTAATTAAAGTTTAAAAATTGTTAAAAATTGAGGGGGACGAGATTTATCCGTCATACTCACCACCATTAACTTCCTACTAGGATAAAAAACAAAAATAAGAGAATAATAGTTATATTTAAGGGATATTTTTATGGGAGATGAACTGGTGGCAGAGGTTATACTCATATTTTCCGATTTTGAACACCTTTGGTCTTGGAACTTCACTTTTGCTCTATGGCATCGAATGTTTAAAGGTTTTTAATCAAAATTTTTATTTTTAAAAAACACATTTTTAGACCGACACAACTCAAGGTTTCATCGAATTTGCTAAAGCGATCGTTTTAGTTTGCACTTTTATTCTTTACCTTTGAAACTAGTTTTGATCAAATTCTGCGGGATCGGGGATAAAATGCGGGATGCGGTCGATTTTTTAGAAAGCCAAGATTCGACCGGTGGCGTGGATACGAGTCAAATTGAGAAGATGATGGTTAAGGTTTATGTGGGTAAGGATCGTTTTTAAAGAAAAAGTTAAACCTGAATTTTTCCAGCATCTATTTTCACAAGTGCTACAACCTGGGGTCTATTCAATTTGTATCACGATGGCGATATAATCCCCTCGTACGTTTTTCCTCCAACGAATCTAGATTTCCTCATTTATCCATTCGGTAATAAAATCCAAAGAGACTTTCGTGATATTTCCTATTTTAGTTCTTTTCCAAAAGTTCTTATGCATTTATTACTGCGTTATCGGACACGGCACAATTGATACGTTGTTCACGATGAAGGTAGTTTACATCGCCTACCAGAACACCAAGCTTGAAATTTTACTCAAAAAGTTAGGAGAAAGACGAGACGAGGATCGAGAAGTTTTGAAAAAAGCCATCGACCAACACATAATAATGATAACGTAAGATATATGAGGCGCTCCGGGTACGAAGGGCGAACTCGACATCGGACAAATTTTTTTTTTCATTTTCAGATTCTAGACCTTTTGAAGAAAACACCCATGTAATTTTTATATTGAGTTTGCCCTTTTTTCCCCATAAAAATACGTAAAAACCGATATGCGGCAAAGCTCTAACTGCGATATCCGAGCGGGTACGAAGGGCGAACTCGTATCCTAGTCCACTACCCCCACTCCTTTTCCGGGAGCCCCACTCCTCTTGGAACAGCTCACCGCCACGAAATAAAAATATTTTTTTTTTTTTTTTTAAAAAGAAGTAGATATAACCAATGAGCAAGAGGCTTACTCTTCCTATTGGTTAATCTACTCTTTTTGATACTTGTTGGCCTTCAGACCGTCACAAGGGGGAGGGGGGTTGGACCCAGGCGGGGGCTTTCGCCATAATGCCGTGGCGCCCTTTTTTCGGGACCAACTACCAGAGGAGTGGCCTAACTAAATTATCCACAGATTTGTAGAAGGATATTTAATTGGAATTTATCTTCCAACCAAAATCCCTATACCCAATCTGGGATCGAACCCCGGTCTTCCGTGTTGGAAGTTCAAGACTGAACCCACCAGCCACGGAGCCGGTTGAAATAAAAATATATTATACATTTTGTGAATTAATAATCGTAAAAAATATTCGAAAATTTTTAAATAACCCTTTCCTCTATGATTCTATAAAATCTAAAATCTCGCCACGAAAATTCCAGAGAGTGACTTTTCTGTCGAGTTCGCCCTTAACAGAAAACTTTAAAAAGCGAATATCTCGAAACTACGTAGTGTCGAGTTCGCCCTTCGTACCCGGAGCGCCTCATATGTATCAACTTTCTCAAAAAAAAAAAAAAAAAAAAAAAAATATTGTGTACTCTCCATTGAGAAAGTCAAGACCCTGTTGACGAATTTTTTTTTAATTCACAAAAATGCCATTAATTGAAAGATATGAATTTTTTTTAGACAAAATTTAATAGGGCCCGGATCTTTATTTAATTAAAAAAGTCAAAAATATTTTTATTAAAATATTTATTTACTAAAATATTTACCTAGTAAAAATGTACAAACATATAGGTATATTGAATTTTTTATCACTTAAATGTATATAATCAAGTCAATAACTCTGCTTATATTTACTTTATTAATTTTATTAATTTTTCTTTTTCCTCGAAAAATAAAGTAGGGAGATATTTGGAGTGTTCTCGCCCATTTCGAGTAGTCTGGCAGGGCGAAGACTTTCATTTTTCTACCTTGTTATCTACTGAAAATTTAAAATTACGATATTTGGGATTAAAAACTAGGGAGTTCCCATCTTTTTCAAAACTTGTTTTTCTAAGAACTAAAAATATTTATTTATCCTCAAAAATGGCAAAATATTATTTGAAAATGATAACATACTTAAATGAAGATCCGGTCCTCCTAATTATATTAGGAATTTATGTTCTACGTAAAATTAAAAAGAGATGACCTGATGTTACTTATTAAGCCGAAACCTGTCTAGAAATATTATATAATATGTATATAATATATAATAAGTGAAATTAGCAGGATTTTGTTAACATAAGCCTGGAATCAATAGTTGATTATGCCTGCTATTGAGTAGGGATAACTTTGGGCGGTTTCCCCTCGTTTTATGTGGCTCTGGCAATAAAGTCTACTACCAGCTGATGAAGAAAAGATCTTTAAACGTCGTTAAGCGTTGGTTCATTTTTTTCCTCTCGTAAAAGAGCTCCCTAGACAACACTGAAGGTGGAAGTCATATTGCTTGATATTTTTCACTTCCAACTCAGATTTCCTTTTTTTTTTATCTATTAAAAAATGCTTAAGTCTCCTCCTCTGAATGTACAAATGTTTCCTTTACTCTTTCAGGTCTATGAAAAGAGTTAAATCTGCATACCAGGTAATATTTTCGTTTCAAGTTATCTACGCAGTACTGCATTCTTGTTTCATCGCGTTTACGGGGTTAAAAGTAAGAAAAGTTAGCATTAGATGAATACACGTTGCTTTTTAGATAAACAACTTAAGCTTTGCAATTACCGGATTGGTTCCCCTTTTTATCTCCGCATACGCTCAATTATTTGTTTTCTGCCTAGCAGGAGAAAGAGCAAACAGCATAGTAAGTAAATAAATTATAAAAAAACTAAATACATTTTCAGATGAATGACATTACCTTTAAAATATACGATAACGGATGGTATGAGAGCAACATCGAAGTGAAAAAATCGATCGTCATGATGATGGAAGCTTCGAATAAAAAATTGTTCTAGACGGTATTCCCTTCGTCGCATCCTTTCACACTTTTTTAGAAGTAGGACATCAAATATTTGAACCTTTAAAAAAAATCAAATTTTCAGAGCATACAAGAATCTTTTTCTTACTTAATCGCCTTGAGGACAATCATGTCTAAATTCTAAAAATCTTTTTTTTAAATAGTAAAATGTAGTAGTACACTCCTATTATTTATGCAATATAAAGTTGAATAATTTAAGCCTCTTTTGGTTCCTTTTCTGGGAAACATGAAATAAGAACGTTTCATCTGATTTAATTATCAACCTCGAAATAATAGGGGCTTCCAATAACCTCTATTAAGTATTAAGACCTTCAGAATGTTACATCTACTAGAATAAACACAAAATTTTAAATTTACATTTTAATTTTTATTACTTCTTATATTCCGCAAAGGGTTGATTTTATTATCAAACAATTAACCAATAATAGAGGAAGAAATGACTGTGATAATGGGTATATCACGACGCGTTTCGGCTTAAAAAGCCTCGTCAGGTGAGGTATTCCCTCTATGAGGTGGTTAGTGGCTCTATCTCTTGGAGAACGGTGGCGGCGCGCGTGAGCTTTAGAAAGACTGTTTGTTTCCGGCTTCCCGCTGTATACACTAAATCTCTCGGAGATAGGTTCACAGTGAAAAAATAGAAATGATTGTGATAGAGAGAATAGCTCACCTGACGAGGCTTTTTAAGCCGAAACGCGTCGTGATATACCCGTTATCACAGACATTTCTTCCTCTATTATTGGTTAATTTTTGATAATAAAATTTTAAGTTTCAATAAGTAATTAAGTTAGTTTAATTTTAAGTTTCAAAGGTTGATTTTCATGGGAGAACGACTGGTGGCAGAGCTTAGACCTCGAGAAATAATATGGAAAATTTGAAAATAAATTCGTTTTGAGTTTTCAGAGCATAAAAGTTTTTAACTTTACTAAAAATAGCTACCTAATAGTATTAGTATATTTATATATTATACAATATTATTTATATAATATAGTATATATAGTATTATATATAGTATTATATAATTTTATATAGTATTAGGCTAATACTATAAATATTTAAATTTTTTTTTTCTCTGGATGATACTTCCTGATTAAAAGATTAAACTGGGCGAAAACTGGTTTATTCAAGACGGTTGAAATAGCTTCAAGTACGTCCAGTCTTGGTTGTGAACCGTTGGGAGGATGTTAGTTTTCCTTGTTTTTGTTTTGAACTTATTAACGGTCCGAGCTCAGCTGGGACTCGAGGAAGGTACGTAAAACTTTTAACCAATAGTATATCGTGCTTTACTCTAATTGATAATTTACGACATCGCTTTGTCCGAAATTAATCGAGCCGGAGTTTGAAACATCAATATTCATTCATTCGGACGTTAAAATGCCATTTAAATAATTGACGGCCTCGATGCGAATAGGTGAAACGTGCAGGGCGAGAGGCATCAACGGAAAATGCGATCTACCCGAAAACTGTAAACACGTCAATTTTCGACAGGAGAGGCCGCCCATTTGTAATTTCAAAGGGTCGAAGCCCGTAGTTTGCTGTCGACCTCCGATTTTGAGGATTGCGGAAAAAAGTAAGGATGCATAACTTGATTATTGAGTTATAACTTTATTTTAGAGTGTAGAAACTTTTTGATGACTTGTGACTCCGGGCGGAAAATAAAAAGGCGTCAGGCTGACTACCCGACTTATGAAAAATTGTTGGAAATCAACGAAACGGAAGTTTCGGTCCATACTACTGTAGTCGGAGGGGAAGACGCTCCTGCCAGACAGTACCGTGGTATGGTAAGCAATTTTTTTTTCTCTCCATTTTTGTAAACTATCTTAAGACCCAGATGTTGACCTTGAAGAAAAAATGTTTATAGCCCCTTTTGGCCATCTTAAAATTTTTTTTTTTACGTTGCTCTAGGAGTAAATACCTTCCAATATTCTCTGGATGAGAAAAATTATAATTAAGACAAAGATACCCATCAAAAGATTCACACGATTTAACCAATTATAACCTTCCTTTGCCTTGAAACTTATTAAAATCAAGGTTTTTTCAGGTTCTTCTTGGTTATGGACTAAATAAAAACGAGGTGGAATGGAATTGCGGAGGAAGTTTGATCACATTACGCCACGTATTGACCGCCGCTCATTGCGCCTCGAGCTCCCAGTAATTAAATTAATGGTTTCCCTTTAATTAACAAGCTTCTTTGTGTGTTTTTTCAAGTGGTGTCCCCAAATGGGCGAGAGTCGGGGAGTTGGACTATTCAACTGATATTGACGATGCTATGCCTCAAGATAGAAAAGTGGTCGACTGGAAAAATCATCCAGAATATAAAGATCCCGTTTCGTACAACGATATAGCTGTTTGTTTTCTTGATGATCCTGTTTTAATTTCGAAATGGGTGGCACCCTTCTGTCTGCACGTCTCTGCAGAAATACCGTCAAAAAAAGCAACCGTTTTAGGTTTCGGAAGGACCGGATTTGGTAAATAAATTGATGGTTTTTTTAAAATGTAACTTTGGTCTAGTTGATGATGTTAGTACGAAACTTCAAGAAGTCAATTTGACTTTGATTTCTGGACAAGAATGCAGGGATCTTTACGGAGGAGAAGGAGAAGAATCAACGCCGAATGGTATGACGTCGAATCTATGATTTGCGCTTCGGAAGTTTCCGGAGGAAAAGACGCCTGCAGTGTAAGATAATAAGAAAGACGAAAAATAAAATCCTTTTCAGGGCGATTCTGGTGGCCCGATGCTTATTTCGCTTCCTGGGAAATGCCTTCACACCCTAATCGGCATCACATCATTCGGGAAAGACTGCGGACGTCCCAACACCCCCGGAATCTACACGAAGTTTCACACTATATGGACTGGATTGAAAAAACAGTTTGGCCTTCCAGATGAAAAGGAATTCAGCACCAATTGGTTGTCAAATTTTAAATTTTTAAAAGCAAAACTGGAAACTTTTGATGTGAATAAAAATAGCAAAGGTCTCTGAAACGTCATTAGGTGTGAAAATATCAAAACATTTTCTAACCTCAATGATATTTTAAGGAAAAATCAAGATTTATTTGGAGAAAAATTATGTCCAAGGTTCGAACCCAGGACCCCCACTTCCAATAAAGCTGTTAGAAGGCCCGGGAAAGGTGAAGCTGTTGCCGGAAATTCTGAGGTCCTGGGTTCAAATCCAGTCTGCTGTAATTTTTTTTCCCTTAAATTCACAAGTTCTCTTTAAAAAGTAATAAAAAGTAAAAGTACTTTATACAACTATTAAAACTGGTTTTAAAATATAGGTTGTGCACTGTGCTGTTTGATTTTAATGAAAGGGATTTGCTCTTTGGTTATCTATGATGTAAAATATAATTAATTAGGTAGTTACTGCTCTACAGTATAGGCACTTAAAATAATTAACGAGTATTATTGACCTTTCGCCAACTTTGTATAATACAAAACGGCAAAATCCAACGAAAGGGTGCTTTTGAATATTTTCACACTTCGGTTAACATTATTAGATTTCGCGTACTTTATTAGTAATCACTTCCCCCAAAAATGCGGCGAAATTACGTGGAAGAGCAAATTTATTCATAGGCGATCACGATATCTTTTATTCGTTTTGTGACTTCTGGGGCGAAACATGGAATTTTTGTATGAGAATTTTTTGACTGTGATTACCATTGTATCTGGTGATGAGAAACTAAGGTTTTCACACTTCAAAGAGCTTTGATGAACGTTCTCGGGTTTAATTGGTGGAAAGGTATTTCAAAATATGTATTAAAAATGTTTTTACGATATTTTTAGGGGGTTTAAACGTCCCTCTACCTTCGATAGTCAAGCATACGTTATACCAAACGATATCCATATGTTTTATGCTTTACTCGACCGCCCTTACCATTAAAGCGAGCGTCGAAATGATAACATACAACGACTTTCAGTATACTTTGAAAATGAACGGTATAATATTAGGGATGCCCTATTTGGTAAGCACTTTGAAAATGTGCTATTTGACCTACATGAAAGACGAGGTGAGAAACGACCAATGGAATATTCTAAAAGGTTTTTTTAAAGCTTATTTTTTTGTTCGAGACATGCGAGAACATCGGGGAACAAGATACGCACAGAGGGCCTATAAGTTACGGTTATAAATCGTGTATATTCTACCTTAATCTGCTCCTTATGAATGCTGGGACTTGGACTTTGTATTTTACTTTGGTCTATCATGAAATTCCGTATAGAACGGACTATCCTTGGTCTCAGGAAAATTTGGATGGATGGTTTTCTGGTAAGGAATAGGCGTCTTAAAGATTGACAGCTGGGACGGACTTCGGGGGTTTTGTCTCATTTTTTGGCCAAAAAGCACTTTTTTGCTATCCTCAGGATGAAAGGATTGTTTTCTGGTTGGAGGACTGCGCGTCCTAACGCTGGGAAGGTCTGGCTTTTCTGCTAACTTTCTGCCTGACAAACACCCTTTTTGTCACCATGCCCTTCTTGGCCATAGAATGCTGCACACGCATCTTTTACAGCACTGGGTCTCGATTTTTTCTGCGGTGTTCACGCCTGTTTGGTCCACGGTTTGATGGACACCATATTCCCAATGGCTGTCAGTGCGGTTTCCGAACATCTCGACCAACTCTACGCGAAACTTGGGCAACTAGGAAAAGAAGGCGTAAAGACGGCGTAATCATTTATGAATCCATCGAACTTCACAATAAACTTTTAAGGTAAACAATGATGATGACACCTTTATTTAACCTTTTTTTCTCTCAGAATCCGAGACATCATCAGAAAATGTTTCGATGAAGTTTCATAGCTCAATCGATGTACACAGTTTTGCACGCTTGCGTTTTGATCTTTGCAGTCGCCAAGGTTAGCAGGTAAGGGACAAATTTGGAGTAATGATGAGTTCTTTTCCTCTCCTTTTATGCTCCTATGCTCACTTGGATGTTCTGTTTCTTCGGTCAAACGATGAGGGATAAAGTAATGAAAAGCTTGGCCTCTACGAAAGATAAAACTTTTTTTTTTTAGTTTGACCAATTGACTTTTGCTTCTTATAATAATGCTTGGTATCGCTGCGACATTAGAACCCGAAAAGCTCTCGTCATGTTCACAGAATCTTGCAAAAGGCCTGTGACGCTTAAACATTTTGGGAATATAAGCGCTTCAGTATCGAATTTTCTTCAGGTTTGTATATTTATATATAACAACGCTTTTCTCAATCATAAAAACGTTAAATGTTCCAGAAGTGTCAAGATTCTGTTTCCTACTATCTTATATTGAAAACGATAACGGCTGGATCTGGTCCAAAAGAATAACAAGAAAAGTCAACTTTATTGTAGTAAAAAAAGTGTAGTAATAAATTTATGATTAGATTTTCTTTAATCTTGAGGCCAAACAGTCTTTTCGATCCAGTCGATATAATGCGAAACTCTTGTGTATATCCCAGGAGTGTTGGGGAGTCCGCAGTTTTTTCCAAACGACGTTATACCTATTTGGGTTTTGAGACATCGGCCGGGGACGTCGATTACCATCGGGCCACCGGAATCTCCCTGAAAGGAATTTTAATTGAGTTTTTTTAAATCGATTTTTTTTTACCGAGCAGGCGTCTTTTCCGCCGTCTTTTTCACCGGCGCAGACCTGCGATGCGATGTTGATGCCGGTTGGTGTTTTTGGATCGCCGACGCCGCCGTAAAGTTCTCGGCATTCTGGGCCGTCGACTAAAGCAATAGTGACTTCCTGCAACGATTTACTTACGTCTCCAACTAAAAATTAATAAAGCAATCAATTGTAATGAAAAAAAATATGTTAGAAAGTTGAAACTTGGCCAAGTCCCTTGGCACATTGCTCTTAATTCCTATAATTTTTCTTTTGAATATAATACCAACCGAAATCTATTCTTCCAAAACCGGTGACTGTAGCGTGGGTGGAGGGGATAACGGCGCTCGTGTGCAAGCAAGCCGGCGCTACCCAGTCGGTAAACTCGACGTTTTTATCAAGGACGTAAATGGCGATATCGTTATAGACAGTCTGAGAATCATAATCAGGATGATTGATCCATTGTACTATATTCCGATCTTGCGGCCGAGCATCATCTTTATCCGTCGACAAATCCAACTCTCCCATTCTCGCCCATTTCGGCTTTCCCCTAAAAAAATTGTCATTTTTTGTTTTTAACAAATTAAAATATTAACAAATTGCTCGTCGTGCAATGGGCGGCCGTCAAAACATGTCTTTCCGAAATTAAACTTCCACCGCAGTTCCACTCCACCTGATTTTTCGTTCTTCCATATCCCAATAACGCCTAAAAATTAAAATAATAATTTTTAATTAAAATGAGCTTTGATGTGTGTTTTTGACGTTTAGTATTTTAAAGTGAATTTTTTAAAAATTACGATGACAAAAAAGACCTGTTAATAAAAACGTGCAGCATGCCAAAGAAGCAATTTTTTAATTTTTAGTGATCCGAATAAAACGACTACCCCGATATGTGCGTATTTTCTACCTCAGGGGAAAAAAATCAACGAAAACTCGTGTTTTCAGGAGAAAAAGTGCGCTTGGTATCTTACCATGTTTTTAAAACGTTTCGGGAGTGCCTTGATTCCTCCGACGATTGAGGCCTTAACACCGCCCGAGTTCTTCTTGAAAAGCAGTTTTTCGCGTAATTTTTACACTCTTTAAAAAAAGAACATGATTATTTTTTGAAATTACTTGAGGCAGAGTGCGTCGGGCCTAGTTTTTTTGGCAGTAAAATTATCGCTTTTGACCGAGTTTCCCTTTTTGGCCTTTTTTTCGCCCGAATATCCCCCCTAGAGCGCTACTGGTTAACAGTACGTGTAGTAGTAGTTGACTCTTCCATCACCATTTGGTCAGTGCCACTCACCATAGCCTTATGATGACGCGCGCTTGCGATATGACCCCCGACAACAGAAACAAAAAAAGTTTTTTCTTCGTCCCAAATTCTTCCTTCTTCAATTTCCATAGAATCGTTTCGCTTACATGTCAAACCGTATTTAAAACATCCTAAAAATTCGAATACGTTTTATGCTTGTTAATCCCCATATTTTGATGTTAGTCATGCTGGTTATTCTCACCATATTTTTATTCGCCTTTGGTTTCGAAATATGACCACCGATGATCCCCTCATCCGTCGAATTATCCTTTTGATACAAGACAACCCATATATTCGATTAGATAAAAAAGAAGCCCATGAACGTACCATGTTGGGGTGAGTTTTTGATTTAGCGTCGTGCCCTCCGACGACGAATTGTTTTGCTAAAACCGTGCCTGTCGGATTCTCGGTCGTGAGGTCGTTCATGGGTGGGACGGTCGTGGCTATTTGACGAGAGAGCCTTATCACGTTAGAGCACTTCTCTCCCCATTCAGCGCATTCTGACAAAATCAATACGGATTTTTTTTTCTCTCTTTTAAATAAATTTTGGAAAACAAATACAATGACGCCACAGTTCCCGTTATTCTGTTAAAAACCCGATTTTTTTTTCTTACCATATGTTTGTGTGCTTTGCTCTTTGAGTTTTTCCCTCCGACAATTTTTTTTTCAATAATGTCCGTCTTGTTTTCGTATTTGACGGTCGTGGTTGATTCAGTGGAAGTCTGAGTTGTCTGAAAAGTACTCGATTCCAAATTCCTAACAGTGGTCGTCTCATACTTTTTGCTGAATATTCCCAAACTATTCTTAATTCCGGACAAAATGTTTCCGATTTCTCGTTTCGCTCTTAAAACACATTTTCCCGCAAACTCTCGACATTCTAGAACCGTTTTTGTTTGTTAGTGAAAGCCAATTTTCAGCTTCTTTATACAGGAAAAGCGAGCAATGTCACAAACACATGATTTTATAAGGACATACCATGTGTTTGTGCGTACGTGGGGCGGACGGTCTCCCTCCGGATATAAAAGTGTAAATTTTATCGTCCCAGACGAATGTCGGTGGACGTTTACAATACGACGGTTTACGACTTTTAAAAAACTTGCAGTCTAGAAAAATATTTCAAAACGTCCTCAATTTGAATTTTAAACCGATAAAAAAAATTTCTTGTGGGTTTCTAAATTAAATTTTACTGACTTTTTTCCGAGATCCGGACTGGAGGAGGTTCGCAGCAAATGACGGGGCTTTGACCGCTGAATCCGCAAATTGGAGGGCGTTTTTCTCGGAAGTTTACGTGCCTGCAGTCACTAGCTGCCCTGCAGATCCAATCAATGCCGTTCACAGTTTTGCAAATATCACCTAAAACGAATATCTTTTAAAACAATTAAATCTAAATAACTGGAACCATTTATCGGAACGTAATCAGCCGGAGGTCATCACTTCAAACAGTAAACAAAAATCTGATATTTTATTCAAAGCATTCATTTTTATCTTCCTTAAAGAAGTTAGTGATACCCTCTACTTGGGTCTCCCAGACCCCATAGGGTAAATTAGAATAGGATCTACACGATCTCAACTTTGTCTGTGATGCCGTCCGGCCGTAGCATTTTTCCGGAACACACAGTTTTCAACCGATTTTCACAAATTTTCACACAAATATCTTTAGCCAGTGAAGTGACGAGGGCGATTTTTGAATTTCGAAAAAATGGCGGAGATATGTATGTTTGAAATTTTAAAAAATTCGCTGCGGCCGAACCGTTAGTCCGATTTTCACCAAATTTTCACCAATTACTCCTTATATTTTTTACGAATTTTTGGTGTAAAAAAATTATCATTTTTTTACATTAATTATTTTAGTAGGGAGACTTTGCCTTACGAGAGGGACCTCTCGGGCAAAAATCCAATTATTTCTACCTTGATACTTGGACAAATTTTCGAAAAAAGAAAGGAAAAAAAACTCGGAAATTTTTCGGAAAAAAAACTTCCCCCATCGTTATTCTTCCCCTCTCTTATACTTCCCCTCCCTTATATTTCCCCTTCCTTATACTTCCCCTCCCTTATACTTCTCCTCCGTTATATTCCCCCTCCTATATACTTCTCCCTACTATATTGTTTTTCATTTCATTGGACCGTAAAATTAAATAAACAAAAAGCTGCTACCCACTATCGAAACGAGGTAGAAAAAATAAATGTCTTCTCCCATCCAGCCCACACGGAAAGGGCGTGAACAGCTCTAATTTCTCCGTTACCAAAATAAATTCTATTTAACCACTGTGGTTTTTAGACCCTTTCCCTTGACCATGGAGAGGCAAACGATATCTTCTCTTTAAGAAGTTGAAAAGGAGGTTAATCGGACGAATCAAGATAACATCGGTTTTTTTTCTTCCTATTTTAAGACTAAAAGAAACTGGAAGAATACTTTCCATTGAGGATTTCACAAGAGCATTGAGAAAAAAACATTATTGACAAGAAAACAAAAACAAATTATAAAGTACGTCATAAGAAAGGATAAAATCTCATCTCCAATGAATGTTTTATAAGCCTAAATCTTAAAAACATTCTTAAAAACCTGTTTTTTGAGGAAAACACGAGTTGATTTTATTAAACAAGATTATCAAGTTTTTGTAAAACGTTTTTTTGTTTACTAATTAAAAATTGAAAAATTTATCTATAAAATGTTTTGACCTGATTAAAATCCAGTTTTAATTAATCATTTTTAATTTAATAAATAAATAAATTTAACTTTGATAAAATGGTTGGTATGCCTGAAAATTCGAAGGGAAAAAATAAATATAATGAATTATGTTTGGATAATTATAAATAAATTGTTTACCTGGGTAATCCGAGTAGTGCTTTTTGTGAGTCCGTCCCGTAAAAAAAGGCGAAAAAAAAAAAAATGGGATAAGGAGGATCATGTTAGCGCGAACGATGAAGGCGAATCACTGGATGTTCTCTTCCTTGTGATTTTCTCAAAAGGTCGCCTGTTTGACCCTGACGTCACGAATCACGTCCCGGTTTTCCCCCATATGTAGGCGTCTTGTAGTACAAACAATTAGATATAATTTTTTCTTCTCTAGATTTTAAGCGTTTTGGAATAGAATATTTTTCAATTGGGTTTCCAGTCGAGTGGGAAAGGCAACGCCTACGGGAATGGGTAGGACTTCTTTTCTCAAAACTTTCCTCGGTTCACATGAAAAGTTTCCCTTAATTCAAACTGAGTAAGTGATTTTTTTTTCTTGTCAAACGCCCTTCTGATCAATAGCTAAAAAATCGCCCGATGCAGCCCTACAAACAGAAAAGTTTCTAAAAATAAAATAAAGGAAATGAAAATTCTCAAAAAAAAGTTAATAAAAATTGGGAAGAATTTAAACTATCTAGGAGAAAAAGTTGAAGATTTCGCCCAAGGACACTCGAAATGGGCCCAAAATGTACAACTATGCGCAAAAGGCAGTATAACGGAGGGGGAAGTATAACGGAAGGGGAAGTATAACGGAGGGGGAAGTATAACGAAGGGGGAAGTATTTATTTTTTAACAAATTAATTTTCCAATTTTTTTGTTTCCAAAAAATGTTCTAAGTTTCAAGGTAGAATAATGGGATTTTTGCCCAAGAGAGGTCCCTCTCTTAAGGCGTGGAAGTGTGAAGTACTAAAATGATAATTAATGTAAAAAAAATGATAATGTTTCTACACCTAAAATTCGTAAAAAATATAAGGAGTAATTGGTGAAAATTTGGTAAAAATCGGACCAACGCACAGTGGGGCAAAACGAGAAACTGCGCTTAAAACTCTTTCAACCGTCAGGATTAAATGCTAGAAGCTTGAACAGAATGTAATTTCAAGGATTTTTCTCGCTGAACACGATGGTGAAGTCAGATTTTCAGAAAAGTACTCGGGAGAGGGTCAAACATTCAAAAGAAGCCAAAAGATGTATGAAAGGCTATAGCGGGATAAGGGGGCAAAGCGGCCCTTACTCCGATTTGGCCGAAAAAATTCTAAGAGATTCCTCTTTATGTGAATAAGAACTGACATAAATTTCAGATCAAAAAACCGAACGGTTTTCGAGAAAAACGGGTTTATCCTTTTATAGAAAAACCTCAATAACTCGAGAACTAATGATCCCCACAGAGCTCAATTTTTTTTAAAACTGTTTAGCATCTAAAGACGAAAAAGCTTTAACAGGCAGCCAAATTTTTATCTGGTGATTTTAATAATTCGACCACCAGGTCTCGATTTTTCACCTAAACACTTGACATACTGTCTACCGCACTGTCACTGCTCAGAGATGTGGGAGATGACTGATTTAATGATAACAAAATAAAAAGTAAATAAATATATAAGTTAATCCCTTTTAGGAGCATTTATTGACTTAGGCTTACGTCCAACTACCTAATTTCAAGGGATCGTGTTTCCATTGATATTTACATTTTTCGAGATAAAAATCCCGTGCCCCCTGAGAATTCGAACCAGTAAGGATTAGGATTTCTGCATTGAACGTTCATTAACTGGCTGAAAGCCACATGAGTGGGAAAATCCGCTGACGCGGGGCGCAGAGCGTTAAGCTCGACCGACCTCGGCAGTCTCATGTTTTTTCCGATATATGCTGTCGTGGGCTCAAGGGCTGCACCTGGCTGCAGCTAATTCTTCACAGGCTCATTCTGCAGACTATTGTGAATATTTGGCACCATTTTCGTAGGTGCGCAAGGATGCGCAAAGAGGATACGCTCCTCTTAAGTTGAACTACTATCGAAAAACCGTGCTTTTTGATCCCAATAAAATGACTTAGGTTTCCTGACTTGAAATTAAAATTTTTTTTGTACTTCTGATATGACGACGGAGTATGAAAAAAATTACATCGTTCCAACTGTGAAGCACACGGATCAGGAATTTTCTTTTTCTAATTAGTTTTTTCAAGTAATTTTCACGATTTTGTCAGATTTACAGCTCCTGGAGCTGTGATTGGCACCCTAAAATGCTGAAACTTGAGTAATGGCCTCTCTAGACACCTTAAATACGTAGATTGTGCTGATTTGGTAAAATAAAATACTTGAAAATTTTGAATTATAAGCGCTTTTTCCCGATTTTGCCCCACTGTGCAACGGTTCGGCCGGAGCGAATTTTTAAAATTTCAAACAGACATACCTCCGCCATTTTTTCGAAATTCAAAAATCGCCTTCTTCACTTCTTCTTCACCGGCTTAAGAATTTGAGTGAAAATCGTTTGGAAACTGTGGCCGTAAAGTTTTCCGGAAAAAATGCTACGGCCGGTTGGCACCACAGGGCACAGACAAAGTTGAGATCGGTCTAGATCCATTGACCCTCCGGTGTCTAAAAGACCCTTCCCGAAAAACTCGAGGTGGAGGGTATCACAATAACTTCTTTAAGGAAGTTAAAATACCTAAATGTGAGAAATTTTTTGTTAAGTCTAGGAACCACAAGTCAAAGACACCGGACTCAAAAGAGAGAAGGAAGAGCGAAACTCCAAAAGTCGTGAAAAAAGGAGATATTTTTTCAAAAAAACCGAGGAAAAATCCTGTAAATTGGGTTTCTATGTCAATAACAGAGAAAAACTCATAAAAATCCAGTAAAAATGGGGGTTACTGGTCAAAATGAAAAAAAAAAAAAAACAACCGAGAATTGCTCCAGAAAAATCAGTTAACTTGGGTTTCTGTAAAAACATATTATTTCCTAAAGGGAAATATGGTTTTACCTTCTTTCTTTTTTTACCTTTTCATTTTTCTGTAGTCGAAAAAAAATTCTGTACACCCAGCTTCTTACTTCTAGCGATTATTTTTCTCTGTCAAAAATGAAGGGTGAAAGGGGATTTCTGTCAAAAACCAAGATCCTGTGAAATAATTCAAAAGTTGACTTAAATAATTCTGAAAACATATTCAATTAATTTTAATGGACATTACCAATTAAAATTGCTTTTCCTTCTCGGAATAAGCCAAGGGTGTTCCTGGCATTATATTCACTGTTATTAAGGGGCGTGTAATAGCCCTAATTCCTAACCGAACGCTATTAGGAACGCCTGCGTGTAAAGGATTAGAATGAGAGACCCCGCTTTTGTTTTAATGGAATAAATTGCCTTAATTTCGATCATTTTTATTTTTTAATCAAGTTAACCAACGGTTAAAACTTTTAATGAAACATCAAAAATCAATTTTTAACGATAAAATCTGGGTGATTGATCTTTTTTTTTGCCCCTCCTCTAGCTACTTTATGATGTTCGATTCGCTAAGATAGCGTTCGGTTAAGTGCGCAGTAAAAGGATGAAATGTCGTCAGGAAATGACCCGAGGCTTGTTTACGATGTAAACCTTACACCTCTCTCGGAGTGGAAGCCCCTGAAAATAAACGACCTCAAACCTTAGGGCTATACCAAAAGTCAGACCCATTTTTTTAAAAGTTCACTTTTTAACTTTCTCAAAAAAGAGTATTAACTCGGTAATATTTGGAAATTGGTCTTCCTGATCAAATGGGGTCAATTAAGTCGATGATTCTCTGCGGCAACTTAAATCGAATTTCACCAAACTTCCTAAAAGTAAAATAATCTATACTTTCGGAAAAAATGAGAAGATTGAAAAGTTTTTTCTTTAAACAAGTTATTTATCAAGGAGAGAATAAGGTCAAGTTATTTATCAAGGAGAGAATAAGGTCATTTTCTTAATAATAGGCTTGTAAATAAAAGAGACGTTTTACGCTAGTAGACCACCCTCTTTTAACCCTGTTCGACCTCAGACTCCTTATTTCCTTCGGGTCGTAGACGGAAGGGGATGGGCAATTTAACTTTCTGTTTGTTCCAACCGCCGTGGTTTATCTCGGAGCGGGTTTAAAACCGACCCCACCCCCTTTTCCCGTTGTTTCACAAACCTAAACAATTAGAAAACAGGCCCAAGTCTAAACCTCAACCTTGTCTTCAAGGATTCGTTAAAGAAAATTGCCACCATTACATAAAGTTGCGTGTTGAAATTCTAGGGAAGGTATTCTACTACACAACATTCAAAGCCAAAGTTTTCAAAGCTCCTCTTGGTGGCATCAGAAATCTTAGGATTTGAGTAAAAAAATAAACAAAACTACATTACAAAAATTTTTGCTCTTCTAAAAATTATATCCCTTTATAATTTTATAATTATTACTATTTTTTTTATTTTACATATTTTCATCACCAGTTATGGTCTTTAATATCAAAAAGTACGAGACAGATTCTTGAATACTCTAAAAATAATTAATATGTGCTTCAATTGAGGCGCTCCGAATACGAAGGGCGAACTCGACAAAACGTAGTTTCGAGATATTCGCGTTTTAAAGTTTTCTGTTAAGGGCGAACTCGACAGAAAAGTCACTCTCTGGAATTTTCGTGGCGAGATTTTAGAATCATCATAGAATCATAGAGAAAGGGTTTTTTAAAAATCACTAAACCTCGAAAAGAAAAAAAAAAAATTAAATAAAAAAGGTTGAGAGAAGTGCTTGCCGCATATCGGTTTTTACGTATTTTAAAGGGGAAAAAGGGGAAACTCAATATAATTACATGGGTGTATTCTTCAAAAGGTCTAGAATCTGAAAATAAAAAAAAAAATTTGTCCGATGTCGAGTTCGCCCTTCGTATTCGGAGCGCCTCAATTTCATTTTTAAACAACCTTTAAATAGGTTGGTAATCCTGCTCTTATATCTCCGAATCCTTTAAGGCCAACTTGGAGCTGAGACGTTTCGGCAATGAGAACGAGTGATTTTCGAAGTTCGGCTCGCATTTGTACCATTTGTTGTTGTACGAGGCGAACGTTAGATCGCTAAACTGAAAAAATAAAAAAAATTTGTTTTGTGTTTTGGTGAGTGAGAAGGGGCGTTAAAAGCAGCCCGGTTTATGAGTTGAACTAACTTTGTCGTCATCATTTGTCCATAGGAGCAGAATATATAAAGTTGAGCATATGACGAAAGTAACATAGGAATCGAGCTGAAATCGCGTAATTTGTCGGTCGCTTTACAACAGCAAAATCAGAACACAAGCGTGCATTACTGTATAAATCGATTGCATCACAAAAAATTTACTAAAACAGACTCCAATTTGCCTTCGACTCTATAAATGTTTAATTAACTCAATGGAACATTAATAATGAAATACTTTAACATTTTACAATGTTGGTTGATAACGTTTCTTAAGGTTGCGCTATCGGTCCAATATCCTGTCCCGATTGTTTTTAATTTTGCTTCCAGCTCTTCAATGTGGGCAATCAATATTGAAACTGTGAGGGGAAACATGATATCAGCAAAAAGGAACATAGAATGGACGAGCAGGGATCTCGGACCAGCAAAAAGGACAAAGAATGGACGAGCAGGGGATCGGACAGAAAAAAAGGAGAAATGGACGAGCGGCGAGATCGGACCAGCAAAAAGGACATAAAATGGACGAGCAGGAGATCGGACCAGCAAAAGGACAAGAATGGACGAGGGCTAGATCGGACCAGAAAAAAAAGGACATAGATGGACGAGCAGGATCTCGGATGGCAGAAGGACAGAATGGACGAGCAGGGATCTCGGCAAAAAAGAGAAAGAATGGACGAGCGCGGACGGACCAAAATAAAAAGGTTTTTGGGGTTTTTTTTTTTTCGGTGCATAATTACGTCTTTTTTGATGACACGACAAAATATAATTTTGAAAATCGCTGCCAAAATGTCATGATGACGATGATTCCGTTAAGTTTAATTATGGCTTCGAAGTCGTTGATTGGTTCGAATTCGAAATAATCGTGAAATATCCAGCAGCTCAAGACGGCCATCAACGTCGGGTATGTATACGGATAAAAGCGAAATTTAATCCAATCGGGGAGCAGTAAATTCATTCCGGCTGAAAAAATAATTTACAGGCTTACCTCGATTATAGTCACCATAAACTAAATTATGGGCGCTATAAATGAATTGGAGTCAAGAGGCTTGTAAGGAAAGTTTGGTCATATGAACCAGAGGATCTTAGAGCATAAAGAAGTTGAAATAAGTACTAAAAATCTCATGAATAGGCAATTGATAGCTTTATAGAAGAGTAAGGACGAAATGTGCTATCAATAAGCATAAATCCTTAAAAAAAATGATCTCGGAAAACTAAACTTATGCCTGCGTTTTCTGCATGTTTTCTAAAAAGAAAGAAAAACGTTTGTATAGGGGACGCCTATCCTGAGAATTGGGGACGATTTTCTGTGTCTCGGGGACGATTATCGTGAGCTATTCACCTAAAACTGTTTTTTTTATTCAAGAACTTCCATAAAGAAATAAAATTATAAAATTGATCTCTTATTTTAAAAAAGTGACAGAATGTGCCCCAATGCCGACTCGTCGAAAAATAATCTGGAAAACCTCCAACTTACAAAAATTGTATTTTGATACCATCGATAGACGGTTTCTAGAAATAGTTCTTCCGGAATCGGACACCATTCGACTTGGTTTACGGTTCTCCGTACCTAAATGAAAATTTTACCTTTTTCTTCCAACAAAACCCCTATTTGTAAAGGATTTTTGACAACTTTTCGGCCATCGCCAATTTTCCATCCTTGCGGTAGTATCCCGCGATTATTAGAGCAACAAATAAACCCTTTTTTATAATCTTCCATGAGAATTATTTTCCCTATCTGTTTTTTTGAACTGCAAATAAAATAAACCCACTTTCTTTGAGGCTAAACATACTTTTTGACCAATCGAAACCCAAAAAGTTCATCAGGGCCGTATGAATGGTGAAGACTTGAGGAGTTTTGTGCCCCGCTACAAGCATCGCATAGTGGACAACAAATTTGTAAACTTTTGTCACTCATCTTACGAAGTTTAAAACGCAACTGACGCTTTCACTATTCTCACCTTTTTAAATAATAAATTCTTTTACGTCGTAAATTGAAAAATATCAAGGGCCTACTTAATTATGTATATTCTAAATCACGACATTTTGATTGCGAAGCATCTTTTACGAATATTTAAAGATCTGATTAATAATTTAATTTTTTTTCGCCCTTTTTAAGGTGAAAAAGAAAAATCTATGATTGAGGAAATCAGAGGAGGGTAAAACTCAGTCGTCATACCCTCAAAGATTTTTTTTTTTGTAATTAAAAAATAAAACCTCAACTTGTTTTTAGAATTCGTATAAAAAATGTCCACCATTATACAAAGTTTTGGGTTAAAATAAAAGAGCCACCATGGAAGATCTGACTTCTCTACTACAAAAACTTCAAAACCAAAGTTTTCAAAGCTCCTCTTGGTGGCGTCAAAAATGTTAGAACTTGAGTAAAAAAATAAACAAAACAAAAATTTTTTGCTTTTCTAAATAATATATCCATTTATTATAATTTTCTAATTATTACAATTTTATTTAATTTACATATTATCATCTCCAGTTAGGGTCTTTAATATCAAAAAGTACGACACCGATTCTTGAATACTCTAAAAAAAATAATTATGTACTTATTACGATTTTAAATTTCTTAAAACAACATTTAAAAAGGTTGGTAGTCCTGCCCTTATATCTCCGAATCCTTTAAGGCCAACTTCTTTCTGAGACACTCCAGCAATGAAAACGAGTGATTTTCGAAGTTTCGGCTCAGATTTGTACCATTCGTTGTTGTACGAGGCGAACGTTAGATCGCTAAACTGAAAAATAAATAAAAAGTATAAATTGTTCGAAATCATAACTTTGCTTGGGAATTCAATTGATTTATTCTCATGGCTAGGGGCGGATTTTGAAGGATTCCGTGGGCTTACTAGATTTTAAGGTAGAAAGTGTTCTTTGGGCTACTATCACAGGGTTGTTGAGAAGCGGTGATTTTTAAGGCAGCAGTCGCCGGTTTTTTGGATAATTGAGGGGTAGGAAAGAGTAGGATTTTTTTTCCTGGAGTTGGCGTCATTTATGCTTCTACTAAGGTATCAATTGCAATGAAAGTTCGTTTGATGAAGCGAGCTTTCCTTGCGAGAGAAAAAATTAACCCCTCATATTATCAAACGGTCACAGTTTTTAGCCCAAAGACGCAAACATTGCATTAATTTATAACTCGTACTAACTTTTGTGGTCATCATTTGTCCGTAGGAGCAGAATAAATAAAGTTGAGCATATGACGAAAGCAGCATAGGAACCGAGCTGAATATCGCGTCTAATTTGTCAGTCGCTTTCACAACAGCCAAAATCAAAACACAAGCGTGCATAACTAAATAAATCGATTGTATCACAAAAAATTTACTAAAACAAACTCCAATTTGCCTTCCGACTCTATAAATTGTTGAATTAACTCAAAAACATTAATAATAATGAAATACTTTAACATTTTACAATGTTGGTTGATAACGTTTCTTAGGGTTGCGCTATCAGTCCAATATCCTGTCCCGATTGTTTTAATTTTGCTTCCAGCTCTTCAATGTGGGCAATCAATATAGAAACTGTGAGGGGAAACATGATATCGACAACGGTATGGCATAAAGCGCAATAGATAGCGGCATAGATTTCAATGTTGAAAGCTAAAAAATACAATTAAATTTTGTGAACTCATTGTTCAATTTTACTTAATAAATCCGGAAATTGAGAATGAGTCCCACGGGTAAAATATTTTAAATGGAAAATCGTGATGAAACCCCAAAGAGAAAATAGCCCATGTTCCTACATTTCCATAAATGAGTAGAAAATAATATATGCAAAATCGAATTGTGTTGCTTATCGTTGGTTTATTTACGTCTACATCTCCCAATTTTGATAGCAATTCGAACAACTTTAAAAGCTTAAAAAAAAAAAGTTTTTTAAGTTATTAAATTGGTAAATAATTACGTCTTTTTTGATGACACGAGTAAATATAACTTTGAAAATCGATGCCAAAAATGTCATGATGACGATGATTCCGTTGAGTTTGATTATGCCTTCGAAGTCGTTGGTTGGTTCGAATTTGAAATAATCGCGAAATATCAAGCAGCTTAAGATGCTCATCACCGCCAGGTATGAAGAAGGATAAAGTCGAAATTTAATCCAATCGGGAAGCTGTAAATTCATGCCGGCTGAAAAAAATAATTTACTGGTTTACCTAGAGTGTAGTCACCATAAACTTAATTATGGGCGCTATAACTGAATTGGAGTCCAGAGGCTTGTAAGGAAGTTTAGTCATATGAACTAACGAGGGTCTATGAGAGAAAAGAGTTTAAAACGAACAAAGCATTTTGTGATATAGACAAATGTGCATTCAATAAGCAGTTTTCAACTCTTTCAAATAATAAATGATCGTGTAAATCTAAGCTTATGCCTGTTTTTTCTGGATATATAGTAAATTATTTGGCTGAAATATAAGCCTCAACTTCTTTGATGTTAGTTTTGTATTACAAACTGTCAAAAACCTACTATTCGACCAATCGAAACCCATAAAGTTCAGCAGGCCGTATGGATGGTGAAGACTGAGAGGTTTTGTGCCCCGCTACAATCATCGCATAATGGATGACAAATTCGTAAATTTGTCACTCATCTTACAAAGTAAAAACGCTACTGACATCTTCACTTTTTCACTCCTTTAAGAAATAAATTCTTTTACTTAATTATGTTATTCTAAAATCACGACATTTCGATTGAGAAGCGAACGTGTTTTGCGAATATTTAAAGATCTGATTAATAATAATTTTTTCACCCTTTTTAGGTGAAAAAGAAAATAATTGAGGAATTCGAGAGGAGGGTAAATATCAGTCTTCATATCCTCAAACGATTTTTTATTATTTAAAAATAATAAATCGATGGCCCTTTGTTGGTGTAAATTAAATGGAAAAACGTTCTTTTTACACTCCGCCCTCCGCTCCTCCTTTTCTACTTCTCTTTAGAGACCAGTTGATGGATAAGAGGCGGGAGTTGCTGTGAATGATTGACGGGGCCCGGTGTTTAAATTAATTCTCCTTATATTCAAGGCTGTCATTTCAATAGAAATTTTCCACGAACCCTCGTCGTCTCCGGAGAATTCAAACCATTTTCTTTTTTTAATATAAACTGAAAAAAAAGTTCTGATTTTTTTTGGTCTTATAAATAAAATCAGCTTTCAGGGGTAGAAAGGATAAGTTCGAGGTTCAGAGATAAGCTTTTGGGGTGATCATCAAAATCAATTGGAAAAATAACTTTACAAACAAGGCGTGGCTGTAAAAAATATGAGGGCTTCCCTACTGGGAGCATTTTCGGCCAAATTATAATGATTTTTTATTTAATAAGAAATTTTATTTGCCACATGAAAAGGAAATAAAACAGACTATGAGACGTTTACTCCAATGACGTCACGCCCCCTCCACTCCGAATGAATTTTTTTATCACTATCCTTACAACTTTCCTTTCATTACAAATGAACTCATTTTTAATATTAAACAGAGTAGGTAAATAATGAAGATGAAAGAAAAAGTACTTGTTTGGAGCTGGCCGACGGGAACTTCCTTAAAGAGAAGAAAAATGTAGGAGGGGGAAGTACAAGAGAGAGGAAGTATAACGGAGGGGGAAATGTAAGGGAGGGGAGGTATAAAGGAGGTGAATATGACGGAGGGGGAAGTATAAAGGAGAGGAAGTATAACGGAGGGGGAATTTTTTTTTTCAAAAATTTTCAAAGTTTTTTTTATTTTATTTTTTTTCGGAAGTATCAAGGCAGGAATGTGCCTCTCGTCTGAAAGACCCTTCCCTAAAGACCCGACGTGGAGGGTGTAACAATAACTTAATTTGCCATTGACACAAGGAAAATACGCTAAATGAGCCATTGATACAAGTAAAATAGGCTAAATGAGCCATTGACAAAAGAAAATAGTCTAAATGAGCCATTGACACAAGAAAATAGGCTAGATGAGCCATTGACACAAGGAAAACAGGCTAAATGAGCCATTGACACAAGGAAAATTATAGGCTATATAAATTTATAGGCTAATTCATCCATAGACTCCTAGAAAGTAGGCTAAAAGAGCCATTGACACAAGGAAAATAGGCTAAATGAGCCATTGACACAAGGAAAATAAGCAAAATGAGCCATTAACACAAGGAGAACAGGCTAAATGAGGCATTGACAAAAGTAAAATAGGCTAAATGAGCCATTGGCACAAGGAAAATAGGCTAATTCAACCATAGACTCCTAGAAAGTAGGCTAAAAGAGCCATTGACACAAGGAAAATGGCTAAATGAGTCATTGGCACAAGAAAAATAGAGAAAATGAGCCATAAGCACAAGGAAACCAAGCTAAATGAGCCATGGACACAAGGAAAATAAGCAAATGAGCCATTAACACAAGGAAATAGGCTAAATGAGCCAATGACAAAAGTAAACTAGGCTAAATGAGCCATTGACACAAGGAAAATAGGCTAAAGAGCCATTGACAAAAGTAAAATAGGCTAAATGAGCCATTGATACAAGGAAAATAGGCTAATTCAACCATAGACTCCAAGAAAGTAGGCAAAATGAGCCATTGACACAAGGAAATAGTCTAAATGAGCCATTGACAAAAGTAAAATAGGCTAAATGAGCCATTGACACAAGGAAAATAGGCTAATTCAACCATAGACTCCTAGAAAGTAGGCTAAAAGAGCCATTGACACAAGGAAAATGGGCTAAATGAGTCATTGGTACAAGGAAAATAGAGAAATGAGCCATTAGCACAAGGAAACCAGCTAAATGAGCCATGGACACAAGGAAAATAAGCAAAATGAGCCATTAACACAAGGAAAATAGGCTAAATCAGCCAATGACAAAAGTAAACTAGGCTAAATGAGCCATTGACACAAGGAAAATAGGCTAATGAGCCATTGACAAAGTAAAATAGGCTAAATGAGCCATTACAAGGAAAATAGGCTAATTCAACCATAGACTAGAAAGTAGGCTAAATGAGCCATTGACACAAGGAAATAAGCTAAATAAGCCATTGACCCCAGGAAAATAGGCTAAAAGAGCAATAGGCTTCTTTAAGAAAGTTAAAAATTAGTCGACATGGGATTCGAACCTACGACTTCAGTTTCCGTTATACTCTTTGGGTTTAAGAATACTTCTTTTCCCCCCCCCCCCCTTTTTTTTTCTCTTTTCTTTCCTATTTTATCCCTTTTATTTATACTTTACTACAATCTAGGAAGACAGGTTGACATTGAGGTAGTCTGTATGACCTACGGGATTCAACCCCCTCTAACTACAATACCCACTGCCTAATTATACCTCATATTAAGATTTATAGTTTAACCTCACTAAAGGAAACTACTTTTAAACTTCGATTCAAATCAAATAGTTTGAAATAAAAGCTTGTGTAGGAGAAAAAAAAAAAGAGGAAAAGGGTCGAAAATAAGGAGTAAATCGTCGGACCTAATCTCCTCGATCCGCGCGTTGCAGAAAACTTCTTATCAGGTGTCGAGATAAGCTTGGGATAAGTTGGTCACGTTCGACCGTCCCGACTTAAGGGGGCGCCCCGTCTGCGAAACAGACTTGATATTCAACCCAGTTAGCTAACTCCCCACAGTTTTCATGTATATTCATGTTAAAATTAAAATTTACAATTATTAAAACAGGATTCTCAAAATTTACGAATGGGCATCTCATATTTTAAATGTGTGCCTGAATGTTAAACGAGAGAGAGAGAAAAGTTCTTTTTTAACGGCGTATTGTACTACTCCTTTTCAATTATTTGTTTGAGGATGAATCAAACAAAAGCGTTATTCAAATTGATTGCCCACCTTCCTCTCCTAGTCTTTTGATTGGCTTCATTTTACCTCGTCAATGGAAAGTTTGCCATCGTGCTTTTTTTCGCCTGCTTTCTTCGCGATTTACGGTCATTCTTTTATAACAAAACTTCATTTAAAATATTCTAAAAATGAAAAGTTGATTATTGACCTATTAGATGTTTTCTCTTTTATAATAAATGAGGTCGGAGTCTTTTACAAAAATAAAAATCCGAGGCGTGCACAAAAAAAAGATGATTAAAAATTCAGACTTGAACTAAGAAATGGACTTTTTTTATTTGAGCGAGCGACACGAAAGAAGTAAATAATTAAAAACAAAGGAGAAGAAAAAAGACATTTAGGCCAACAAAAGGATTTCCATAAGAGAAAATATTTTTAAAAACGTAAAGAGAAATAATTGACCTATATTCTTTTTTTTTTTAAAGAACAACGTGAACCAATAGTGCTGAACTATTGGTTATTTTATTCTTTTCCATCTTGTCTTGTCTATATAGGTTTTTACAATGATTGGGAGGAAGTGCAGGACCCATGCGGGGGCTTTCGCCATAATGCCATGGCGCCCTTCCAAGTTCCTACTACCCTTGGGAGTGGCCATACAATTGAGGCGCTCCGGGTACGAAGGGCGAACTCGACATCGGACAAAATTTTTTTTTTTCATTTTCAGATTCTAGACCTTTTGAAGAATACACCCATGTAATTTGTATATTGAGTTTGCCCTTTTTTTCCCCTTTAAAATACGTAAAAACCGATTTGCGGCAAAGCTCTAACTGCGATATCCGAGCGGGTACGAAGGGCGAACTCGCATCCTAGTCCACTACCCCACTCCTTTTCCGGGAGCCCCACTCCTCTTGGAATAGCTCACCGCCACGAAATAAAATATATTATACATTTTGTGAATTAATAATCGTAAAAAATATTCGAAAATTTTAAAAAACCCTTTCCTCTATGATTCTATAAAATCTAAAATCTCGCCACGAAAATTCCAGAGAGTGACTTTTCTGTCGAGTTCGCCCTAAACAGAAAACTTTAAAATGCGAATATCTCGAAACTACGTTTTGTCGAGTTCACCCTTCGTACCCGGAGCGCCTCATGTTTTTACAAGGAGGGGGAGGAAGTGCAGGACCCATGCGGGGGCTTTCGCCATAATGCCATGGCGCCCTTCCAAGTTCCAACTACCATGGGAGTGATACAATTGCACTACGACTTTGATAAGTACATGAGTGGTCACCCTCATTCTAACCAAGCTTAAGTAGCATTTCGCGTCGCCGCGCGCCAAGAGGAGCTTTGAAAACGGGAGCACGGTGCTTCATCTCCGCTCTTTCCCTACAGTGTACATCGGAAGTCGGGGAAGTTGATATCATAACTTTTTCTGGCTGCTGTAAAAGGTTTTTGCGAGGCGGGTGACTATTTTTGATAGCTCCTTATTACTGTTGATCAGCTAGATGAAATAGTTTTGAATTCTGGATATTTTAATTTCAAAATTAATGGGCTTTTTATCTTTATTGTTTCATTCATTATAGTTTTACTTTAGATTGAATTATCTTATAAATTCGTTAGAAAGTATAATGAGGGAGCGTTGAGAATTCAATCAAGGGTCATCCATCAAGTTTACTATCGAGTATCTGACCTAATTAGTTTCTCAAAAAGCGGACTAAAAAAAATCTTTGTGGTTGTTAAATTGGTAGGAAAAATAGTGGCTTTGATATTTTTACGAGAGAATTGGGTGAATTGAATTTGTCTAAAGGGGAAGATGACCTTCTTGAGCACTCCCCGCTAAGTACGAAGCCGGACTTAATCACATTAAAGCCTCCCTTCCGCTTAAAACAGTGAGTTAAGGAACGGCGACGTTGAATTCACTTTAGCGCCTCCCGAGGAAACGTGGAAAGGGAGGAGTAAAAGGCCTTAATTCGGAAATTATAATGTAATTTATTATCCGGCCCGGTTGAGAATGTCGGAATGACCTTAAATGGGATTAAACACGGTTATAAACGTGCATTGTGTACACGTGGAATTCGTGTGAGAGATATTTCCACACTGGTGGAGGTGAGAAAAAAGATTAATGCCCATTGAGTTAAAGTCTTCCTTTTTCCTCCCCTTCTCCGGAATTACTCCAGCGGTAATTCGGATTAACTCCCCTGCTATGCTAATGTAATTAAAAGTCACAGTTTTTCGGGATCTCAGGAGAGAATGAGTACGTGGATTAACTCGCTAAAATCTTTAATTGTAGTCGGGGGCCTTTGGGTCTTTCAAACTGCCCCCGCAAACGACTTTCCCTTCCCTGAAAAACCACAATATTTTAATCTTCTCGTAAACTCGAATTTTAGTCATTTCTTCATAAAAATTCATGACAAAATCCGGAAGACACGAAAGCACTACAAGTGTGAAGGACTATATAAATAAATAAAAATAAAATAATAAATAATTTTTTCCAATATCAAGGAAGGAAAAATTTTCGAAGATGCATGAACGCCCGTAATTCACTCTAATGCCCTAAAATAAAATTTTTTTCGCCATTTTTTTTTCAATTGTCATTTTTTAATATACGGGAATCGGACTGACAATACGGCCATTAGAATTAAACAAAAAGGTCAATAATACAATAGTATTATACCGAGGGAGTATAAACGAGAAATTTTAATCCTAAAGCTCTGTACAGAGAAATATGATATTTAAATTTTCGTCCACAAAATACTGGCTTTTACCGAGTTATTGGTTCAGAGAAAACATGAACATCATTGATTTACGGAATGTGTATTTTTAGAACAGATTTTATCCCGCAAATGACGTAAATAGGCACCAAAGTTACACCTCCATAAAAAATTAATTAAAATTGAGGGGGGAAAAATTAAATAGGTGTGTTAGACGAATTTTTAAGTGCGAAAGGACCTGCGCTTTGACGCAGGGGCGGCGGTATCCTGGAGGCGGCGGTGCAACAGTTAGAGAAGAGCTCTCAGTTATATTATTCACCCCATTCTGTGTGGACCTTTCCCTACTCAAATATTCAACACAATTTTCAAACACGATACGTAAGTAAATTATCTCTAAATATTTATCAAAGAAAATTTTTTTTACAACAAAAGTAAATGAAGAAAAGTTTTTTTTAATTCATCTTTAGCCTTGAAAAATTTGTGGTTGGTCCTATCATATTATTTTGTAGGGATTTTTTTTTTTCTATTGCTCGAGCATTCCGCAAATTTAATATCAATAACATGGAGAAAGAAATGACCGTGAAAATATGTATCTCAAGACGCGTTTCGGCTTAAAAATCCTCTTCAGGTGAGCTATTCCCTCTATCATTTCTAATTTTTTTTCTGTAACTACATCCCCTGAGAGACTTTATGGATAAAGCAGGACAACGGAAATGGTTTTCCTGAAGATCCCCGCATTCCGAAACGCGTCGTGAAATACCTGATATCATAGACCTTCCTCCATATTAGTTTTTTGATACTAATCTTTTGATATAATTTTAATGATCGGATGATTCCTTTTAGGTAGGAAATTTTCATAGAGCTTAGAAGTTATTGTTTGACCCTCAATTGTAGGGTATTTAGGTAAGAGTCTACCATACTCCGTATGGAAAATAAATTATAGATCTCTACTTTGTCCGTGGTTCCGGCCGGCCGTAGCATTTTTTTCCATTCACCAAAACTTTTTTCAACCGATTTTAACCAATTTTCACGTAAATTTTTTTTTTTCATATTTTAAGGAGAAAGAAAAATTTAGTGGGAAATCCCATGAAAATTTGGACTCTAGAAAAAATTCTAACGGAAAAGCAGACTGCTCAAAATTCAACATGGTAAAAAATGGGTAGTACCTACTTAAGTTATGTTAATATTATTGTGATACCCTCCATGTTCGGTTTTTGGGCCTTCCGGACAAAAAAACCTGACGTAGAGGGTATCACAATAACTTCTCTAAGGAAGTTAATACATACAACAATTTTTTTAAGTACTCATGGTTATGTCTTTCAGAAGGAAAAAACCTACAATATTTTAAAATTATAGAAGTTTCTTAAAGCGCTTACCATTTAAACTTTGTCAGTGGGTACCTTGAAGTTCGATCGATATGGTAATAGTCTGAATGTCATTATGTAGTTAGACGGGGTCATCCCTTTTGATCTGCTGTACCTACTTCCAAACATCAAAGACTTATTATATCTCTTCACTTTTAAGCAGAAAGTTTGTTTAAACTTTTTAAAACAAAAAATATATCGCTTAAATGGGCAAGGGGTCTCCACTTAGGTGTTTTTGCTCAGAGTATGAGGCGGTTTTTGTCGCGCTGTTTGTGCAGGTTGTTATTTAAAATGATTTATAGTTTTATAAAAGTTTAATGGGGTTTTCGCCTTTCGTGAACTATCTACGAAGTCGTTATGAAGGCCTTTCTGATAGAAGCGACACTCCGTTTAAGGGAAAGATCATTCGATAGCGAGATTACTCGGGAGGGAAACTCTCGTGAAGATAGTGTTGCCTCCCCCCTTGGAAACAGCCCTCTTCAAAAACTACACCGTAGAAGAGTCATCAACCGAACGTTCACTTGGAAGTTGACGACGTGTAAACATTGCAGCTATTCTCGGCTTTATGAACAGCCTCAGACTTAACAACGAACTCCCTCTAAGAGATTGCCTCTTCACAATCGAATTATATGCAATCATGAGAGAACGAGGTAATGGATTAAATCTCCGCTCCATTCCCTAAGGAAACATCTTTAATCCACAACATCGCCTTTATTATATTTTCACCCCAGGAAACTTTTAATAAAAAAAGCATACAAGAACCTATAACGTAGGTAAATCCTCTCTCACACTGTTTTTGCTCCAAGAGTCGAGATTTAAGTGTCACCTATTCCTGCCAGAGACAAGTGCCTTCATAACTTCAGGCCTAAGAAAGAAATCGTTTTTACAATTCTATTTTCTAAGCTAGATTTAAAAAAGTCTTTAACGACAAATTTGGGTAAATTGTGAACTATAAAATGCAGGATACACAGTGGACGTCCAAACATCTTCCCTCCTTTTTCATATTAAAAAAGAGAGGGGGTGACCTTGGAAAGTCAAGGAGAGCTTCCAACGAAAACTTCCTTAAAGAGAAATAAAAATATAGGAGGGGGAAGTAAAGGAGGGGAAGTATAACGGAGGGGACAGGAGGGGAAGTATAACGGGGGGTGTAAAAGGGGGGGAGTATAAGGGGGGGGGGGTTTTTTTGTTTCGAAAAATTTTCCAACTTTTTTTTTTTTTTCTTAAATTTCTTTTTTTCCGAACAATTTTCTTTTTTTTTTTTTTTTAAGTAACAGGTAGAAATAATCGGATTTTTTCCCAAGAGAGGTCCCTCTCGTGGCGTGAAAGAATGAAATTTCTCCCTACTAAAATGATAATTAATGTAAAAAAAATTAAAATAATTGTAAAGCCGATCGTTTAGAATGGCAAAGTTTCTTGAATTTTTTTATAAAGAAAAGCAATACGATTAGGTTTTTTTTTTTCATGAACTCTCAGAAGTACCTACTTTATTAACGCCCCAATTACCACAAGTGTAATATTGCTTTTTTTAATTGCATTTTTATACTTTCATATACCTACTTGCAAACAAAAATTGTTGAGTTCATTGAGTTTGCTAAGATTGCGTACATGCATAAATTTTCGCCACTTTGCGAATTTCAAAAAAAGTTTGACGACTTTCGACGAGTGTTCGATGCATGACACTCTCAGCGGAAAGGAGGCGATTATTTCCCTTTCACAAAAATGAAAGTTAATGTGATCCTCGCGATTGATCGTTATTGAAAATGGGGTCCTCTTGACAGAAAAACCCTTCGTGATTGCTGGCCTTTTTTTAGCAGTTCCCCATTTTTTTAAGTGGTAAAATTATCGTTGAGCTTTAAGTTGGACTATTCAGTGGAACGGAAAGAGAATCGGATTTATCTCAAGGTGTAACCCGAAAAGGGGACGATCAAGATAAGCTAGAGGTCCTACCCCTTCCATAGAAAACGTACTATTACACCACCGTTTAATCTCGACGTCTCTGAAAACGTGACCTCCTCTTTTCTTTTTTTTCAGTTTAAACGATTTTGGGACAAAAAGAATTTTTATGAAAGAAAATATTTTTCAACATGAAACTTCAATTTTTATGTTGTTGAGAATAGTTTTTGAAGGTAAGCTTGAAGATTGAAATAGCGTGAGATTGAAAAGGTGTCGAGTTTCCCCATTGCTCGAGTTTCAAAGGATTTGGGAGTTGGAAGAAACTGTAATAAGTCTGAACTCGTGGGGACTTCCTTAAGGGTGAAAACCCGTAGAGAGGAATAAAAAAAGTTCAACCCCCTCCCAGTTTTTAACCCTTTCAAACAAAACATCATTTAGAAAGAAAAAAAATGATTAGATCTTTTTAATTTTCACTTCTCACCCTCTCCGACAACTCAGGCGATTACGAGTTGATAAAGGAGGCCTTTTAAAATTTTTATTCTATCATCAGTCTCGAGAGGGAGCTAACGATTTTAATTATTCAAACTCAATTTTTCTGCGATTGAAACTTGTTTACGGAGCTGTCAGGAAATAAAAATTTGAAGAGAAATAGCAGATTAAAAAAATTGCTTGTCAGTCGATTGCCAGATGACTTCTAATTTGCTGAATATCCCAGAAAAGTAATTCTGAGATATTGTGTCCAGCCCCCCCCCCCCCCACAGTGCCGTTACAGCCCTTTGCACTTAAAGCTTCTGATATTCGACAAAGTGCACCCTAGCGGATTTTTTAAAAATAGATTTACCTTTGCCCTCATTAGTGTGGAAAGTGGGTAAGATCGCGCCCCTCAGCAACAGACAACCCTAGCGATAGATGCACATATCTGAATCGTCACCTCCCGGACTTACCCTATTTTCTCCTAATAGAATAGTATTGGGGCTATTGCACATTGACCCTTAAGGGACTATTGTACGCCCTTCGTATATAGAGCTCCCTGTCTAGTACGAGGCTTTTAATTAGCCTCCAGAGGATGGATAGCCGTCCGCTTAATAGTCCAATGGGCTAGGGCCTTCCTCTCCTAAGCCCATGAACCTCAGCCGTGATAGGCCATCGCAATAACAGAAAACGTTCTCCGCCGTTTCCTCCTACTCCAAGAAGAATTGGCAAATGCTGAACTCTGTCACTCCCATCCTGAAGGTGCTAAAGGTGTCTACATCGTCCAATCACCGACAAATCATTATGCGGACTTTGGCTCTGTCCTGGCAGTTCTGCTGCTCAGTTTGATGGACTTCTTGCTGCATGATCATGGTCTTGAGGGAGTTGGCTTCAGTTTGGAAGGACCCAAATAAGCATGGAAATACTCCTTTAAAATATAACTCTCTAGAACAACTAGTCAATAAATCATATATCATAATCAATCTAAAATGTTAATATTAAACTAATATAATTAATTGTGACATTCGGGCTTATGTTAGGTAAATACTATTAATTGCTGTCTATGAAAATTATTAAACTATCGCATTAAGTAGATGTAATTAATGTAGGGGCATTAAACCGTCGGGGTATGAATCATAGAGAATATGACAGGGAGAACGTGTTTATTTGAGTATCTAATTCGCCTTTTAGATTAGAAACTGTGGACGTTGGTCCGAGGGTGACAGAGTATGCAGATGTAACAACGGCCGCGAGGGATAGAAAGCCTACCCTGAGTTATATACGGGGCGCAATTACCATTGGCCGACCCCCATCGGTGCTAATACAGCCCGAGAGTGCCGTGAATGATGATTTAGTCGGAATCCGGGAGGTTTGCAGTACTACGGGACAACAACCCCTCCGTTCTATATCTTGTGTAATGCATACGTGATGTATGTTTAGACTAGAGGAACTGTTCTAAGTCCCTTAACGCCCTACAGCAAACAAGAACAATGTCACGTATATCATCTAAACAATTCTCTTGAAACAATAATTATTTTCTTATTGTAATTTCAAACTTACCAGTTAATTTACGAATCCCGTATGGGATCAATAGAATTCAGGATCTTCATTTCGTTCTATTGGCTTTCCAGAGTGATTTACGCCGGGTCATTACAGAACTCAAACTATACACACACCGAGAGGGACAAAGCAGTCAAATAAAACCGAAATTAGAATTCAGTGAATATCGATGGGAACTCCGCATAAAAGTTTACAATTGGTCCGATTGCCAATTTCACGTATATTTACCAGGCTAATATTGACGGAAACGGGTCAATCTTTGATGTCAAGATGGTCAATAACGGGCCACTAATAAATCTATATAATTACACACCTAGGGAGGGAAATTTCCTATTTATTAAACTTATTTAAAATCAGAAGAATTTCAACGGATATTTCTTATATATTGGACATTCGCCAGAGGGTGGAAACGCTTGAGAGCTTTTTCGCTTTTAGAAAAACGGGAAAACAATGGAAAATCTTTTCCGAGAAGAAAGAGGAGACGAAAGAGTTAGCGTTATTATAACTCAAGTAAAAACAAACCTAGAGCTCTCGTTAATGCGGTTTCCAATTTGTGAAGTCTAGATTCCCTATTACTCAGAGAGGGAGAAAAATATTCTGTTCATCTTTGATCAAGTCGAGCCAAGTGAAGCTCGATAGCGACCCAATTACTTCATTGTTCGCAAATTTCAGAACTTCTTTTGATATACCATTTTCTGCGAAAAAAAGTTCTTCAATAGAGAGTTTCAGGGAATCGTCATTTGCCCTTCCCGCATCCGACTCACCCAAGGTCAACTCGAGCCTCGAGTAGGAATCGATATACGATCCGACTCAGCTGAGTATATGTGAACGACTCACTTCCCGACTCCGAGTAAAGTAAGGTTATATTTTACGAAGGTTATTTTGTTATCTCGTTTAGTTTCGGGTTCGTAAATCAACTAGTTTCTCAACGGCTAAAATTGAAGAAGGAAATTGATTCCGTACTTTTTGGAAGGATTTTGGAAGTTAAAATTAAAAACTATCAAGGAAACTTTATACCGCTAAGTGATAATTGCCGGGAACGTTTTGGGGATAGGTAATTTCTATGTGCTGTTATAGTTAATCAGAAAAACCATGTTTCGATTCATGAATTTGCTCTAGTGAGAAATTGTGAACTAACTGAGTCGGAACGACTCCCTGAAACTAGGTTATAAAACGGAAGACCTTTCACGTTTTGTGAGTCGTATACGGGAAGGGCAAATTACGATTCCCTGAAACTCTCTATCTATCGCATAACAAGGTCCCAGAAGGGAGAGCCAAAGGGAAATAAAAGAATTGATTAATGTTTTTTGAGATCACGAAGGCACCTTTTTTGACTTTTTTGAGACATTTTTCTACGAATTGATGTATTCTCAACTTTTGCCTTCTTGTATAATAATGGGATTTTGGCCTTATTCTTTCACCTTTTATTTGCATTTTTCTTCAAACTAATCGCATTTTAAGCCTTTTTATTTGTTGATATCTGATAGATGATAAAAAATTCACATTTTATCATCCTTTTTCCTGTATGACAAAGCCTATTGGATTTTCTTAGAGAGTTCCATCGGTTCAAAGCAAATCGGAAGCTTTTTAAAAAATTATAAGAAGACATTATGAACTCCTGCTAATTCCAGGGAAGTTAATAACTTTTAAAAAAATCCTTTTTGAAGAAGTGTAGAACCGTTTATCACAATAGGACGACGAGAAGGAAAAAAATTCTCCGGAATTTCTTTTGGTGGGAGACAGACGCCAATAAAGTGAAGCGAAACGGAAAAAAGCGCAGTTTAATAAAGGATAAGGAAAAGAAAAAGGAAGAGGAGAAAGCCTCGAAGAGGAAACTCCGCTTATTTTCTTATACACGATCTTTACCGGCATAATCCACGTTATGCATTTTTTTTTCCTCGTTCCGCATATTTTTTTCTCCCTCCTTAGTAGGGCAATAGTTCGCCGGAGTGGTTGCCAGATTATGCGAGGAATCCGCCGCCATTCAACCTTCTTGTTGAACTTAAGCCAAAGACTTGATTTGTCCCTTTTAATTAAATTTACTTCAGTTTACCTTAAAGGCAGATGTATAAATTGAAATTGTCGGAATTTCCTTACAGATTGACCGGTTTAAACAATTTTTCATAAAATTCAGGATATTTCCGTTTTTTTTTTACCCTAGATTTACTCGTAAAGGTCCCTTAAAAGTGTCAAAACCGAAGAATTTCGTAATAAACGAGGTTTAAGGAGAAATAGGACGATAAAAATAAACGTAAAAATAAGGGAGGAGTTTTGTACAACTTTTACTCCGGTTGTCTAAAGCAGAGCAATTTCATACCAAAAGCTGAATCAGGCTCAAGTTGACCGACATCGAATCTTTTATTATTGTAAGCCCTTTTATATCTGCCCTACTTTCTAACTCAGTTTTTATAATAAATTTTACGATAATAACCAGTCAAACTATCAATTTTCTTTTTATACATTTTATTTTTAGGTTCATATATGAATAATCTGATTGCTCAGAAAATCATTATGCATTCTTCATGGTGAACAGCCTTTCTTAAAATTTTTGTCGTTTCGCCTAATCTTTGGATATCCCTAGTTTATGTCGAGATGCATTATGCCAAACAATTCTCATCATGGAAAAACGCAAAATATCCAATAACAAAATATTTACATTCCAATTTTTATTGCGAAAGTATTCCGCAAGGGGGTTAATTTAACTACCTTAATTAACCAATGATGGAGGAAGAAATTACTGTGATAACGGGTATTTCACGATGCGTTTCGGCTTAAAAAGCCTCGTCAGGTGAGCTATTCCCTCTATCACAATAATTTCTATCTTATCACAGTGCTCCTATCTCCGAGAGATTTAGATGAAACAGCGGGAAGCCGGAAACAAACTGTTTACTGTTACCTGTCATAAAAATTTTAAAAACCATAATGAGGTGGCTCTATCTCTTAGAGAACGGTGGCAGCGGTGAGCTTCAGGGAGACGAAAATTTCCGGCTTCCCGCCTTATCCACTAAATCTCTCAGAGATAGAATCACAGTGAAAAGATAGAAATGTTGTGATAGAGTAAACAGCTCACCTGACGAGGCTTTTTAAGCCGAAACGCGTCGTGAGATACCCGTTATCACAGTCATTTTTCCTCCATTATTCGTTAATTATATGACAGTAAAATAAAATATTCTATAGATAGTGATGAATTTAATACAATCGTTATTAACTTTTTCCTCATTTGTATGGTCAATTATAAAAAATTATAGGTACTCGTATCTACAATTGGAATTAATGTAAAGCTTTGAATAATAAAAAAAAGACTGATTTTTTTTTAGACAATAAGGAAAACATACACTAAAAAATGAAGAAAAATTGATATTGTAGTGTTATTTTAAGGTGAGTGAAGGCAGAGTTGAAAAAAGGGCGGGCGGAGAAGTGTTCCTGCGGCCTGCTACGGTCGAGCCAATTGAACTTTCCTGAAGGTTTGACCTTAAAGGGCAAAATAAATTAAGCCCACGTTAAAAATTGAAAAAAAGTGTTTGCGAAGGGTCTATCCGAGTGTTTATAAATAAACCTAATTTTCCAACTGGTTATTTATTTAAAAATTACTCGTCCGGAGCTGGACCGGGAAGAACTTGAGCGAAAAATTAAACAAAATTTTTCAAAAAGAGTTTCATAAAATACTAATAATTATTTCATAAAACGCAAATAATTATTACATCTATTTATTCAAGTACGGTTTCGAGGGTATCGATAACTTCAGGGGATAAAGAAATCTTTTTAGAATTGGACGTACCTAAAGAAAAGAATGTTTGAGCTTTTAAAGCAAACAATAGCCTCAGATTTCCACTCTTTCCCCCCTTTTCCTCTTTTAAATCTATTTTCTCCCAAAACTCAAACTCTCTTCAAAAAGATCTTTTTCTTAAAACCCACCCTTACGCATCAACAGCAGGTTAATATTAAATTAAGTTCTTGCCTTTTTCCTCTTTTAAATAAATAAAAAGAAGTTTGTTTTTTCCTTTTGGCTTCACAAATCCTCTTTTCTTCGAATTGATACTTCCCTGATATATAACCTAGTAGTTTCCTCGCTGTTTCATTGAAAGCCTAGCGGGTTTACTGTTGGGATAAGTAAAATTCATGGCCATGAGAGTCTGAACTTATTAAATCCGTTTAATACTTCCCGCCGTGATATATTACTGATCTTCTTAGGATTTTAAAGTTTAAAATAGTTTGAGAATTTAAAAAAAAAATTTTGTTTTTAAAAGAAAAGGGAAACGGTGTGGAAAATGTAAAAAAAAATGCTCGTAAACTAACCTCCCCATTCGAGGCAACCTTGGAAACGGTGACATCGGAATTGCAAATAATCCCTTTTCCACGTCCTACATCGGAGGAAGAGAAAGGAAACAAATATTCAGAGGGATCGTTTATTTGAAGGATTTTTGTTGAAGGGTTTGTTAGAGGATAAAACGCTCGGGGTTTTGAAACTTAAGCTGTTGAAAGGTTCAACCCCCTCACACATCCTTCATCCTTTTCCTTCCTCTTGTAAACACTCGATATGGGATAAGCGTGTATTTGTGGTCACGGACCTCGAAAAAAAAGAAGAAAAAACAGACATTTTAGGAAGATTCCTCTTAGGGAATCATAGAATATTAACTATTTTTCAAATACTAATCAGACAAGCAGTCCTGGTACTTTGCTTTGATCTTAACTCCATAACCCAATTTTTATGGCGGCTTAACTTGATACGGTGATGCATGGAGGGCTATTAGTAGGAATTTAGATCATCTAGGTGCAATAAATTTGATTAAACGTGTGAACTTCATTAGGAAAATATCAGGGGATATTCTCATCTATATAATTCATACTCGCTAAATATACTACAATTTAATCAACCAATAATGGAGGAAAAAATGACCGTGATGACAAGGTTTACAAAGCCTTGTAAGGTGAGCTATTCCCTCTATCACAATCATATCTATCTTTTCACTGTGCCTCTATCTCCGAGAGATTTAGTGGATAAGGCGGGAAGCCAGAACTTTCGTCTCCCTGAAGCTCACCGCCACCACCGTTCTTCAAGAGATAGAGCCACCTCATTATAGGTTTTAAATTTTTATGACAGGTTTTCTGCCATGGCAATTCATTACATTTACATTTTAATTTTTATTGCCTGTCTTTTCCGCAAAGGGGGTGATATTGCTATGATATAATTAACCAATAATAAAGAATAGCGGAAAACACACGCAACACAGCACTGCACAGCAAACATGACATAAAAATTAAAAACCAATAATGTGGTGGTGAGTGGCTCTATCTCTTGGAAAACGGTGGCAGCGGTGAGTTTCAGGGAGACTAAAGTTTCCGGCTTCCCGCCTTAACCACTAAATCTCTCAGAGATAGAGTCACATTGAAAGAATTATTGTGATAGAGGGAATAGCTCACCTGACGAGGCTTTTAAGCCAAAACGCGTCGTGAAATACCCGTCATTTCTTCGTCCATTATTGGTTAATTATAATATGATAGTAATATCACCCCCTTTGCGGAAAAGACACGCAATAAAAATTAAAATGTAAAAGTTAAATAGTACTTTTTGGCTCATTATTTTTATTTATTGCATACAAGAGATATCGTACTGTAAGATCCGGCTTTGGATCAGCGGTTACCCCCCACCCCCCACCCCCACCCCGAGAAGGTGGGTCAGAGGTTCAAGTCCTGCACTGTGAGGAAACAGTTTTTCCTTCGAATTAAAAATGAGGTTCAATAATATTTTCATTAATCAACTAATGAAAAAAGAGGTACCTATTTAAAATCCATTATTGTGATGTTTTAAAAGGGAAAATTAACATTTTTCTTTTTTCTTTTTTAGAATATGTGGTCTAGTGTCGGTTTAATTACGTTTTTTGTGATCTCCGCTGCACGTGCATACCGCAACGAACCAGGTAATTTAAAATACATTTTTATTTTAAAATTATTTATTTATTTTGCAACGAACCAGGTAATTTAAAATACATAGATTATTTATTTATTTTTGCATATTGTATGGGCCATGCTTCGACTTTTCCACTCTTTCGTTTCATATACATAGATGAAATGGGGCTATTAAGGCTTTAAAAATTTCTTTAAATTGTGTAAAATTTGGATGTTTTAAAATGTTAAAAAGGAGGATTTTGCTAGGGAAAATTAATAAAAAAAAAAAGGAAGCCACATTTTGATGTTTGGCCAAACTGGCACCATACTTAAGAACCTGAATAATTTTGTGGAGAAAAAAAAAATCCGCACCTTCCGCTTAATAAACTTGTTACGAGGAAGCCGACGTTTTACGCTGGACTAGTTTAACAGCCCCCATGGTTATGTTGGCGGGGGGAGGGTCGAGCGACCGTAAAAATCTCCCTTCTGTTACAACCTGAGGGAAGGGACTGATTTATAGCTCCGCCTTATGAAGAAGAATTTCACCGCAAATTAATCCATCACTCAATCTCTCCGCCGACGCCAGAGGAGTTTGCAAAAGCGTTATTGTTCCATTATCGTACATTGTTTCTACTATGAAGGATTAATAAACGCTCACATCTAACGTTTTCACATGATTAACAAAGAGGGCTTGAAACTTAGAAGTTTCTCTTAATAATCAAATATCAAATACACCTTCGAATAGAACCGCAGTCCTCTTTGGCCCTCCCGAAAACCTGTTCTTCATACAGATGAAATGCTTTTTCTTTTTTCTTTTATTAGGTAGATTTCTTTTCTTCAAAAATCTATTAGGTAGATTTCTTTCTTCAAAAATCTACCTATTGTAATGTACCAAGTTTATATAATACATATGTATATATTAGCACGATAACTGGAGCAATTTTAATGTGAGGGTGACGATATCCGGTATTTAGAGTTTTTATCTCAATAGCTCGGACGAGTTCGTTAATGGCTGAAATCGGACCAGCGATTCACCTACTTTACTTAGGGCTTAAAAGACAAATTGGCATTTTCTATTGAAATCCTAGTCCTTTGCAAAAAAAAAACTTTAAGACCTCTGCGAGGGCGTGTAAAAAATTAATTAAAGCAGGTTTGGACGAGCCAGGCGCAAAATATTGAACTAGCTAAACTTTAAAAAAATTTGAATTTATACCGGGAAATTATTAAATTTATTAATAAAATTATCAGATGTTTTTCTAGGGGCTCAGTGGCGCAATTTTTTTTATATCATCATTTTATGGGGGCACACAACTCATCCGAAAGTATTCTCATCCGAATGTCGACTCTCATCCAAAATAAAAAATAGAAAAATATAAACAGACAACTCATCCGAAAGTATTCTCATCCGAAAGGGCTACGCCCCTTTTTCGGATGAGTTGACAGTCGGACGAGAATACTTTCGGATGAGTTGTCTGTTTATATTTTTTAAAAATTATACTTTAATAAAATAGAAAACAGTGAATACAACTCATCCGAAAGTATTCTCATCCGAATGTCAACTCATCCGAAAATTAACGTACAAAAATTGCGCGCGTCGTAGAAATGAGGCAGCGTTCGACCCCCGCAAGTGACGGTCGGTTTGTTTGTTTATTTTTGCGAGGATCAGCTCGTTTTATGACTCAAGGGGGTTAATTTTTTTCCTCTCGCGAGGATGTGCTCGTTTTATGACAAAAGGGGGTTAATTTTTTTCCTCTCGCGAGGATCAGCTCGTTTATGACACAAGGGGGTTAATTTTTTTCCTCTCGCGAGGATGTGCTCGTTTTATGACAAAAGGGGTTAATTTTTTTTTCTCGCGAGGATCAGCTCGTTTTATGACACAAGGGGTTGATTTTTTTCCTCTCGCGAGGATTTGCTCACCCTGTAGGCTGCCCTGGGATGGATAATGAGCTCGGTACGCCCAAAAAGGAGTTTAAAACTTGCTGGGGTGGAACGCTGCCTCATTTCTACGACGCAGCAATTTTTGTACGTTAGTTTTCGGATGAGTTGACATTCGGATGAGAATACTTTCGGATGAGTTGTATTCACTGTTTTCTATTTTATTAAAGTATTATATTTTTTAAAAATATAAACAGACAACTCATCCGAAAGTATTTTCGTCCGAATGTCTACTCATCCGAAACGGCCACGCCCCTTTTCGGATGAGAATACTTTCGGATGAGTTGTCTGTTTATATTTTTTCTATTTCTATTATTTTTCGGATGAGTTGACATTCGGATGAGAATACTTTCGGATGAGTTGTAGGCACCCATTTTTATAACATAATTATATATTTGTGTTTATACATTTAATTTAATCATGAAAAGAATCTACCTTTTAGTCCCTGCTACCGCAGGGTCATTATTTTTTTTTTCTTTTTTCTTTTTCTTTTTTTGTTCCCAACTCGATTAGGGACAAAGAAATGATTAGGCGTCGTTCCGGTCGTCATGTTGAATATTTGCTGAGTAAACCTTCGGACGCCCTACGGGTTTCGTCCTTTGGAACCACCCGATTGGAAATGATCCACATGAAAACGACCGCATTTGTTCGACTGTTGTGGCATCCCATGGAAAATGTAGACATTGATACTAGCCATTGTCACCTACCGACGGACTGAACCCACATCCACCCCTTTACCAATAATTATACACAAGAACGCATTCAAAACTATTTCTATAAAGCCATCTTTGATTAACACTCATTTATTCAAAGCACAATAGAAGCCATTGTATGAATCTTTTTGACTGAACTCCCTCGTCCATGCAGACCACAGCGCCAATTGAACTGAACTTAAGAAGACCCCTGTTAGAACCATTCGCCTTCTCCGTACATCTCATTCTCAAAATTTTTGCTTAGAAACCTTCGCCTCTAAACAGCCAAACCGGAAATGTAATTTCATACTCTGCAAAAATCTTGATAAATAATGAAAACAGAATTTATATTTTTGTAACTGTTTACTTATACAGGTTTAATCATTTTAATGAAGTAGCTAATCCTACTTGGTACCTGGAGGATTTACTGCTTACGATTTCATGCGATTTCCAATAAATCTACGTACATAGATAATATTTCTCATTATAACTAGAAAAATTAATAATATACGTGTATAAATCTTGTGCTTGAAAAGTACCATAGGCTTCTTATCTTTGGGGCCTTCCAAGTGAGGGTGTCACAATAATTGAGGCGCTCCGGATACGAAGGGCGAACTCGACAATTTTAAAGTTTTCGGTTTTTACGTATTTAAAGGGAAAAATGGCGAACTCAACATAAAAATTATATGGGTGTATTCACCAAGAGGTCTAGAATCTGAAAATGAAAAAAAAAAACTGACGTCGAGGGTATCACAATAACTTCTTTAAGGAAGTTAAAAAATTTCTCTCGATGTCGAGTTCGCCCTTCGTACCCGGAGCGCCTCAATTTTTCTTTGGGAAGAAATCGATCGCAAGGGCTCTTTCATATGAGAACTCTCTTAATGGCTTTTGAGAAATGAGGAAATACAATAACTTCTTTAAGGAAGTTAATTAACGTCAATATTCGCTGTTTTCTCAAGCATCAATCCAGGCTCAATGGTGGTGGTTTACTCAAGTTTCAATTTATGCCCTATTATCTGAGAAGTTTTCACTTAAGAATACTAAATTCGACTTTACGGAATACAGGAAAGCGTTGCCGGAAAGTATATTCCTTTGCGCCTTTACTTTCGGGGTCAGACCGCTAAGGAAAAGAATTTTTTAAATCGTCTTCATAATTGAGGCCCTCCAGGTACGAAGGGCGAACTCGACATATGACAAATTTTTTTAACTTCCTTAAAGAAGTTATTGTGATACCCTCGACGTCGGTTTTTTGGGGAAGGGTCCTCCAGTTTTTTTCATTTTCAGATTCTAGACCTCCTGGTGAATACACTCATATATGTTTGAGTTCGCCATTTTTTCCCCTTTAAATAGGTAAAAACCGAAACTTTAAAATGCGAATATCTCGAAACTACTTTTGTCGAGTTCGCCCTTCGTACCCGGAGCGCCTCATTTGTCCTTAAAAATTTTTATTGTCGTTTACAATTGCTGAATTTTTATTTTTAATGAGTTGAGTTATTAAAAAAATTTGGGCCCCACCTGGGATTTGAACCTACGATCTTTAGGTTTCTACTAGGCTCTACTAAAGCCTAATTTAATGACCTTCAAGCAGATTTCTTCTTACTTCCCTTGATCTTCTTTCTATTTTCGAGGGGGGGGGGGGGGGGGATTTCACTGCTGAGTAATGCAGGAAGACAGGTTGTCTTAATTATGTCTGCATCCATTTCGATTAAAATCAACATTGTTTAGTTTTCTTTCTAAAATAATAAACCGCGGGCAATAAAAAGTTATATTTAGAGTTCATCACAAATTCAAAGCATGCCTCTCGACCGTTTACCCGTCATGTTCACCGAAAAATGTGAAGATTAAAAAGGGGAAAAAAACTTCTTAGAGAATTTCCAAAATAAAAATATTTTTTTATTTAAATAAATATTGCTTAACTATCAAAGTTTGATCCATCAACTATAACATATCTTAAGTTCATTGCTTAACTATGTAATAAAGGAACTCGGGATGTTTCAGGAATTCCCTATTAACGTCGGCTGTAATAAATGAACTTGAACGTAATCTTAGAAATCTATAGATTAAGTATAAATTAAACAAAAAATTTCATTTTGAATTTCATGGAAAAAGCTATATTTCCCGTCGTGAAATTACAATTCCAACCTAAGAGGCTTAAAAACATGACAAAGTGATCACACACGAATGCTCTCGAGGGAATTAAAATTTTCTGTGTTAAAAGGAGTCTTTTTCGCCTTTTGGAAGTGCTCTGAAGATAAAAAGAACGCGGAGTGGAAAAACCCGTTGGATTAAAAACACATTTAATTTCTTCTCCTTCTTAGAAAATCGTTTTCAAACAAAATATTTTGAATATTTTAGCAGTACTTGAAATTATAAAGATCTTTAATTAAGGTGTTAGTATATTAGTTTCTTTGAGCAAAATGTTGAAAATCCAAAAAATAATAGGTTGTCTACACAGATTTTTTAAAACATTAGACACCAGCGAACCTATTGGAATGTATCTGAACTACAAAATTACTCCGTGAACAAATTCCCGTTCGCATATAAAATACGTATTATCGTATACTCGATGGAGCATAAATCTTACGCCTTTCCGACCTTTCCGCCTGCGGCATATTCACAAAATGAGAAAAAAATATACAAAAAAAATTATCAGAATCTATAAATATTTAAATATAAAAAAATTTCAAAGGTACTTCATATAAGATGAATAATATAAAATTTCATTATTTAGGAATGGTAGGAACTCATTTTTCCCAACTACTTTCATCATCTCTGGGGGCCACATTTCTTTCTGTCGTGAAGGGGAAAAAAAAGTAGAGCTTATATGATTTTACAAATGAGATATGTAAATAAAATACATTGTTTTTAATTAAAGATTCATGGGTTCGAAAGACGCATTAAGGCACAACACGATAAAGCTTTCTGGACTAAAATGTCCGTCGTGTAACCTAATTAGCGAAGGACACTAAGATTTTTGACCTTTTTTTAATTATGTTTGTTCAAGTTTCAAATTAACAGGTGAATCTGCTGACCATAAACTTTCACAAAGTTTAATACCCCTCCGGCTTCTGAAGTTAAGAGTTATACGACTTCCAACTTGGCTTTAAGTCAAGGCTTCTATTTCAATTAACCTGTCCTTTTTTTGAGAAAAAAACAATTTTTAAAAAGGTTTTTCAATGATGAATTTTTGATTTTGGTTTTAAAAATACAAGGGAATATTGAATATAAAAAGGCAGGTCACTCTCCATATTGTGCCGGGCTTGTAAGTCCCCTCTCGTGGAGTATACGGGCCCGACATATTGCCCTATAAATCATACCATCTGACTCAGACACCGATCATGACCTACACGCTGAAATTTCAACCTCTGTTTTCCAGCAACCTTTTACGTCGTCGTGTTTTTTTGTTCTTGATCCCGGGAACAAAATGATTTGTGAGAGTTGGCGCTACATCCAGCTTTTACCGATTTATATTTTAACATCTAAGCCTCGTCAAAGTTTTTCCTCTGCTTTTTTAAGTCTACATCATAATAAATTAGAAGCAAAATTTCAAACATATTTGATCATGTTGTTTTTTGTCTGGAAGTGATCCTTAAGCTACATCGGGGTGCCCAAGGGTACCATCTGGGTCCTCTGTTCTTCTTATTCTTTTTGATGAGTTTTCGTATTGCTTGGCGCCCACTGGCACACAAATTTTGGAAGGTCTATTGGCCTGTAAAATAATGTAATTCGGAGACCTTGATTTTTAACTTCCTTAAAGAAGTTATTGTGATACCCTCCACGTCGGCTTTTGGGAAGGGTCTTCCAGCCCTCCGGCCGTCCGTCCACAGCATTTTTTTTCCGGAACAATTTATGGCCACAATGCTCAACCGATTTCACCAAATTTTCTTTAGTCGGTGAAAAAGAAACTAACGAGGGCGATGTTTGATTTTGAAAAATGGCGGAGATATCTCTGCCTGAAATTTAAAAAAATTCGCTGCGGCCGAACCGTTGGTCCGATTTTCACCTACTTTTCTCCAATTACTCCTTATATTTTTTAAGAATTTTCGGAGTAAAAAATTGATTTTTTTTAAATTAATTATTATTATTTTAGTAGGAAGAAATTTCATACTTCACGCCTTACGATAGAGACCTCTCTTGGGCAAAAATTCCATTATTTCTACCTTGTTACTTACAAAATTTTTCCGCCTCCGTTATACTTCCCCTCCGTTATACTTCCCCTCTCTTATACTTCCCCCTCTTATATTTTTACTTCTCTTTAAGGAAGTATTATTCGTTGGAAGCTATTCAACAAGTACTTTTGTTCGCTTTTTACGGTTCATCATATTTTCACGGAATATTTTTTCTTCACTTGCTAGAGTTAACATTTTTAAAAAGTTGAGGGTCGGTCTTATATAAACAAAAAATATCTTTAAAAAATCTGGAAAAGCAGATTCCTTTGGAATTTGTAATGAGCCAAAAACCCATTTCGTCGGAGAAAAGCAGCCAAATGAATATTCGCTGTCGAATAAACATAGTTTTCCGTCTATTCTACATAAAATTCCTTGATTTTCTTCCGAGTAAAATAAAACACCCCATGTAAAATGTGTAATTTCGTACTCGGTTGTAATAATTTCACTTATAACTTGTCAGAGTTCCAACTCTGGGAGGAGGAAAACAGGACGTTTTTGTCACGGGAAGGTGGGGAAATTTCAAGACTCACACAGGTCTCCTGATGCTTTTAACTCCAATTCAAGTTAATTACACTTCCGTCTAAATTATTTCCTTCGAACAAACTAGAACTTATCTTTCCAAATTATCACTTTCAATTTATTCAAGACTTTTCGAAAATTTGAAACTTTTTAGCGTTCTGTCCGCCCGGAAAAGAATCTGGGGCTTTTTTGTTTGTTTATAAAAAATTATCTTTGTGGGGAAAAAATGGATGCTAAGGAAGCCCTCCAATTTAGCTTAATTAACGAGTCTTTTAATTTGTCAACGTAATAATTTATCGGTTCGGGGGGGTGGCCTCCGGTCGATTTCGCTGGGCGGAGGAAGAAAATGAATCCCTGAATCCCCTTCCTGCACGGCCCGAACACCCCGCCCCTTCGGGCCATAACCAACAACCCCCGACCAAGTATTGCGACATGGATTCGGATATAAATCGGGGAGACCGGATGGAGAAGTTAATTGTGTCAGAGGAACCGTCTTTGTCCAATATCCTTTCAGACTCCACCCCTTTTATTGCTCACTTCTATTTAATCGTTTTATTACAAATATTGCGTGTGTTCAGCAACTTTTATTTCTTTCTTTATCTAGAAAAAGAGGCTCTAAGCATAGAAAGTAATATTTTGTGTGATCAGGATATCTGTGGATCATTAAAAAAATACAAATGAGGCGCTCCGAGTACGAAGGGCGAACTCAACATCGGATAATTTTTTTTTTCATTTTCAGATTCTAGACCTCTTGGTGAATACACCCATATAATTTTTATGTTGAGTTCGCCCTTTTTCCCCTTTAAATACGAAAACCGATATGCGGCAAAGCTCTAACTGCGATATCCGAGCGGGTACGAAGGGCAAACTCCACATCCTAGTCCATAAACCCACTCCTTTTCCCATTCCAGGGCATGACTTTTCTGTTGAGTTCGCCCGTAACATAAAACTTTAAAATGCGAATATCTCGAAACTACGTTTTGTTGAGTTCGCCCTTCGTACCCGGAGCGCCTCAAATGTTCTGCCGTAGAAAGGCCAAAGTTGGGCAAATGAATCCGGAGCACTATTTTTAGATCAATAGCAAAAAATTAGTTTTTATCCAAAATTTAATTTTTATGTTAGGTACAGAATTCAACCGTTTTAAACGATTTTTTTTTTTTTTTTTTTTTGTGGAACGGTCAGAATATCAGTCACCGCGTACGTTCGGGAAGTAAATAAATCTCTTCCGCGTTGGGTAAAAGCGTACCCCCTGCCGCGCGGCGAGCCACCCTCATCCCCGTCAAAGAGTGCGTGTGATGGATGACTCGACAAAGTGTACCCCTCACACAATTAGATACAAAACCCCTTCCCTTCTCGTCCCCTATTCGTACGAATTCCGTGATCACGCTCTACCACACAATACAATCCGATACATCGTAATTTGTCATACGAAACCTTTCCCCCCCCCCCCCCCTTCAACAAATAAATATTTTTTTTCGATGAAATCCAAAAAACACTGTACAGCTTTGTTATGAAAAATAATTTTTAAATACTTTTGAAAATGTAAGCACCTCAAATATGATAATTATAATACCCATGTTTATTTTCAACCTGAGGAAGTAAACAAAGTCTCGAGAGAAGCTTCGACCTAAGAGGCTTATACGGGATTTTAGATACAATTTTGGTTATAAAGTTAAAATATTAAATACATAATAATTATAAAGAAAAAAAAATCTCTGTCAATAATGTGAAAAATAGAAAATCATATGATTTTTCCCGTCGGCTTCAAGGTCAAATCTATTGCATCCAGCTGATTAAAATACTCGAAATTCCCAGCCATCTCATCATTTTCATGTCAAATTATGATAAAAGATTGGGAGTTAGCAAATTAGGACCTAAGAAAAATTCCAAAACCCCTCGTCTGGCTGGTAACCAACGGCCAAATATTTTCATCAACGACCCAAATATATCTAACTGGGCCAACGACTTGACAACTATCGTGCCCAACTCGGCCAACCACTCGAAAGCCATAGTTACTAATTCGGCCAAAAAACTGGTCCCCAAGTCGGCCAAAATTAATACCGTCGATTTGTAGTAGGATAACAATAAAAAAAAAATCAAAATTAAAAATTTACTTCATATTTTATTGATCCTACAGTTGTATCGTTTATATTCGACTGTCAACCCGAACCTCTGAATTGCGCCACCAAGCTTGAGTTAAATGAAACCAGCATCCCACTTGTCAGGCACACGGCCATGCCTTTTTTAAGGCATTTCGACCAAAATGCCTTTCATTAAAAGCATTTTTCACAGTTTTTTTCTGAAAAACAACAGATTTATGGCATTTTGACCAAAAATTGCCTTTTTTTAAGGCATTTTTTACCAAAATTGCATTTTTTAGGCATTTCGACCAAAATTGCATTTCATTAAAAGCATTTTTCACAGTTTTTGTCTGAAAAAACAACAAATTTATGGCATTTTTGACCAAAAATTGACTTTTTTTAAGGCATTTTTGACCAAAATTACCTATTGTAAGGCATTTTGACCAAAATTACCTATTTTAAGGCATTTTTGACCAAATTACTTTTTTAAGGCATTTTTGGCCAAAATTGCATTTTTAGGCATTTTCGACCAAAATTGCCTTTCATTAAAAGCTTTTTCACAGTTTTTGTCTTAAAAACAAACAGATTTATGGCATTTTTGCCAAAATTGACTTTTTTAAGGCATTTTTGACCAAAATTGCCTTTTTTAACTTATAAGCCTCTTCTCGTTTACTGTTAATTAAACAAAAAACGAGTGGAATGTAATTATTTCCGATAAATCCGTGTGTCTTGAGGAACTGTTTAAAGTACGAAGGCGCAAATGGAAAGTACCATCTAAAAACATGGTTAGTTTGTTGTAGTAGTAAAAACGACCAATTAATTCTCCTCGCATTTGTTGATAATCAAGTATTGGCCAGTTGGATACAATCATTTTAGTGTTCATTGGCCCAGTTAGATACTTATGATTTTGATACAATGGCCCTGTTAGATACGTCCATCGGCGACATTTTTTATCAGGTAGAAAGGATTGGCCCAGTTGCAAGACTCCCCTCGTCTGATATCAGAACAAACTAGAGCTAAATACAAACAAACAAACAAAATAAGACCGAAATTTCAAAATACTTGTCTTTTGTGAATTTTGTTTATTCCCCCCCCCCCCACCTTAATTGCTTGTTTGCCATTTTGGATTTCAAAATCATGATTAATTTCTTTTCCCTTTTTCACCGATTGCAGCTCGGATACGGACGATCATTCAATGATGTGATCTCGTCAAATTTGTAGAAAATTTAATCAGCTTTCTTTTTTATTTTATACATTTTCACCTAAGACGTACCGTTTTGAAGATATAGACAAAAAAAAAAACTTGGAAAGTTACGCTTCAATGCCACACTACCAAATTTTTTTGACGGTTTTTTCGCTCTTTTTTGCTGCCTAGTAACTCGGGTGCGGTTGGTCGTGCGAAAATTTTATTGAATCAAATTTGTAGGAAATTTAGTAGGCTTTCTTTTTTATCGAACACATTTTTTCTACGACGTATCGTCTAGGAGGTACGAGCGAAAAATCAAATATAAATAATTAAAAGAAATAATTAAAAAAAAAATAATTAAAAAATAAAAATTAAATTAAATTAAAAAAAAAATAAAATAATAAAGAAGCTATTTCGCCCAATAATGAAGTGGCGAGTGGCTCTATCTCTCTGAGGCAAAGGTGAGGTTCAACGAAACAACTTTTTACCTCATTCTCGTTGTATCCGTGAAGTCATTTAGAAGATATGAGGCGCTCCGGGTACGAAGGGCGAACTCGACATCGGATAAATTTTTTTTTTCATTTTCAGATTCTAGACCTTTTGAAGAATACACCCATGTAATTTTTATATTGAGTTTGCCCTTTTTCCCCTTTAAATACGTAAAAACCGATATGCGGCAAAGCTCTAACTGCGATATCCGAGCGGGTACGAAGGGCGAACTCGTATCCTAGTCCAATACCCCCACTCCTTTTCCGGGAGCCCCACTCCTCTTGGAACAGCTCACCGACACGAAATAAAATATATTATACATTTTGTGAATTAATAATCGTAAAAATATTCGAAAATTTTTAAAAAACCCTTTCCTCTATGATTCTATAAAATCTAAAATCTCGCCACGAAAATTCCAGAGAGTGACTTTCTGTCGAGTTCGCCCTTAACAGAAAACTTTAAAATGCGAATATCTCGAAACTACGTTTTGTCGAGTTCGCCCTTCGTACCCGGAGCGCCTCATATAGTCACAGTTAAAAGATAAAAAGATATAAATGCCATACCCATGGCTGTACAATTAAATAAATAAATAATAATAATAATAATAATAATAATAATAATAATATAAATGATTTTTATTGAGGGATTAAAATCATATATACCGTACGCATCAAAAATTAAAGTAAAAATGCACATTTTTTAAAAATCATTTCCAGCAATTAGAGATACATTTTTCTCATTTATAGGGATCTAAATGTCATCATCGCAATATTTCACTAAAAACTTCTTGAAAACATGTCATGTTAAAATAACAACATTGTCATACTTTTTTTTATGTTTCAGGGTCAACGCCGACTGTCACAACTCTAGGTAGGATTCCTCCCTTTCTCTTTTTGTATCAAAATGATCCAAAATGGAGTTATGAAACGTCAGATGGTGTAGAAAAAAAGGTCGGTTCGGATTTCCCCATTGGCTTAGTAAAAAGAGACGATTTGTAAAAAGAAGGGGGGGAGGAGGAGGCGGAGGGGGCACTGTTGAGGTAGAAACCTTTAAAAGTTGTTACCGCTGAAAGACATTTCAATGCCGAACACATCCGAAGGTTTACTTCCGCCCCTAATACGACTCGACCACATCCTTTACTACGAGCCTACCTTTCGTGATTTCCCAATGGCCCTTTGTCCGACCTTCTGCTTCCAAGATTAGAATGACATTTTTCCTACCTTTTACAACACGAGAAAATTGATTTTACGTACAATCTATAACATTTTTTTGCGATTTCAAGCGAAAAATAAAGAGGAAAAAATTTAAAAAATATATTTTTTAAAAATTTCATCTCGATTTTCCATTTTTTAGGCTGAAAACCGACTTTTTTTTGTTGAAATAACATTTTTCTCTTTTTTAAAGAATTTTGTGGAAGGATTAGTAAAATAAAAATTATTTGAAAACTATAAAAGTTTTAGACACTATTTTCATTGTTGAATTTGCTATTCAAGGGTGAGAAAACGAGAGGATCAAGGGGGCCCGGAGTGAATAATAAATGTTTTAAGAGGTCCCCGTGTATTCCCATGATACTAAATTTACCCTTTTAAAGTCCGTCCCTTTCCGTTTTTCATGGCTGTGAGCGTTCACTAAAATTCAAAATTATAGCTCTGGATTCTGATTAAAACGTTTCTCGTCCAATCGGGCATCTAAATCATTTTCCATTAACGACTTTTGATTCCGTACACCCCATTGACGTCGAATCAGGTTTTTTTTTCTCTCCATCGCTCGGGGCCATTAGGATTAAGTGGAGCAAGGCTGCACTTGTGGACGGTATGAGAATAAAACCTGGTTTGAAAAGAGAGGGAAAAAATCCTTCGGAAAATTAAATCAATGATAATTTACCTTGTTATTGAGGTAATTTCAGCATAAATCAACAGAACATTTTGGTTCAACAACTTTTTGTAAAATTTCAGAATCCCTGAAGAAGGTGGCGTTTATCTTTGAAGTTTTGCAATCGGAAGTAAACAAAGTTTTAAAAAAAACCGTAATTTTATCAAGTTTATAAATTTTGCTCCCAATTTTCAAAAAATTGACAGAGGTTAGGAAAAAACTTTCTTAGCTTTCTGCTTTATTAAACTCATAAATTTAAATACAAACTAGTTTTATCGAATTTTCTATTTTAATCATAAAAATTACGATTATAATTTGACATTTTCATGATTTTTCGGGAAAAAAAGTACTAGTTTGAAGACCTTCCGGCGAAAACTTCCTTAAAGAGAAGAAATATATAGGAGGGTAAGTATTAAAGAGGGGAAGTATAATGGAGGGGGAAGTATTAAAGAGGGGAAGTATAATGGAGGGGGAAGTATTAAAGAGGGGAAGTATAATGGAGGGAGAAGTATTAAAGAGGGGAAGTATAATGGAGGGGGAAGTATTAAAGAGGGGATGTACAACGGAGGGGAAAGTATAAGGGAGGGGAAGCATAACGGAGGGGAAAGTAGAAGGGAGGGGAATATAAAGGAGGGGGAAGTTTTTTGTTTTTTTTTTGTTTTTTTCGAAAAACTTTCCAACTTTTTTTTTGAAAATTTTCCGAGTTTTCTTTTTTTTTTTTTGCGCAATTTTTTTCTGAAAAATTTTTTAAGTTCTATTTTTCGAAAATTTTTCTAAGTGTCAAGGTAGAAATAACGGAATTATTGCCAAGAGAGGTCTCTCTCGTAAGGCGTGGAAGTATGAATTTCTCGCTACTATAATGATAATTTAAAAAAAAAGATTATTTCAGTTAATTTAGTTGGAATAAATTAATGAAAATTTGGTGAAAATCGGACCAACGGTTTGGCCGCAGCGAATTTTTTAAAATTTAAAACAGAGATAACTTTTTCGAAATTCAAAAATCGCCCTCAGTAGTTTCTTGTTCACCGACTACAGAAAATTTGGTGAAAATAGGTTGAAATCGTAGGCCGTAAAGTGTTCTTAAAATTACCTTTATTGCTATACAAGACTTCCATTTTTATATTAATAAATAACTTCTTAAGACAGATCTGAAAGTTATCCTTATAAATTATAAAAACCCCGCTTTATTTACACCTTCCCTACTTGTTTTCTCTCTTGAAGAGACATTGAGTTAAGAACTAAGTTCTTTTTTCTCCTCACCCCCAGAAAAGCCTCCTTTAATACTTCCTGACTCCTCGGCTCGAAGTTAAGACGAAAAAAGAATCAACTTGTTCTTGAGGGAAGACTTTTCATATATACAAGAGGAGACAGATTTAATTTTCGGAAACTTTCTATGTTCTTGAGTACAAGAGACGTAAAATATCGCACTTCATGTTTTTAATTGTCTTTTTCGTGATAAATGGGACAAAAATTTTATCCGATTATGTGGAGGAAGGAAAAGATTGTATTATGGGTTAAAAAATTGGGGAAATCCTTATTTTTCGGAGCGTCATAAGTGGTTACCCCCTTCTACATGAGAAGCGTATTTTCAGGGTTTGAAAAACTCCCTTCATCACCTCCTTTGATGCATGTATGAAAATCCTAAAAATTCAAACTTTGATCTGTCGTTTCCTCTCTGCATGCAAACTCGTTCATTAACATCGGGGCTCCAATTGAAATTCACTTTAGAATCGGTCTAAGTCGGAGGCACTTCAACTCACCCCGTTCAATGATTTATCACTAGGATTCCTATTCTAGAAGCTAATGATATCCATGGAAACTAGAAATTTCGTCGTTAATCATACGAACAGCTCCAAGATTAACTAGAATAAATTTTTTTAAATTACCCCTCACTTTTATTCAAATATTAATTTTACTTCCACGAAAACAAACGGAGGAATTTTGACAGATAAACTAGATTATTTATAAACCGAGCTATTCTTGTTTATTTTCGTTTTGATATTAAACGTCACAAAGTTTAAACATGAATTATTAAGTAAATTCAAAGAGGATTACTATCTACTTTCCCTGTCTAGGAGCAAATTAATACTTCAAAAACCAACAAAAGTTTGGGGAAATGTAACAAAAGAATGGAATGAAATTAATTAAGTTATTTACGATTTTTTTGGTCCTTTTTTTTTACCCAATTAGGTATTGGACGAGCAGGGAGATGGGACGAGCAGAGAATTGGGCGAATAGAGAGGTTGGGATGGTAGGGATAACGGACGAGCACGGAGACTGGACGAGCAGGAAGACTGGACGAGCAGGATGACTGGACGAGCAGGAAGACTGGAGGAGCAGGAAGATTGGAAGAGTAGTGAGATTGGGCAAGAAGGGAAATTGTACGAGCAGGGAAATGGGACTAGCAGGGAAATGGGACGAGCAGAGAATTGGGCGAATAGAGAGATTGGGATGGTAGGGATATCGGACGAGCACGGAGACTGGACGAGCAGGAAGACTGGAGGAGCAGGAAGATTGGAAGAGCAGAGAGATTGGGCCAGAAGGGAAATTGGACGAGCAGGGAAATGGGACTAGCAGGGAAATGGGACGAGCAGAGATTGGGCGAATAGAGAGATCGGGATGGTAGGGATATCGGACGAGCAGGGAGATTGGACGAGCAGAGAATTGGGCGAGAGATTGAAAAAATCGGATATTCCACGACCGGTTTCGGTGCAATAACCATCATCAGGTGGACCATTTCCTTTATTTTCCTCATTCTCTCTATTATTTTATTAGACCCTTACTACTCGATATTATGAAAACTGCGGGAAGTCTAAAGATTTTTAAATTTTTTCCGGATAAAAGTAAGGGATGTCTGTGTTTGATATCTGATGAGCTAATAGCCACTAAACTTTTGAATCTTTTAGGATTTATTTCACCTTTCCAACTTTGCCTGAAAAAGTAAAATTCATCAAATATTAAGGGAGATATGGCAGTTTAAAACCCCTTTAATTTTGTATCCTTTCATTTTGTAAAGCAGTTTATTTCGACGAATTTTTTCCAGGAAAAAAGGGGATAGCCGGCCAAAAGTTTAACATGAAAGAAATTGAGATGTAGGCTCTATGAAACTTTAAAAAAATAAATAAATAAATGATGTTTCAATATTTCAAACTTGAAAATTGAAAAGTTTTCTTTAAAACTTATTAAAAGCAATTTATTCCTTTAAAGAGTTTTTTTTTTTTTTTTTTTTTGTTAATAATAAGTAAATTAAATTCTTTTCATGGTAAGGTTTTTATTTGTGCTTTTTGTTCAAAATCCGTTGCTTTTATTTTATTGGAGGGTAAAATAACCGAGATAAAAACGAATTTTCCCTTAAGTAGCGTTTTTGTCAAAATATACGACAAATGGAGTCGAGTATAAACAGAATTCGAGGCTGTATCCCGAGGGTGGGCACTTCTCCGCTTTCGTTCTATTCTCCGCTTCCCAGTAGATAAATCTTATCCTTTGCCCATCTCAAATGTTGACATTTCCTCTGCCTTCCACCACTCAAATCGCAAATAACGTTCAAATTTTCCCAAAACCTTTTTTTTTTTTTTTCGTCGAAAAATGGAAGGAATCTACAAGGAAAAAGAGGGCTCGGTCGTCGAGGTATAACGACAGGTGGAAAAGGGGGTAATGGCTTGGCAAGAACCTCCTGGGTCCATTACTTTAACGGAGAAAAAAATCCCACACCTTTCTAAATCTACCGTGTCTTTACATTCTCCGCCCACTACGTTAGTAAATACTCGGAAAAGCACGCAATCGCTCTTTTATTAAAATATCAACATCCCTTCTTTGTGGTATCCTCGAAAAAACTGATGTTAAAGTTGTTTCTTTTTCCCCAAAGTTTCCAATTTCAATCAACATTAAAATGCTTTAAAATATCAACTTTCCTTATTTGAGATATCCACGGAAAAACTGATGTAAAAGTTGTTTTTTCCCCAAAGTTTCCTTATTTCGATCAACATTAAAATGCTTGTAATTTAAGACAGTTTGGTAGTTTGAATTATGAAATAGTAGTACTGTCTGGAGTTGGCCCCGTCGGGAACTTCCTTAAAGAGAAGGGACAATAATGGAGGGGGAAGTATTAAGGATGCGAAGGGGAAGTATAAAGGAGGGGGAAGCATAAAAGAGAGGGAAGAATAAGGGAGGGAGAAGTAGAAAGGATGGAAAGTTGAAGGAGGTTAAAGTATAAGGGAGCTCTAAGTTTACGTTAAAGGACGTGTTTTTTTTTTTTTTTTTTTTTTTTTTTTTTTCAAAAAATTCTAGACGAAGAAAGATTGTGTAAAAATGTGGTGAAAATCGGTTGGAAACTGTGGCTAAGGTGTTCCGGAATAAAAAATGTTACGGCCGGACGGCACCACAGACAAAGTTGAGATCGGTAAAGATCAATATTCGAATTGACCCTCCGGGGTCCTCCAGACCCTTCCCATAAACCCGACGTGGAGGGGATCACAATAACTTCTTTAAGAAAGTTAATAAGTATAATATCATGATAAAATACTTGAATAATTATTTGAAAACTCCTTAAAATAGGGTAAAAACCCCTTCTCTTGCCCAAAAAAATCAAGGGAAACTTTTGTCTTTTAATGCGAGAAAACAAAAGAAGACGCCTGAAAATCAAATGAAAAAGATCATACTAATTTTTTAAATCTACAATAGACCTATAGGATATTCTGGATCGCTAAATTGTTAAAAACAAATAGATCTAAAATGTTGTTAAACGTGATAAAAATCGGCTCAGTGCTGATCTGCAGATGATAAACAAGAGGACATTAATATAAAAAGCGCTTTGAAGCTTCCCCATTGAATTATAAAAAGAACGACCGGAAATTTTCAAAACAATTTACTTTTAGCAACAATCAATCGAATTAGAGATCAAAAGGTGATTAAAAAGTTTTTTCCCTCTTCTATTCATTCATGTAAAAAAGGAATTTTTTTTTTGTCAACGAGGCTGATTGCACGGGACAGGGAGTAATGGACAAAATTTATGTTGAGTGTGTTTATTTATAAAAGGGGGGCCCTTTCCCGTAGCAAAGCCCACGTTTTCTCGGCTTTTGTCCTCACCGACATCCGGGATTCGGCCACAGTTTCTGTACCCCATTTCCGCCACCCCTCCCATTCCGCCTTTAACACCCGCAATGCACAATAAACTCCCTATTTATACGAAAAATAAAAGAATTATATTCCATTTTTTATAATATATTTGAATGGAGAAAAGCTGAAAAATCGCCTCTGGCTTGGAAAAAAAATTATTCCGAATTAATGTGTTCACATTGAAAAAGCGAATGTTCAAGTTATAGCTTTTGGCATAAATTTCAATGTAAATAGGGCGTTTTGAATTCAGGATGTTTAATTCATTTCCCCACCCTCTTTCCTTCTTTCTCAATCTTTGACTCTTTTGGCACGTTTTTCTATCGTTTATTTCATAATTGACGCTTTTAAGGGGAGTATTACATATTTTGAAAATTTTTTGTGATTTTTTTTTTATTTTTTTAAATTGAAGTTTAACCTTTTCCGCGTCTACTGTAAAAATTTTGTGATGTTTTGACAAGTAGAAGTGGTCCAAAAAAAATTTTGAAAAAAAAATTCGACATATGATTTTACCTTCCAGGTCTGACTACATTGAAAGATCACTTTATTGTTATGATTATGAAAACTCTTCTTTATGATTTAAATTCTCCAAGTCCTCATTTATTTTAAAATGAATATTTATAATACTTTTAATGACCATTAATCCTTTAATCCTAATCATAATCCTTTGACTTACCACGAAAACTCTAAATGATATTAGGTACTGAAAAAAATAGACATGACACACACATAGGGATAATAATTGAGCCAATAATAAAAGTAAATACGTATATAATGTATAATATATAGTATGTATATAATTTAGACATTATAATTTAATTTAGAAATCGCATAAACAACTAAAATTCTCCCGCACGGACCGCACCGTAAGACGACTTCCCTCGGTATCTTTGTTGTCTATCGGTCATTTGTACCAACTTATTTTTATTTTTTTTCCTTTTTTCCCTTCCTCTAACAGGGCGGGATATTCTAAAGTCAAATCGATAGGAAGAAAAGAAAAAATCGATCGAGAAACAGTGAAGAACGAAAAAATTCCCGGCCCGCCCGGGCGAGTTTCGGTTTTTCCCTTCTCCTGAAAAGTTACGTTTTCGGACACTCATGTACCTTTTTCTCGAGTTCTACTGGACCGAATGAGCTCAAATTTTTTTGGGAACTTATAATCGCTTATTTTAAATTTAAGGACAGCCGTTTTTAGAAATGTTTGATAGAAAAAATTTAAAAAATTCTAACAGGAGAAAAAAAGTGGACTTTTTTTTTTCAAAATTTTAAATTGGTGTAAAAATTTTAAAATTAAAATTTCAAAAAACCGCCGTCCTTAAGTCTTTATAACTATTCAAGAATATACAGTAAAAATTTGGAGTCATTTGGATGGGTGGTTTTCCAGAAAAAGGTACATAAGTGGACATGGTTTTCCCATAAGGATAAAGTCATGTAATACTCCCCTTAACTTTTTTTTTTTTGTCTGCGGAAAAAAATGAAAAAGTATAACTTTTCCCAACTGGCTGCATCGGGACATTTTTGTTTAAAGTTTTTCTCCAATTTGGCGAGAAAACTGTTGGCTTTTTTCAAATTTTTCTTTTTGATTTGCCTTTAGAATACATTTACAAACTTAAATACAAAGATTTTTGTCTAAAATCATAAAAATGTAGAAATTCAGAAAAAAAACTTCCATTTTTGTCGTAATTTTTGCAATTAAAATAAAAAAAATTCGATAAAACGAGTTTGTATTTAAATTTATGAATGTTTAATAAAGGTAAAAGTTAAGAAAGTTTTTTCCTAGCCACAGTAATTTCTTTTTAAATTGGGAGCAAATTCAAAAACTTTATAAAAATTATTATTAATTTTAGCTTATTTTAGATCGTCGTAGATTATTCAAAATAAAAATTTTTGAAAAACATACAGTTTTCTCGCAAACTTGCAACAAAACTTAAAGAACATAAAATCTTATGGATCATTGATCAAGGTCTCTGACTCCTCTGGGGAAAAACATATCTGGAGATGTTTTAGCATTATTTTCCATCAAACGTAGCAGATTATTTAAATAAATTAATCAGCCCTTAAATTGGTGGTGAAACAATTTGTTTTAAAACAATAAAATAATTCTTAAAAGCCTTAAATTGGTGTTTTGGGGAAATTGATCACAAATAAATCAGACCGCTGATCGTGCATTTTAAATTGATGAGCGGTCGGTGGGGGGAGGATGAAACGGCTAAATGGTCCACCGATTACGGTTTACTGGGTATCAGATACTATCAGATATTCCGTTAACTGCGTCCGGAGCTTAAACTAGCCATTTGCCTTGCGGGAGTTCGTGTGGAGTGAGTTGCCGGATCGTTTGAAAGGGCGGGCTTCGGGGGTCCGTTTAAACGACGTTCGCCCACCGTTAATCAACCGATCCCACGAATCCTCTAATTTATAAACTTCTATCTATAAATACAGAAAAATGCAACTCCAATTTACTTAAAAGCGTAAAAAACAATAATATTCACCCTAAAAACACCTATAAATTTTAATATTTCTCAAAGAGATTTTATTACAACACCATCATATCTTGAAAATGTCAAGAGAGCCGAAATCATTTGTCATGGTTTTTTCCCCCAAATTTTGCTTCAGGAACCTTCATTCTACGAGGGCCTCCATTTTTTAAAAACAAAACTTTGTAAATATTTTTACTACTTTCAAAGAGATTTTATTGCAACACCATCATATCTGAAACACCAGCATAGCGCTATAAAAAATAAATATAAAAAATTGCGGAACTATTGCCTACTAAAGGAAGATTTGGCGAGAATTTCGCAGAAAAAACGCTTTTTTTTTACATTTAAGGGGAAAAAAATCACTTTAGAAAATTGCTGTGAAATATCAGTTTTCATTATTTTTAAACATTTTTTTTTCTTCCTGACTGTTCCTTCTCTAAAATGAAAGTTAATAATAATATTGTATTATAGCGAGAGAGTTGTTGAGGGTTGTAGCTAATGGCCTAACCCTCCTCTCCCCGTGCCACCGTGCCCGTAGGCTACTAATGACTTGCTTCTCGGCTCAACTTACTCCCTCCAGCCCCCATCTCCTTACTAATTACCTCGAAGGCTTCTACGCGACTTCATTCAGCCATCGAGACACAAGTTACCTTGTCTAAGCCCCCCTACCGTCAAGCACTTCGAAAACCCACCCGATGGGTTTAACCTCTCCGCACTTCTAAACTGTCAAAGCGCTTAAATTAAATTTTGTTTAGCGCATTACCTCAGCCTCATTTTTTTTCAGCTTTCTGTGATAGATTCGACCTAAAAGGAAATTTGTTCTAAATAAACAATATAACAAACGTTTGGTTATTTTGATTGAAAATGTATTCTTTTGACATTGAAATGACGAAACCCGATTGAACAGAATGGATGGACTATTGACGTACAACATGGGAAATTGACTGTACAAATAGCCTGTTGCGAGAATGACGTCGATATGAGTATTTGCATTTCGTGATATACATTTTACTGGTTCAATTATTCGCTCGGAGTAACCTGCTAATAACTATCATAAAGAACTATTCTGCAGCCGGCTCCGACGGTACCTTGCTCAAAGTAGGGCAACGCAATAGATTTCATCCCTAAAATTTTCAGTATCAAGGTAGAATAAATTAAGGTCTTCTTAGCTAGGCCGCACCAAGCGGGCAAGAATACCCTAAAATTTCTGCAGTAAGAGTCAAATAAAATAAAGAGGGAATGAAAAAATAATATAGTCCACCTGGAATCTCAATTCTGTTTCCCTCATTTGCTATTCTTCAATCAGCTGGTTTGCTGGATTCAGCCTTTGCTGAACGAGATTGGTGAGAGAATTTTTTTCTCTCACTTTTCGACTTTCAAAGTTCCAAATATGTACATAATATATAAAAGCAGACTGTCACAAGACTCTTGTAAATGGCGTTACCGTAATTCGAAACCGCAGACTTTCAGAACAAAATGTAAAGAACAAAAGAGAAACGAAAGACGCCCACACCCGAGAGAATACAAGGTTTCTTAACAAAGGAGAGACAACAAAAAGTGAAAAACATTGAAAATGACGTCTTACGCATTGAAAATATAGTAAACCAAAAAGTGGGTTTAAAAAAAGGAAAAGGTTTTAACCCTTCGGAAATCCCCAGAGGGTCGAAAAGAAGCTCAACTAACCTAGTTTTATCCACAAAACCCGACCAATCTTCCTCTCTCCTTTTATTTTCAACACTTTTCTGGACTTTACGATTTTTCTCGAAGGGGAGGGTAAAAAATTTAATATAAAATGGTGGAGGGTTAAATTATTCGGGAGGTGGGTATCGGGAAATCTTTTGGAAAAAAATTCATCATGTTATATCATCTCCTCCCCAACGATTCTCATCATCTCTCATTTCTCCTTTACCTTATATACTCGCTTCGGGTTGAATAATTCGCATTTCCGTTGGAAAAAAAAGTTATTTTATTATTTTGGGTGAAAAGTAGAAGGAATGAGAAGTTTCATGTGTCGCACCCTATTTGAGGCGCTCCGAATACGAAGGGCGAACTCGACAATACGTAGTTTCGAGATATTCGCATTTTAAAGTTTTCTGTTAAGGGCGAACTCGACAGAAAAGTCACTCTCTGGAATTTTCGTGGCGAGATTTTAGAATCATCATAGAATCATAGAGAAAAGGGTTTTTTAAAAATCACCAAATCTCGAAAAGAAAAAAAAAATTAAATAAAAAAGGTTGAGAGTAGAGCTTTGCCGCATATCGATTTTTACGTATTTTAAAGGGGAAAAAAGGGGAAACTCAATATAAAAATTACATGGGTGTATTCTTCAAAAGGTCTAGAATCTGAAAATGAAAAAAAAAATTTGTCCGATGTCGAGTTCGCCCTTCGTACCCGGAGCGCCTCATTTCTTCTAATTAAACAATTTTAGAGAATTATGTTCTGTGATCCGAATGTTCAATTATTCAGAGAAATCCTTCGAGACATGGAAAAGGAGGCCGCGGGGGAAGTTTTGGGTGAGTAAGTTACAAGGGAGAAACGTCTGCGTAACTCTTGAAGGGATGTAGGTCGGATGTAAGCGAGAAAGAGACGGAGAATGATGGGAAATCAAATATTCATTGAACCGTAGGGTTGAAAAGCCCCAAATCGTCCACATTAGCGCCGCCCGCTTACTATCACTTTCCAGTCCTTCCCAAAGTGAAAATTCCCTTTCACGATTTACCGCTTTGAAGTATTTGTTCCCGTTAATAGTTGATTTCGGCTAGGCCGCAAAACCGATTCGCCGGTTTAATTACAGCCCCTTTCAAAATCGAACATTAGCTGATAATGCGAACTTGGTATTAAATGAAACTTGGGCCTCCCAACTTGTACTTCTTCCTTGATTCAACTTATATTGCTTTAATTTTTAAACAGAGTCTTAGGTAAATTTTAATGAGAAAGGAAAGAGAAGAAAATAGGCGGTAGATTTCGAAGAAAAGAAATGAGGCGCTCCGGGTACGAAGGGCGAACTCGACATCGGACAAAATTTTTTTTTCATTTTCAAATTCTAGACCTTTTGAAGAATACACCCATGTAAATTTATATTGAGTTTGCCCTTTTTTCCCCTTTAAAATACGTAAAAACCGATATGCGGCAAAGCTTTAACTGCGATATCCGAGCGGGTACGAAGGGCGAACTCGTATCCTAGTCCACTACCCCCACTCCTTTTCCGGGAGCCCCACTCCTCTTGGAACAGCTCACCGCCACGAAATAAAAATATTATACATTTTGTGAATTAATAATCGTAAAAAATATTCCAAAATTTTTAAAAAACCCTTTCCTCTATGATTCTATAAAATCTAAAATCTCGCCACGAAAATTCCAGAGAGTGACTTTTCTGTCGAGTTCGCCCTTAACAGAAAACTTTAAAATGCGAATATCTCGAAACTACGTTTTGTCGAGTTCGCCCTTCGTACCCGGAGCGCCTCAAATCTACCTAAAAATTTAGGAACTCAGTGGGATTCGAACCTAGGACCTATGGGTTTCTAGCCCAGGGTTCTTCCTTCTATGCAAAGGATGCCGTACTCAATATAGACCATCGCTCTGGGTTTTATCCCACCCCTTATTTTTACTGTAATGCAATCCAGGAAGACATGTTGACATTGAGGTAGCCTGTATTGCCTGCTAGATTCAACTCTGCATTACCCATTGCCTCAGTAAGATATTTTGGAAAACATAAAACAGGATTTTAAGGCAATGCTGCGCTTTTTTAGATTATTTCAACCAAATTGAGAAATTTAAAATTCGGCGGAAGTACGGCGTTTATGAGTCCTGACCCCGGGAAAAATGTGTGTTTAAGACCTCACCCCCGCCCTTCACTCGGGTCGATAATAATGACCATCCGGGGTTAAACGAGTCCGAGGGCTATAACGGAGAAAGGCCTGAAACTCGAGCGGAATACACATGAGAATCTTTCTAACGACCCTCGCATGCCTTTGACAGGGGAGCCTCATTGATAAGTTAACTGGAGTCGCTTTACGTATCAAGCCTAAAAATATGTCAGAAACATGATTTTTTTTCAAGCCCTAACATCGATCTATTCTTTTTGTTTTTTAGAGGGAAAGAATTCTTTGATGAGAAGAGACCAATGGCGTGAAATTTAACACTTCCACTTAATTGGTTAAACGTAATTCTGGTCTCAAAGGGTCAAAAAGTCGCTTTGATCAATTATTTTCTTTATATCTTCTATATTAACTTCCTTCAAAGCATATTATTGAATGAACCCTCAGACCAATGCTTTTTGAAAATAGTGTCCAAAAATAATCATTTTTCTGCTGCCTCATTAGGAAAACTCTTTATAGAAAATACGTTATTTAATTAAGCACAAGCGATTTTTTTCCTCAAAAATCATAAAAATGTAGAAAATCAGGAAAAAACGTCAATTTTTTAATTATAATTTTTATGATTAAAATAAAAAAAATACGAAAAAACGAGTTTGTATTTAGATTGATGAGTGTTTCATTAAGCTAAAAGCTAAAAAAGTTTTTCCTAACCTCAGTCAATTTTTGTAAATTGGGAGCAAAGTCAAAAATTTGATAGAATTACGGTTTTTTGCGATTGTTTCTCCTAAATTACAGCACAATCAAAGAAAAAAAATTTAAAAACCCGTTTTTTCTTGCAAAATTGGCGAAGGAAATGTTTGTTAATGTTGGATAATGGCTGCCAAAAAAAAAAGCCAAAACATCGCGAATTATTGAGCTTTAAAAATTCGAAAACTGTCATTTGTATTGTTGAAACTCTTTCCTCTGTCATTGTTAAAAACCTATATAAAGGTTTAAAAATTCAAACACACGTTTCACCCTTGAGTTGCACTCTTTTAGGTGGGAGGGATGAAAAAAAAGTTACTCTACTTCATTCTCTAGGTCAGCTAGTTTTCTGGCAAGTGGTCCGAACATCCTTTTTCTCTCTTGGAAAATAATATTTTATTATTTACTAAGTTTTCAACAATCCCAGAGGATATTCTGGCTGTCTTCCTTTTTACCGGTGCGGACGAGCTTTTTGTTGTTATGTCGACTTTTAGTTAAAACGCCCTTGAATAATTTAGTAAAACAAAAATGTGTGTTTTTTGAATCAGATAAAAACAAGATTTTGTCGAGGGTTCTCGAATAAAAACGATTTTCGTTCCCCCTTGAAAAGGGGACGAATCCTCTTTCAAGACGTCTTATCAATGTGCGAGAGGGTGGCGAAATATCACTTGACGTCCTTTTAGAGATTTAACACCCCCTGACATCACTTTTAGACTTCCTGTCCATCAAATCTTTACTTCGGTTACTTATTTTCAATGAAATAAAAATTAACACTCATTTTTTCGTAGCTCGACAAAACGTAGTTTCGAGATATTCGCATTTTAAAGTTTTCTGTTAAGGGCGAACTCGACAGAAAAGTCACTCTCTGGAATTTTCGTGGCGAGATTTTAGATTTTATAGAATCATAGAGGAAAGTGTTTTTTAAAAATTTTCGAATATTTTTTACGATTATTAATTCACAAAATGTATAATATTTTTATTTCGTGGCGGTGAGCTGTTCCAAGAGGAGTGGGGCTCCAGGAAAAGGAGTGGGGGTAGTGGACTAGGATACGAGTTCGCCCTTCGTACCTGCTCGGATATCGCAGTTAGAGCTTTGCCACATATCGGTTTTTACGTATTTTAAAGGGGAAAAAAGGGCAAACTCAATATAAAAATTATTACATGGGTGTATTCTTCAAAAGGTCTAGAATCTGAAAATGAAAAAAAAAATTTGTCCGATGTCGAGTTCGCCCTTCGTACCCGGAGCGCCTCAAATGTACCAAAACCGTGATATTATCAAGTTTTTGATTTTTCTCCCAATTTACAAAAAAAATGACTGAAGCTAGGGAAAAAATTTGTTTGCTTTTAGCTTAATTAAACACTCATGAATGTAATAAAAACTCGTTCTTTTTTTAAAGTTTTTTTTTGTAATCATAAAAATGATTGAAAAATGGACGTTATTCATAATGTTCTACATTTTCACGATTTAAAAAAAATCATAGTAAAAATTCTGAATAAAAATGTTGATCTAATCGCTTTCTATTGCAACTCCCAACTCATTGAATGATGAAAAAATCTATTTATCCGACTATCACCAAATATAAATTTTAAAAAACCCTTTGTAGATAAGCAAAAATATGTATTCTAAAGCCAAATCAAAAAGAAAAAATTATAAGAAACCAACAGTTTTCACGCAAAATCGGAGCAAAACTTCAAAGAAAAAAGCATCCATAATAGAAGGTTTAACGGAACCTTAAAAAGAAGAAAACTCCTTAAAAACGGGTTAAAAAGGGGACCTTTAGCCTGAAAGGGATAAGTGTAATATAATAGGTAATATTCAAGGTTTGGACGTTCAAGAGGATTAAGAGGGATAAAGGATGTACAAATATGTTTAAAAGACAAGAGTGGTGAGGATTTGCAAGGCAAATTCAGTGAGATTAGGGATGTTTATACCTTTATGGATGATAATGGCTATCGAGTTTCTCAGAATAAGAATTACCAATGAACGAAAACATCAGAAGTTTCGAGTTTAATCTTTACGTACGTGAGAGAAATGTAAGTTGGAGGATTTGAATTAATTAAATTTACCCCTTCATCTAACATATTATTCGATAGGGTTTCCCAAAAGGGGAGCACGTCACTCAAACAACCTTTAGGCCCTAATTAATCCCTTGGAAACTCCTACGAGATGCCCTCATAGAGCTTCAAGCCGCTACCTTAGCGCAGCACCATTTCACGAGCCATAATTTACATTCAACCCCCGCATAGTTTCAAAATAACATGGGATATCAATGGTTTTTTATTCGAGAAATTCTCACAAGAAGTATTTGCGAATAAATCAAACTGAGAGATGCAAGGCGTAAAATTTGAGTTTTTCTCTTTATTGTTATTAGTTATTACTAAAAAGACTTTTATTTTATCTCAAAGACCAGATTTACTTATTAATTATATAATAATTAGAAAATTAAATAAGCTATTCCGTCTCACAAGGGAAAATAAACAAAGAGATCAAACAAAATAAGAAATGAAAGAAAAACATCGGCCTTACCGAGTAGCGTAACTTCAACCCTAGAGGGAGGAAAATAAGTTTATATAAGAGAGAAAAAGGTTGTCTCCTAAAGTGGACAAGGGTTGACAAGACCCCTCCCTCCTCCTATATGGGAATGTCTAGGCAGCCGGATGACAATTCTTGACGTAAAAATCGTAATATCGTATATACGAAATAAATGCAGTTTTTATTTTTGTTTGCAAAGGATTCAGTAAAATTCTGGTTTTTCCTTAAAGAAAAGCATTTTTTTAAAATCAATTCAAACCTTAAGATGTCGGTTTAAGTACCTAATTTTATCTTGAAGCCTTTTTTATTCTCCGGACATTTCACTTAACTTTTATTATTTCCACCAGGGGGCCAAGTTTAATGATAAAATTAGCCTCATTTTCGAGCCTTTATTTTTCTCCTTTGCAGGCGGCCTCTTTAATTTCCCCGCCTTTTTCCTCGTTTCTTTTTTCCTAACTATGTAGAAATAATAGTTTCCCGGAATATCAAATGTCAATATAATTAATTTAACGTTAAGCGAATAATAGTCAGGTAATATTCATTTTAAACATAGGGAAAACAATTAAAAGTCCTATGAAAGGCCTTTTAGGTAGATTTCTTTTCTTCAAAAATCTACCTATTGTAATGTACCAAGTAGTCGCAGATTCAAAAAATTTTCTATACGTTTTTCGTTTCATACCTCCTGGACCCCAAAACCATCCTCAGTTGAAAAGTTTATATATATATATATATATATTAGCACGATAACTGGAGCAATTTTAATGTGAGGGTGACGATATCCGGTATTTAGAGCTTTTATCTCAATAGCTCGGACGAGTTCGTTAATGGCTGAAATCGGACCAGCGATTCACCTACTTTACTTAGGGCTTAAAAGACAAAATTGGCATTTTCTATTGAAATCCTAGTCCTTTTGCAAAAAAAAACTTTAAGACCTCTGCGAGGGCGTGTAAAAAATTAATTAAAGCAGGTTTGGACGAGCCAGGCGCAAAATATTGAACTAGCTAAACTTTAAAAAAAATTTGAATTTATACTGGGAAATTATTAAATATTTTATTAATAAAATTATCAGATGTTTTTCTAGGGGCTCAGTGGCGCAATTTTCTTATATCATCATTTTTATAACATAATTATATATTTTGTGTTTATACATTTTAATTTTAATCATGAAAAGAAATCTACCTTTTAGTCCCTGCTACCGCAGGGTCATTTTTTTTACGTGTTTTTTATTAAATAACAAAAATAAAAATGGGGAAAATATATTTAGCCAAGGAAAAATGAGAAAGAGGTGGAGAGTTTATTTCCCCCTAACAGGCGTCCCTTGGTAATAAAAAATTTATTATGAGCTTTGAAAGTCCATCATAAAATTCGAACATTATTTATGATTACAGCGAAAAACAGACCTTTAATATATGTTGGAAAAAAAATGGACCAAAGGCCAAGTAAAAAAGAGCAGTGAGCACAAAGCAGAAAACCATCTCACGAGGGTATTACAATAAAGTTCTTGAAAAATGTCAATTTTGTGTCAAGATGGGTTCGCAAGGAAGTTTTGAAAAGGAGTGACCCTTTTTTTTTCGACGTTCGTCCATTACGAACCTCGGTCATGATATTTCCTGTCCGTCTGGTCGTGACAGTTTTCTAAATGAGGAAATCACATTTCCGAGAAAAGCTCCCCGGGAGCATCAGTTTGAATAACATAATTGCGAGAGTTCTTTCTGTATCAAAGGAAGCCTCTTTTTAATGCGCCTCTGTGGTGAATTCCACAAAGGGGGTAAAAAGACGCCCATCAAAAAAAAAATTGCAATTTACTCTTCCCAGATTACAAACTTGTCTAAAGAAAAATCTACTCCGTCATATATTATTTCGATTTTTAAATTTTGTTTTATTATTGTTATGAAAAGTGTCGAAGGAATAAAGGAAGGAGGACGTAAATAATAAAAGAACTGGGTCAGGAAGGAATACGAAAATGGACCCCTTTATATAAAGAAGTATTGCCTCAGGGATAAAATACTCTTAAGCTATTCACTCCTGTATCTCAATATTTTGATTTAGAATCAATTTTTTACAAAAATAAATTATTAGAGAAAAACATAATAAAATAAGGTGAGATAATTCTTTCTGCTGTATGAATTGACCCTGCCCAATGCCTCTCGGAAATATTTTTATGGCTACCCCCATTCCTCACATTGAAGGAAGGTTAAAGTGAATACATGGTTATGAAGAGTACGAGCTGTGGCCTTGTTTAGCTGAATAAGGAGGAAAACAAGAAGAAGAACACGATGATGGCGAAAAACTGGGTTTTCATAGTCTTATATCTCGGCTGCCTATAGACCGCTTGACTTGAAAATTTCATCACTCACTCATATCATATCAAAAAAGATCTGCACCAAATTTTATGTCGATCCGTCAATAGGGAGCCGAGATACCCGAAAAATCTTGACTTCCAGTAAACTTTGGTACTTCGTTCTTGGCAAGGCGGATCGCTACCGCTTTCTAGATGTCCAAAAAAAAAAGGTTTTATTTTCTACTTAAGAATTTGACAAATATTCTGACGACAGGAAAATGTGCAAAATGTAATCGAATTGTAAGAAATGTTTGCTTATAAGACTCGGGTTGAATTCGATTAAGGTAGGTTTGAGTAGACGTTCAATCGAAACCTGGGAACCCGGGGTTTGTTATTGGCTCGGAATCGCGAGATCAAAGAGCGGGGTGAAAATACTTGCGACTCAAACCTGCCGAGTTATCGAGAAGTGATCTCCCCTTTAGGATTCCGAGAAATCTCATTCATCCCGCTCTTTGCTCTAAGGATAATTGGGAATCCTATAACTTTTAAGAAATCAAGAAATAAATAAAACTTATCTAAAACGCTAATAATACCGTTTGAATGGTGTTTCTTCCGCTACATTACTTTGAGCCATCTTTTTTTCTTTCTCTCTCTTTCTCTTTCTTACTTCACGCCTTTTCACGTTCGTTATCGCCCTTCCGGTCCGTCCGGAGGATTTCAATCCATTTTTTCCCCTTTACAAACACATTTTTCCTCCTTCTGACCTCATTTTTAATTTTATTTTTCCATTTCCATATTTACTAATTGCTATTAGCAATAATTAAATAACAATATCGCTTTCATTCCAGCGAAAAACTAACGAAGCAATAAAAGGAAACTGACAATGCAATTATTGTTCTATAACCGCTGACCCCTCTGGTAAGGGATTAGTTGGGGGTATTTTGAATACGGACTGCATAAATTATAAATTATTTTATTTAATAATTGAAAATCCTTTAACAATTATAATTACCAACCACGCGAAGGCATTTTTTCTTGCTTAGTTATTTATGATTTTATAAATTTTTATCGTTTTTGAGAAAAATAAAATCTTTTGTACTTAAGTAAATGAATGTATTCTAAAGGCAAATCAAAAAGAAAAAAATATAAAAACCAACAGTTTTCTCGCGAAGTTGGAGCAAAACTTCAAAGAAAAAGCGCAACCGTATTAAGTGATATAAAAGGCCCTCAAGCAATGTATTTATTTATTTATATTTTTTTAATTAAGGGGGGGATGGTGAAAATTTTGTAAAAATACAATGAGAACTTTTTCAGTGTTCAGAGGGGAAAATGGCGACGTCCTTATTTTTTTTTATCATTGGCAATTTTTTCTATTAGCCATTCTGATTTAATTTAATTTTTTAATAATGATGAATTTTTTTCAATTTATTTTTATCATTTCTCTTACGTCGTTTGTGGACACATGATTCTGCTTGCTTTCAGTCCAGCAAAAAATATAAAAAAATTCGAGCGTCGAGAAAAGTCGCTTGATGAAAAAAAACCCTTTCGCCACTCTGTTTGCCTTTCCAATTTCCCCTTCGAACTTCTCCTCTCTTTCAGCTCTTCTATTTTTCACTCTTTCGGTGTCGATTGAACGGCAAAAATTATTTTATTTTTTTATCGATTTCGTCGAAAACCGTCGGAGGATTGATGTGACTCGGACAAGGTTGGTCTTGATGGATGTGTGGGACTTACTCCGCGCAAAAGGGCGGGGTCATATCTTAATTACCATCCCTTATCTCTCAGCTTTTACTCCCCAAGCTTTCTTATCAACGTAATGAATGGTCTAGAACAGAGAAACATGTATCTGAGAAACGTTATTGTCTCTTCAGGGAGCTTTTGTTCACCTAAAAAACTAAAAAGAAAATTAAAGGAAAGATTTGCACAAATGGCTAAGAAAATTTGAGAGTAAAAGCTGATTCAATAGTTCAGGAAGTCCAGAAAAATTCTGGTAATTTTGACATTTTTAAAACTTATGACATACTTTTGGTTTATTATACTCAAAAAGTTTTAGTATCTGTTGGGAAATAAAAAGAGATTTTTTTTTCTTCTTTTAAAATTAAAATAAGTAGAGTGATTGATGATGGGAGAGTTTTTGATCTTTTGAACCGTCCTTGAGGCGACGGATGGACAGGAAGGTCATGCATCATCATCGCTCACTATCAGTTAATTGCTCCTGTTTTCCCGTCCAAATTTCCGAACGTTATCGTCCCAACGAACTTAAAAAAAATGACCCTTTGGGAGGCTAAATCTGACAACGACAAACAAGAAAATTACGATGACGAATCAGTTGATTAATCAAACCTCCGCATTAGACCTTGAGAAGGGGCCAAGTCAAACGAAGAATCAATCAGAGAAGTTGAAATTTGTAATATCACTATTCCGAGATACAACCCTCCCTTAATCAACTGTCTCAATCCGACCTCACCGAATAACCAATCAGTGTAAGTGATTGTGATCCCTTTCCCTTTATTTTACGTCGTTCTAACTTTTAGCAGAAGACATTCCTTCTCTTGGGAACTTGCGTATGTATTCTTAAAACATGAAGTCACCCGAAAGGGCCGTTAGTTGAAAAGGTATCACCTAAAAGTGTGTTTCCCCGCCATCAGCAAGTAGGTCTAGCACTCCCAGGCGGACAGTAACTTACACTTCACCCATCCTTACCTTCTATCTCTTTTTATATTGAAATTCATGGTGTTTCACCATTTTTCGATATTTTTATAAAAATAAACCTCTCTAAAAGAAATGTAGGAAATAATTCACTTATCTTTTTTCCTCCTCACAAAAATCAATACTCTTTTAGCTTTCTGAGATCATATTTAGAATCTGCCAAGTATGAAATTTTGACTTAAAATTAATTTTAGGTGTGAAGCAAATATTTTTATATTGTTGATTCCATGACTTCTGTCAGTTTAAAAAGTATACGCAAAGCAGAACTGCTTTGCGGGTACTGTATAACCTTTCGCCCCTTAATCTACCATGTCAGAAAACCCATTACTTTTGTTCAAACTTTTTCTTTCTTTTTGTATATGAGTAATTTCTTTTCAAGGTTGTTTTTTAATATTAGAAAGAGGAATTTAATTAGAACAGACCCTCTTCGTTTCTACTAAAATCAAGTTTTGTTGACAGAACAAAAAGGAAGAATCTGCATATCCCAAGAGGGGCGTCCCAGACGCTCCTTTTGAACACGAGAGGGTAATCAATTTCCCCAAAACTTTATTAATGAAATCAGACAAATAACTTCATAAATTGTGAATCCTCTTGAATAAAAATTTTGTTTGAAAATAAAATTGTTTTTCATAATTCATCCCTTTTGTTATATTCCGTAGGTTCAATTCAGAAGCGAGAGGCAATAAAACGCCTTGTTACCATACAAACAACCCCTCGGTTATACAATCGTGATATATTTTAACCCCAGAAACCCCTCCAGTCGCGTAAAACATTAATTATAGTATGAATTATTGAAATTCTATTTTAATAAAAATACAAAGAAAAATTTAAAATAGATTTAGCTGTCCTATCACGTTCTGCTTTGTTGCTGATTGAATATCTACGACGCCATTCACAGGCTCTTTCACCATCCAGACGGAAATTTTGCCTTGGTTGTTAGAAAAAATACTTTTTCTTCCCTCTAGAATATTTTATTTTCTCCTGGGGCGCAAAAAGGAAGCCTATTTTAAAATATGTACACATTTTGAGAAATAACGGAGTGGAAAATAATGGTATATCAAGCCTTAAATATGAAGAGTTACTGAAAATGATGAGATTCGTCGAAAAGTTACGTTGAAAACCTAATTTCAAAACTTGTTTAAACTTAACAAAAAGTTCACCGTTCCGAACTTCTCGTTATCATCTTTTGAAATTTATACATATCGGAAACACCTAAACGCTTGTCAGCGTCACACGTCTTTGAAATACGTTCTAACATATTTTGGTTTAAAATCAGAAAGCGGAAATATTGAATATTCATTGAGGGACTGTTTACAGTCAGGAGAGATGAGCGTTCACCGCCTACGTGACCGGTGTCCAGATCACACGTAAAAAAAAACTTTTTAAATAAAATTTAAACTTCTGAAATCATCTCTTTTAACTCCGAAAAAACGCAATTACAAAACATCAATTATGAACGGACAGAAAGGGCTTTTCTCACTTAAATAACATCAAAGTTAAAAAGCCCTTTTTTTAGAGGAAATCCCAGCTTAATTTTTTATGACGATGAGATTTTCATTTTATAAAGTGCACCACAAGGCTCAGTTTAGTTCGTTTTATTCGTTCCATTGGTGGCAGCGGTTTTGATTTTTTAAATATTTTAATGCCTAAAATTGGGGTCCTCTTTATTTTGCCGTCTTGTGATTCATGTGACGACAGATGGGCTAAAAGCAGAAATGACAAATGTCTCACTCGAGAAAATAAGTGGGAGAGCTGGCGGTTGGTGAAAAGCCCGGATTTATGTATCTCTTTTAATGGTTACATATTGCTTCTTTTTTAAGAAAAAAAAAGCGTTGTAGGCTGAAAGGATTTTTAATTTTTTTGGTTTTTACATTTTAATCCTCAAGATGTTAAAAGGCTATCTAAGCTCTTAAAATGTTTTCATGGCCAAACGAGAGCGGAGATAGTCTTTAAGGGTGAAAAGAAAAAGGGAACGGGCGGAGTTTGGTAGGTGATGCGAGTGAAGAGGAAAACATTAAAGGGCGAAATATATCTGCTTATCTTTTGAAGGCAAGATGGAAACGTTTTGATGTCTTTCTGAATTTTTACAACGTTTTCAACCTTTATGGGAAAAGTTTCACCAGAGGAAAAAAATTTTCCTAATAAATTATTGGATCTTTTTTTTTCTCTCTCTTCCCTCTTTTATTAAAGGTAAATTAAATCGAGGCCTTTCTTGTTTTTTGGGCCTTTTGTTTGAAACCACGGTGTCCCGTATAGCCAAAACTAATTAACAAAAGAGTTCCCTCAAGCGTGTTAATTAAGAAACCTCTGCTATAAAATTCTTGCCTAATTTTTTACCGCGAATAAAATTCATGCTATTATCTCAAGTACTTTCGCATATGCCACAGAAACGGTGGGGAGGGGGGGATATTTACAGGTTAACGAAGTATACGGGGAAGTACTCAAAATTAGACAAAATACAAATCTCCGCCGGCTCTCATAATTACGGAAGGGTTTTTGAAAATTTGGTGAAAATTGAGCAACCCGAAAATTCCCATTTTCTATTTAGGGTTACCTAACCTGGTGGTTTCCAGGCTGGTGTTTGGAAAAACCTATGCTGACAATACCATGGGTCGTAGATCCTAAAAACCTGTTTCCAAAAACCGTCTGTCAAGGGTATAATATTAATTTTCTTTTGAGAAATTTTAAAAGATTAAAAGGAGGGAGGCCATAGGAATTTGGAACTAGGGCCCCTTATGTTCTAATGACGCCACTGCCCACCCCTGTTATAACGGGCGTTTCTTTTGCAGAGAACGCAAACGGTGATTCTCAACCACAAAATCTTTCAAAAGGGAACATGAACTTGACATAATAAACAAGATAAAAGAAGAACTTACATTTTTTAGGCGAACATTAAATTAGAATTTTGAAGAAAGGCCATCTTCTTTGACAATTCTGACCAACCAGGTTCAGGTATTAGGAGAAGTAAAAGATGATTGGTTTAAAAAGGGGTTGAGACGGTTGAAACGGTTTTTCAAAAATGTCAAGTTCTTGATAGTTGTTTTTGTTTTTCGTTTTGTAGCCACCTTACGACGGCTTTTTATTAAAGCCGAAACCGGTCGTGATAAATAAAATCACTTTGTGAGTTGATAATTGCTTCTTTTTTGGCATTTTCCCTGAGGCTCACGATGTCCTCCTCCATTATATTTCAAAAAAGATGATTTTGGGATAGAAACTTCATAAATAGGGATTTCTCGGTAATCGTAGCTGAAATCAAAATAAGAGGTTGGCAAAAAATAAAAAAAGATAAAAACCGAAATGACTGCTCATAAGGCTTAAAAGATCGTCGAAAACCCCGAAATTCAGTAAAAGGAAATAGAAAGCCACGGAAAATGATCAAAAAGCCTGTGAGTAAAGAACCCTAGTATAAAAGATAGTGAAAAACCCAATAAAATTATAGTATTAAGGGCACCAGCAAAAGGGGTGAAAGGTTGTTATAAAACGAAATATTTAAGTATGTAATTAGCATATAAAAGCGTTTACTTCCGATGAATTAATGTTCCCCTGGATTCTCTGATCCGATAACGGAATAAAATACAACCTCCACCCTCGTTTTATTTACTTAATTACCATTGTTTTCCTTCGAGTTTAAAAATTTAATCTGGAAACTCGAAACCGGGAGGGCTTTCTCGTACATCAAACAAGTTTGAATCGGAGGGAACGGTATACCCTTTTGTTTCCCTAGCCTAAGCGTATCTCATTATGGCCTTTTAGTAAGGTTTGAAAGTCAAGTAGGGTTTTTTATAAATATTAATAGACCTTCCACCTTTTTCTTCTAAGATATTACCGTTTTATTTTCACCGGGAAAACTTTCCCAGCGAGTTTTCGCCTTTTAAAGATTTTTCTTTTTTTATTTCAGGTCATTTTTGGCACATAAGCGACATGCATTGGGATCCGAGCTACATGGAAAAAGACGGAGGTAAAAAAATTTTTAAACGTTTTTGGGCTTTAATAACTGAAAATAGAGGTAGAATGAAGGAGTGAAGGCACTTGTGGTTTCGCTAGAACAGCTGGAGTCCTTTTCGGGGTCAACCTAACTCATCTCTAACTGGATTCTCACAGCTGAGACCACTACGTCTTCCTTAAGCTTTTCCGCTCCTCCACTTACTTAACTTCATCACTCGTTTTTCATCTTCAATTTTGCAAAGGGAAATATGTTTAGCAGGGATCAAAAATAAAGGTTAACTTATATTTTTAAAAGTTTAAAATAAACTAACAAATTCTGTCTTTATCTAAAGAGGGTTAATTGTTTATAAATGAGGAGAACTCCGTTCAACATAAAGCAGTTGAACATAAAAAATCAGCATGTCGACATTATTCCGACTGTGGTTCACCATAATGCGTTTCGTAATAATGCAATTGAATATAAAGCTCTCAAATGTTCGAAAATTTTGAGCATAATGTATTTCAACATAAAGCTTTTCGTCATAAAGCGTTTCGTCATAAACGAATTTTTCAATAAATGCAAGTCGACATAAAAAAAAAGTTCAAGTCACCATAAAAGCCTCTTTTTAAACTTGCTGCCTTAAAACTGTGTCAGTCGTTTGGGCATAATACATCTCACCATAAACTAGTGACAGCGAAAGAGCAAGCCGTTTAAAACGCGATTATGGCGAAAGGACAAAAACCTTAAAACTTGACAGTTCACCATAATAATGCAATTCGCACATCCTCGCAAGAAGAAAAAATGAACACCCTTGTGGCATAAAACGAGCTGATTCCATTGGCTGCCTGCCTGCTTACCCTGGTTTACGGTGAGATGCTTTATACGCGTTTCGCCATAGACGACTTTTTCAATAAATGAAGGTCCAAAAAACAAAAATTGCAAGTCAGCATAACGCTTCTCACCATGAAATCCTGTCTTTAAACTTGTTGTTTCGCCATAAAACTGTTTCTGTCGTTTGGGCATAATACATAAACTAGGGACAGCCAAAGAGCAAGCCTATTTTCGCCGTTTAAAACGCGATTATGGTGAAAGACAAAAACCTTAAAACTTGACAATTCAGCATAATCCAATTCAACATAAAGCATCTCACCATAAACTAGGAAAAACAAGTAGGCAGCCAACGGGATCAGCTCGTTTTATGACACAAAGGAGCTAATTTTCTTCCTCTCGCGAGGATGTGCGAATTGCATCATGGTGAACTGTCAAGTTTTAAGGTTTTTGTCGTTTTGCAATTATCGCGTTTTAAACGGTAAAAATAGGCTTGATTTTTTACTGTCCCTAGTTTATGGTGAGATGTATTAGGCCCAAACGACAGAAACAATTTTATGGCGAAACGTAAAGTTTTTTAAAGTGAAAGTTTCCTTTATGTTCAACTGCAATGTTGAAACGTCAAATTTTAGGTCGAAACGACCGGTGTTAACTCTCTTCTTTATGGTGAGATGTATTATACTCGCATTATGGTGAACGTTTTCGCCAATTTATTTTTGTCGAGTTGTAGATTTTTATGGTGAACGGTAACTCGCGTTATCTGCTATTTTATGGTCAAATGCATTATGGCGAACTGCACTATGTCGACACGCATACACTCTAAATAATTGAGAAGTATTAAAATTTAAACAAACGTTCCCTATAGACTATAGTAAAATATTGTTTATAATAATTTTATAAGTATCCCTGTCTTGATAATGAGAATAACGTCCCCTTTTATAGGATTATTCTGTTAATTGGCCGTAAATGTAAATCGTCCTTTAAAAGGATTTACGCCCCCCTTTTGAAAACGTTGAGGGAGGGAGACTTATATGCAATTGTAATGATGAAGAATGCACTTTGCGGCTTAAACTTGCTTTGGACCTTGACTTTCGTTAGGGGCGTTTATGTAACTAAATGGGACACTTACGAGCCTTTTAGTGCACTATTTCAACCTTGTTAAGTGGCTTACAACGGAACGACATTTAGACCCCAAGCGTCTGGGTAAAAGCGAGTCTTTCTTCGCTTTTATCGCTATTTTAAAGGAAAAACTTTTGTGAGAAAATTGAGGTTTATTAAATTGGAATTTAAAGCCCTTTCGGCATCCTACATTGATATTTTCATAATGAAACCACTTTCACGGTTAAGAGGCTCGAAATCGGATTATCTATCCACATAATGCTCTTACCTTCCTATTTTATTCCATTGTGCATACTATTCCATAATTAATTGTGAACCTTTTTTTTAATACTTTGGTTTCATTTTTAGGTAGATTTCTTTTCTTCAAAAATCTACCTATTGTAATGTACCAAGTTTATATATATACATATGTATATATTAGCACGATAACTGGAGCAATTTTAATGTGAGGGTGACGATATCCGGTATTTAGAGTTTTTATCTCAATAGCTCGGACGAGTTCGTTAATGGCTGAAATCGGACCAGCGATTCACCTACTTTACTTAGGGCTTAAAAGACAAAATTGGCATTTTCTATTGAAATCCTAGTCCTTTCGCAAAAAAAAACTTTAAGACCTCTGCGAGGGCGTGTAAAAAATTAATTAAAGCAGGTTTGGACGAGCCAGGCGCAAAATATTGAACTAGCTAAACTTTAAAAAAAATTTGAATTTATACCGGGAAATTATTAAATATTTTATTAATAAAATTATCAGATGTTTTTCTAGGGGCACAGTGGCGCAATTTTTCTTATATCATCATTTTTATAACATAATTATATATTTTGTGTTTATACATATTAATTTTAATCATGAAAAGAAATCTACCTTTTAGTCCCTGCTACCGCAGGGTCATTATTTAAAAATAAAATAAAGAAATTCGATTATAAAAATGATATTTACGACTTATCCTTTTTTAAGAAAAAAAAATATCTTGGTTCTAAGAAAAGGATTTAGCGGAATTACGACATCGTTTCTTAGATAAACTTTAACCTCGAAAAAGGAGGAAAGAGGGAAAAAATTGTAAGGCGTTGACTTATCTAGGCCGTGGAAATTGGTTCTTATATCGAAATTTCTCTCAAAAAGGTTCCTTCATCTCGCTTTCTTTACTGTCTTTTCTAATTTATGCTTTAATAAGAAAAAAGGAAGAAACGAGGTGGGAAAGAAAATAAGTTTTTAAAAATATTGTGCCCGTGAGAAAATTATTACCGCCGGAATTTTATTAATGGCGGGAGTGTTTTTACTGTTTAAAAGGAAAACAACGATAGTAAACGTTATGGAAGATGGAAAGTGGATTCTAAAAAAATTATCAAAAAACGGTCTCTTAAAAATAACGTAGATTTTTTAGGACCGCAATTTCATCTTCAACTTAAAAGTAATTTTTTAACTTTCTCAAAAGAAGGTATTATATTATCCTCTTTCTGATGACTATTTCCAGAATACTTTGCTGACGCATTTTTATAAAAATCTTTCTTCTGTCAGTTCTGTCCTTTTGGAGGGGAAAATACCTGGATAATTTTTGGGGTTTTTTGGGAAAATCGTAGAGGTTTAAAGCTTCTACAGTTTTAACTTTCTCAAACAGAAGTTATTGTATTACCCTCCATTTTATTTTACCCCAAAGAGGAGAAAGCGTTAATTTTCATCGGGTTTTTAGGAACTTTTCTCGAAATTTGACTTAAGTTTTTAAGTGGAGCTTTATCTGACTTAAGTTTTGTTGTGCTACGACCTTACTATTGGTCTGATTTTTACCTGCAGTTTATCGAAGTAGAAAATAAAATTGTCGATAGCTGGGAGAAATTTGTGCTATTCACACCCGTTCCGAGATGCCAGGCTAGAAGCCATTCATTTTTCTAACTTGTTATCTGTAGTAGGGATGAAAATTGAATTGCCCTACTTTACGAGGAAGTTACAGGGCTAGCTCCATACCAGCACTTTTCTACCTGCATACGCACTTCTAGCTTGAAGGAAAATTTATAAAATAAAATTTAAACTTGAAATATTTACGTGTTTTAATTTAAATTGAAGTTAACGAGGGAGAGAGAATGAAAAAACAGATTCTACGACCGGTTTCGGCCCTCTTCAGGAGGACTATTTCATTATTTGAGGCGCTCCGGGTACGAAGGGCGAACTCAACATCGGACAAATTTTTTTTTTTCATTTTCAGATTCTAGACCTTTTGATGAATACACCCATATAATTTTTATATTGAGTTTGCCCTTTTTTCACCTTTAAAATACGTAAAAATTGATATGCGGCAAAGCTCTAACTGCGATATCCGAACAGGTACGAAGGGCGAACTCCACATCCTAGTCCACAACCCCCACTCCTTTTCCCATTCCAGGGCATGACTTTTCTGTTGAGTTCGCCCGTAACATAAAATTTTAAAATGCGAATATCTCGAAACTACGTTTTGTCGAGTTCGCCCTTCGTACCCGGAGCGCCTCATTTCTTCATTCTTTCTTCTATTTCACTTGACTTTTACTGTCCATTACTTACTATCCATAATACCGTGTAGTAAGGGACAAGTAAAATAGATAGTTTACTATTATTTTTAAAAAAAATTTATAACACCTTCATTTATGTATTTCAGGGTGTAGAAAAGGTCTTCCTGGAGGCGCGTCGAAAATGCCGAAGCCATTCGGAGAGTACAGCTGCGACTCCCCATGGTCGCTCATCGAATCGGCCGTCGAAGCCGTGAACACGATACAAGGCGATATCGAATTCATACTCTGGACCGGGTACGACATTCATTCTATTATACAGAAAAATAAGAAAAGGGGAAAAAAAACCTTGCAAAACTTTTACTTTTACCAATTCCGCCCCTGTTTTCAAACTTGTATTAACATTCTTGGAAAAAGGGGAATAAGCGAGAAAAGAAGCAATAAAGAAAAACGTCTTTTACCTTTTTTTCCTTCCATGTTCGCCTTTTCCCACCTGTTATTCTGAGCACGTTAAACGATAACAAATGGAGAAAAAAAAATACGCTTTTTATCCTTTAATATTAAATCAAATTTTTTATTTATTTGTCCGGGAAGAAATAAACTTTAATGACGTCATGATGAGTTTTTTTTTAATCAGTCCGAGCTTCTTATCTTTTTTCATAATGTTAGCTAATCCTATTAACTTGAAACTCATTTTCTTGTTTTGTCGAGATTTCTCCTTTTGGACTTTCTTAATTTGTCTCTCTCTATTTACCCTTTTTTTTTCCCCTACTCCCATTTTCATTATCTTTCTTTTTACGTTCTTTAGCGGATTTTCTATTAACCCTTTGCACCATTGAACGTCTGTATCCAAATGGCAGAGCAGAAATTTTCAAGTTCCTAAAATTACGAACATTCTTATCCTTCTAGCTTTCAAAAAACTTCGGGCTTTTTCTGATATTTAAAAGGAATAATTTTTAGGCGATTCTAGAATTCCTTTTTTCCATTTTGTACCACAATTTGGAGGAGAGTAGAGTCCCAGGTGAGAGATTACGCCGGGATAAGAGCCAACTTAAATGGCCTAAAAACGGATTCCAGACACTTTAATCAGAGTTATTGACCACTGACCCACTAAAAATTACGATAGGGTTTGTTTTTTTATTCAATAAACAATGGTTGAAACGTCGACCCTTTTTATATGAAAGACGCAATACATAATTCAATTTGAAAGGGGGAGTTGAAAGAGCGAAAAGATTTATGAGATGGCCACGGTATGTGAAAGGTTTCCTTCCTGTTTTTCATACAGGATCTCCGCCTTCTAATGGAAATGTAAAAAGATTTCAAATATCGCAACTTTGATCGGTTTTTTTCCCACGGAAGATTTACGTATATAAAAAACTGACCACTGACCTACGGAGGGTTATATGTTGAAATCTATTACCTTAATTCTTATAGTGATTTGTCAATACGATCAACGAAAGTTTTTGGCAAAAGAAAATGACCGAGGATTCCAGGAAAGCCGTCGTAGGTTGTCTTCTTCAGTTCAGTTGGAGCTGTTGAAAGGGACCAAAGGTCTTAAAATTACCCATTAACATGTATTTCACATTTTCCCTCATTTTATTCCTGACATTTTATACGTTTTAATATTTTAAACCCAGATATCCTCGGAATTCGATAAAATACAGCACGAGCTGGTTATGATAAATATTTTTCAATTGTTCAATTTTATCCTGTTCCTAAACTAATCAAGGGTTAAAATTAATGAGGAAATTGCAAAGGGTAATTTAGCGTGACGAATGTAATTGAGCCAATAATAATGAGGCCGTGTACCGGTTCCCAATTAAGTACGTGTAATTAGTTCATTAATGGTAGTGTTTGATTTATAATCCTTTTGGGGTACCGAATGGAAACGATGTGGTTTCAATCTCCTCCCAAAATCAAGGATTTCAACGCAAGATGGAAAACAGATCGATGTGAAACAAGATAGATTCTGTACACAAAATTAAATCTTATAAGGGCCATCATACCGCACAAGCATTTTGTTTCAAAAACAAGAGATCGCAGCTTTACTTTCCTATATTTGAGCACTAAAAATCGTCTGAAAATTTTTTACAAAAGCTGGTTCTCGTTAGTTTGGGAATCTCTATATGGTCTTGGGAGCAGTTTCCCCGAAAAAGTTTTCCTTTGGAAAATGGAAAACTTACTTTTCGACTAAATAATTTTTTCCAAAAAAAACCGCTCGCCATTTTGTAGGCTTTGACGAACTCTTTACAAAAATACACGTATATTATACAAGAAAATCCGATGAATAGTTTCGTCGTAATCCTTTTACAAAGATTTGGAGAAATATGGCGGGAGTGGAAGAAACTATCTCCCTTTCAAGGTCATAGACTGGATATAAATCCGGTCATTTTCCTCCAAATTTTGTAAAAAGATTACGATGAAACAATTCATCGGATTTTCTTGTATAATATATTTTTTAATATATATTTTTGCCCGGTAGGTACTTAAAAAATTCTGCGATTTGTAAGCTAGATTTTCATCGACGATAAAATTCCCTTTTTGCAAGATTTGACGTCATTTTTTATTTACGATAAATCCCTTTGGTACTTCAACACTCTTTTGGACCAAAAAAATCTCATTTTAGCTATCAATAAAATCTCTTTTTATTTTAATTCAACCCTTTTTCCATGAAATCCCTTATCAGCTATACTGAAGGGTCCGTTATGCCACTTTTTCTTCTCTGAAGTTTTACTCCATTTTTTATGCTTAAAATAAATAAAAAATCGACAAAACGAGTTTTTATTTAAATTTATAAGTGTTTAATAAAGTTAAAAGGCAAGAAAGATTTTTCTTAACCACAGTCAACTTTTTGTAAATTGGGAGCAAATTCAAAAATCTTGAGAAAATTGCGGTTATTGGCTTCGTATAGTTCCAATTGTTTCACCTAGAGTGCAGAAAAATCAAAAAGTAAACATTTTAAAAAACTCCATCATAAAATCTCTTAAAATTAAATTCCAACCTATTTTTCGGACGATAAAATCCCTTAAAATTTAAATTTCTTCCCTTTTTTTTGACGATGAAGTGCCCTATAAGTTACATTTCTACCCTTTTTTTCGACGTTAAACTCCCTTATATTTAAACTTAACCATTTTTTTCGACGATAAAATCCCTGTAGAAGTTGAATTTCAACCCTATTTTCGACCATTGAATCCCTTTAGGGCTACGGGGGACAGAAACATCGGTTCCCGTTAGCAACGCCGGATTGGGTTAGAATGTGGATGGGTGACCACTCCAGTTCTAATCCAAGTCCTGTAGTTTCCACTAAGGGTGCCATGGCATTATGGCGAAAGCCCCCGTCTGGGTCCTGCACTCCCTCCCCTTCCATGTAAAAACCTGTATCGGTTAGACAAGAAGAAAAAAAACATAATTAATCATTATTTAGCACTATTGGTCATGTTGTTCTTTTTTTAAAAAAAGAAAAAAATCTCTTTAAGCTGATTTTTACCCTTTCAATGATTGTAAAATCCCATTTTAGCGAGATTTCACCCATACTTCACATTATTTTGGCTGAGAATTTTAATTTCTTCTTTAAGCGTATACCCATTTAAAAAACTCTGCGACGTGTTGCGCCGTATGAAAAAAATTTTTTTCTACAAAGAACGAACCTTTTCTATATTCAGGCTTCACCCTCGAATCGCATACCCGGTCTCCCTTCCAACTCTTCAATTGTTATTCAAATTCTCTGAAGTGCTTGTCTTCAGACAATGTAATTGTTTCCCGCCGGATCGACGTCCAATTGTATCATCCTCGTAAACCTCTAAACATTCAAAATATCTGACCTTAAAATAAACAAAAACAATTTTCAAAATTTAGAAATTACATATTAATTAATCTGTATTAATTAGAAACCGTGGTAATGACGTAAATATGGCGTTAATTTGATTATGCGGTCGATATTTCATTATATATCGGAAGAGGCGTTTTCCTCCTTAAACAACAACCAAGATTCATATTTTTTTAATCCTCTCCTTGACTTAAAGAAAACTCTTCTTTAATAAAAGTTAAATTGGGTTTAATTTGGTTGAAAACAAAGTTAAGAATTACAAGCAGAAACTTTTCTTTTACTTATAGATTCTAAAAGAATTCTTCACGGCTCATTAAACATCATCAATTCATTCTCGATTTTTTTCGAACATTTCAAATAATGGTTTAAAAGCAAAACTTATTTCAGTTTCTTTAAGAAAAATATTTGCGTTTGATTTTAGAACTTATTTAAATCATAAAATTTGTGGTTCAAAAATTTCCGAGTTTCATTAAGTAGGGGATAAACAAAAGGCTTGAAATGAGCTCATTGTGAGGGTTCGAATCGTGGCCGTAGGCAAAGCGGATCTGAAGGACGAGGGTTTCGGGGGGAAAAAAAGGCGTTCATTGAGGGACGGAGTAATTTTTAGGAGGAAATAAAAGCATGGGGGTTGAAAAAGAGAAAACGTACATATACAACGGAAGCCCAAACGATATAAACGAATTATAAAAACCCCAACGTTTTTCACCTTCATTTTACACTCCGGTAATAAAACCTTATTTCGTCCTTCTATCTAGCAAACGTCCCTTTCAAGGAAAAAATAACACTTTCACTTTTTCCCACCTAACTTTCTACGCTAAAGTCCTTTGTAGGTTAATTGTAACCTATTTATTATCAGAAAATTTTTGATATATTTTTAATTCAACCATTTTTGGGACTGTAAAATCCTTTTAGTAGAGAGCCATTTTTTAACGATAAAATCCCTTTTTAGCTAGATTTCAACCTTTTTTTTTAAATTCGTAAAAATGAGGGAGATGTGCCTGTATAAAGTCTCTTATACTTCCCCCTCCGTTATACTTCCCCTCCTTTATACTTCCCCCTCCTTTGTACTTCCCCTCCTTGGTACTTCCCTCTCCGTTATACTTCCCCTCCTTTATACTTCCCCATCCATTATACTACCCCTCCTTTATACTTCCCCTCAGTTATACTTCCCCTCCTTTATACTTCCCCTCATTTATACTTCCCCCTCCTTTATATTTGCCCCTCCGTTATACTTCCCACCCTTATACTTCCCCCTTTATACTTCCCCTCCGTCATACTTCCCCTCCCTTATACTCCTCCCTCCGTTATAACTTCCCCTCTTTAATACTTCTCCCTCCTTTATTTTTACTTATCTTTAAGGAAGATTTCGATTTTTTAAAGAAGCTCTTCAAACTAGTACCTACTTTCTTTCCGTAAAATCCCCTTTTAGCTCGATTTCAACATTTTTTTGACTTAGAAGTCCCTTTTTGGATGTTTTTCAACCCCTTTTTTTAAACATCAAAATTCTTAGCTGGATTTCAGCTCTTTTTTTGACATTTTAGTTCCCTTTTAGCCAGATTTCAACCTTTTTTTTTTATATCATTTTCAAGGTTCAAAACTTCAAATCTTTTTTGAACAATGAGGATTGTTAAAAAATTAAAAATTGGCCTATTTGTTGCAAAATAATGGGCGCTCTTTCATTAACAATATTTCATTTCATAAATTGACCCTTTTTTTTAACAATTTCATTTGGCATCTCAATTAAAAGCATGATTATTTATATTTGCTTAAAAAAATTTTCCCCCCTCGTACAAATTCACTTTTTCATCGTTGAAAACTCGTTTTATCGTCTCAAAATATGCAAAACATGTCCAGACTATAAAATACGGGAGGGAAAAGCCCGGTCCACAATCTCAGAGGCTCGTGCCAGATCCTCTGATTTGATTTTGATGACTAGTGCCCGTTTCTATTGAGCACCCCTGGGTTTTACCCTGAAATATGATTTTATGCGCATGAAGGTTTTATGGTGACACGAGGACAAACAATACTGTAGAAAGGGATTTAGCTTAAAAACAAAATTTTTCATAATTTATCTCTTTTTTCTGAATTATTCATACGTTTTTTTTTCTTTCAAATCAAGAATTTATTGAATAAAAACTGAAGGAGCAGGAAAACTAGGTCGCTCTTTTTATAAGTGTTGTAGGGCGTAATGATTTAAAAAAATTTCAGGCCCTTATTTCAAACGAATCCGCCATGTTGAACTCGCCTTTTTTTGCGGTGGTTTATCTGCCTTTTTTAAACTCCCCCGAAAGGAAATTCCCTGTTCCTGACAATTTGAGTGGCGCCCATTGAAATGCCATCCAACTGTGTCGGAGATATGCACTCTCATTACCTCCCTTTTTTTTATTGCCTACAGAATTGAGAGAAAAAAAAATCTCCTTATTTTTTGCGTACTGGCCACTTTAGTTTTTAAGGTCGTGGATTTCCGTTCAAGAATGTAAATGCCAGATTCGTCCCCGCCCTTTTACCTCCTATCTCACGTACCTTGTAAAATGTCAGACGAAACCCTTAGATTTACCGTCCGCCTTTTTCTCTGTTTCGTCCCTCCTTTTATTTTCGGAAGGTAAAACTCAAGATAGGGCGTCCCTTATCACAAAATTGATGACTTTCTATGGAAAATTTTAGAGAGAAAGTCTTTAGATTAGAGAAACGTGTGGCTGATCCAGGTTAGAGTAGACTCATTAACACCGAGGATCGCCTTCATTACCATAAAACGAGAGAGAGAACTTGGGGTCCGCAAATTACGTTTTACATCCCACATGCAAAGAGCAAAAAAATAAAAAAAGTTTTCAACTAATTTGTAAATTACCTTAAATGAGTGTTCATACTGAAATAGACGTTAAATAGTCATTTTATTATATTAAAGAGCATTTGAGGCGCTCCGGGTACGAAGGGCGAACTCAACAAAACGTAGTTTCGAGATATTCTCATTTTAAAGTTTTATGTGCGAACTCAACAGAAAAGTCATGCCCTGGAATGGAAAAAGGAGTGGGGGTTGTGGACTAGGATGTGGAGTTCGCCCTTCGTAACCGCTCGGATATCGCAGTTAGAGCTTTGCCGCATATCGGTTTTTACGTATTTAAAGGGGAAAAAAGGGCGAACTCAACATAAAAATTATATGGGTGTATTCACCAAGAGGTCTAGAATCTGAAAATGAAAAAAAAAATTTGTCCGATGTTGAGTTCGCCCTTCGTACCCGGAGCGCCTCATTTTTACTGTTAGGAAATTATATGTAAACATAAATTCGTAATACCGCGGAAAACCACGATTCTGGGTCAATATTACACTCTACTCTAAACACGATGTTCTTCAAAATTATTTAATTTGTAGTAAATAGGTTCAAATCTACGCAAAAAGGGTTGGTTATAGTGTAGTGGTATTATTCCCAGAAATGGGTGGGGATCGTTCCCCCACCTTCATGACAAAAAGAGAGGATTGAGGTGCTAAGACGGTCAGTCAGTTTAGTCAGAAGTCAGTGAAGAGTAAAGAATAACCAAAAAGTTCAGTACCAAGCAGTCACCTATTACCCAAATTGGTGGCAGCGGTCCGTATTTGGGAAAGATTATCTGTGTCTTTAGCGTCATTGGGAATTGTAGAAAAGGGTCAGAGTACAGCCTTGTTAAATTTTGTCAAGAAAGGGTTGGAGTATTGCTCAAAAGGGCCTTTATGGTAGAGAGGATTTGCTTAAAGGGTCTCTAGGACTTAGGAATAGGTAAAATTGTCCTGACATAAAAGAGTAAAAATTTAGGTGTAAATTTGCCAGCGTAACCCGGCCTAAAGCGCCGATGTTCAAACGGAATTTGTTGACTAATTAAATATAAAAACTGTTTATTTGGTTTCTTTAAACAAATACGTAAGACATCGTTTATTTTCTCATTTTCGAAGACTTTCTTGTTTTTTTCGCCCTCAACCTGTAAACGTGTAAGCAGACAAAAGAGGTCATTTGGGGGAGAAAATGCTCCAACATTATTTTTCAAACTGCCACTTGCGCTCAGTAACTACTTTGTACGAAATTTAGTTCATAGCATTATTTCTTTAACAAAAAAGAAAATAACTTTATATATGAAATCGCATTGTTTTTGAGTAAACTTATTGTTCGTGGTAAGGGTTATAAGTTGAGTAGGACTTTTGTAAAAGCTCTTTCCTGTTTTTCTTTATTTTTCATTGAGGGGAACTTCCCCTCAGAAAAAAAGTTGTGTACAAAAGGGGTTTTCGGGAAAGAGGGGCCTGAATACCAAATAAAAAAAGGGGTCAGGGGCGCCTTTAATTTAATGCATACAATTAATCGTCGAGTTTTTCTTTTCCGTAATTTCCTTAGCCCTGGAGGTCGAAAACATTTGTCATGGTCTTCCAGACTTTTGAAATATGAGAAAGGAAAAGGACTCTTGGACTCGTGACAAGAGGGGAAAAGGGCCGGGAAGACTTTGACGAAGTAGAAGGTACCCTTTTAAACCCTACCGGCTGATCTAATTAATGAAGAAGCCCTGATTAATACTCCACGGTTAATTGTGAAACCACTTCGTAGGTTAGAAAAATTGTCCTTAATTACATTTTTTTATCATTACGCCCTCTAATGAACTACATTGTTAACCCTTAATTCACACCTTAACCTTATAATTAATTTCTTATGAACAAAAATTCATTTTTTATCTTGAAAATCAAACTTTTGTCATTCTTTATCAAAGATATAAATGGGAGTCGATAAATTTTCAAGTGAATTCTCCACAGTCAAACTTGTGATATAAAAAATATGTGTAAAAAAAGTGAGACAGGTCTGTGGTTTATCTAGCTCCATATTTCTTTTGGGTAGGGAAAGCCAAACCCTCAGTCCCGCTACGCCAATAAAGTACTATTCAACATCACGCCTATAGGATGGGCCTTCTTTTCAATATTTCGCTGGAGCTTTTTTTTTTTCTTTCTTTTTTTAAAGGTTTTTATCGTGATGAAATCTCGTTTTCGGTTAAAAAAATTTTTTTGATCCTTTTTGGACGATAAAATCCCCTTCAGCTAGATTTTAACCCTTTTATCGGCGATAAATCCCTTTTAAGCTGGATTTCAACTCATTTTCGACGTTAAAATCTCATTTAGCCAGACTTTTCAGGCCATTTTTGACGATGAAGTCCCCTTCAGCTAGATTTTAAGCCCTTTTATCGACGATGAATCCCTTTTAAGCTGGATTTCAACCCATTTTCGACGTTAGAATCTCATTTAGCCAGATTTTTCAGGCCATTTTTGACGATAAAATCCCCTTCAACTAGATTTTAACCCTTTTATCGGCGATAAAACCCTTTTAAGCAGGATTTCAACCCATTTTCGACGTTAAAATTTTATTTAGCTAGATTTTTCAGGCCATTTTTGACGATAAAATCCCCTTAAGCTAGATTTTAACCCTTTTATCGGCGAACCCTTTTAAGCTGGATTTTACCGAGGTTTTCTTCGGACATTGCGATGCAAAGTGTCCAGGTTGATGGCATTTGAAGCATATGATGTCCGGCCGGTAGCTGAGGAAGTCTCGAACAGCTGCAAACTCCCAGTACCCGATGAAAATTGGCCAAAAGACTTCAGTTTTCCAGGTTGAGACCTTTCACAGTAAGTCAATGACCTTTGAAGTTGTATGAAGTTGCTCTTCTTAAAGGCCGTTTCGTCATGATCGGGTTGCTTTCTTTTTTGAGCAACTGCTCTTATTTCTTGCAAAAGTCTATCCTTTGCTTTCACCACCATGGTAAAAGCTGCTAGTTTAAGCTGAGGACTGGATCTCGCTAAAAGAGCCATAGTCAGCGATGAGGCAATTTCCTAAATAAACAGAATTCGCATTAGTAACCAAGCTTTCATGTTCTCCAGGCGATCCGTCAAATATGGTGTAAAACACCGATGCGGTAGTTTCCTTTGTGTCATATTGTGCCAGAAACTTATCTTTGAATTCCTCCAATTTTAAGTCGGGCTTAGTGATGTGTACGAGCCACTGAGAGGCAGCACCTCGAAGAGCTCTAGACAGCGATAGAACAAGTTTTCCCCCGGTTAGGAGAGACTCTTTCATTAGGGTGTCCACTGTTGCTACCCAAGCCCGCGTACTGACCTGCGAATCTGGGTCAAACTCTGTTAGAAAAAGGTGCATGATGGCCGGAGGGGTAGAGGGTGCGGATTGGAGTTGGGCGTCTATGAGCCGGTTCATTATTTTGAACAGCTCCATAGCGTATTGTTGGAAATTAAAATAATTACATCTCTCTTCAGATGACTCCATTATTTCGCTTTCTTCACATGATAAAACCAACTCCACTTATAAAGCACGAAAAATATCACTTGCACGATCACCTCCTTTGTCGGGTTCTTACAACGTACTAAGTGGACAGTTGGCCGGAAAAATAAGGGTACTCTTAGGCGTACTCTACAGCTCATCTTGGTCCCTACTGCTTCTCGAGGAGTACTGTGAAGCTTTTGTCCCTCTGGTCCCACGGAGTTTCACAGAAATCAAGGGGTCACCTGGAGCACTCTTGATCAAAAAACCCATGGTATCCAATGCCTGTCCTTTCACATTGATCATTTGAGGCGCTCCTGGTACGAAGTAGTTTCGAGATATTCGCATTTTAAAGTTTTCTGATAAGGGCGAACTTGACAGAAAAGTCACTCTCTGGAATTTTCGTGGCGAGATTTTAGATTTTATAGAATCATAGAGGAAAGGGTTTTTTAAAAATTTTTGAATATTTTTTACGATTATTAATTCACAAAATGTATAATATATTTTATTTCGTGGCGGTGAGCTGTTCCAAGAGGAGTGGGGCTCCCGGAAAAGGAGTGGGGGTAGTGGACTTGGATACGAGTTCGCCCTTCGTACCCGCTCGGATATCGCAGTTAGAGCTTTGCCGCATATCGGTTTTTACGTATTTAAAAGGGGAAAAAAGGGCAAACTCAATATAAAAATTACATGGGTGTATTCTTCAAAAGGTCTAGAATCTGAAAATGAAAAAAAAAAAATTTGTCCGATGTCGAGTTCGCCCTTCGTACCCGGAGCGCCTCATTTGAAAGATGGGTATTTTAAATCCGATCTGGGAGTCCCCGTTGAGCAAGGGAGAAAATCTTTGGCCATTTTTGGTCTTGATTTTAGTTGAACTTAGTTCTTTTAGCCTTTAGGGCTTAGGCTACGGCTTCTGCCATTATTACGTTTTCGGACTGAATATTTCAGGTAAAAACTTCAGACACCTTTTAAATCTTTAAAAAGTAATAGAGTTACAAAAGTGTTTTTATACATTTTCTTCCTTTTTTGCCGAAGAGTCAAACTAGGTTTTCGTGTATACTCGGTCGGACTTTTAATGGTTGAGAAACTCATTGGTTCCCATGGCTTCGACTGTGGAAAAGCCCTTTCCCAACCCCCGCCCTTTAGGGCATCTCCGACCCTCTAATATGTACTCCGCTTGTTCTCCGGTAATCCTATTAATGTCATTCTGTTTGTGTTCCGGTGTCCCTTAATTAGAAAACCTTTACGTGCTTCTACCTTTCACAAAACCCTTCCGATTTTGGGCGATTGAAAATCATACGTCGAAAACTTTAACGTTTTCCGTGATTGTTTACTTCCTCGCTGATAAAGGAGGGCGTAATGAGTTTTTTTTTAACTCCTTTTTCAAAAGGGCTCGTTAATAAAAGAAGAGTAAAGTGCTGGGATCGAGTCTAGCTTAGCAATGGTGCCACAACGTGACATGGTTTCAACACCATCCTCTTTTAGATGTCGATTGGAATCCGTGTTGCTCCCTTAACATGTTTACCCTTTTTTTTATCTCGACTTCCTTCTTTTTGCGCTGATTTCTTATTGTTCGTACGAGATTAAAATTGAGCTGAAAACGTCATTATCTTTTCTTTTGTCATGGTCTTTCTTTTTAATGATACCTTGTAAATTAGGAAGGAAAATATGAGGCGCTCCGGGTACGAAGGGCGAATTCGACATCGGAGAAATTTTTTTAACTTCCTTAAAGAAGTTATTGCGATACCCTCGACGTCTGGTTTTTGGGGAATGGTCTTCCAGTTTGTTTTCATTTTCAGATTCTAGACCTCTTGGTGAATACACCCATATAATGTTTATGTTGAGTTCGCCATTTTTTCCCCTTTAAATACGTAAAAACCGAAACTTTAAAATGCGAATATCTCGAAACTACGTTTTGGCGAGTTCGCCCTTCGTACCCGGAGCGCCTCATATATTAGGTCCCCAGTGATCCGAACGACCTTAAGCTTTTAAGAAGAAAGACATGTTGACATTGAAGTAGCCCATCGAGCTATTTATTTAAATTCAGCCATTCATCTCGTAAAAATTAACATCTAAAAAACTTCATCCACCAATTTTACATCCTAGACTTTGACGCACTCCATCAACCTTTTTTTAATAAAAATTCACTTTGTTGAAAGAAGAAAAAAAAAGATTTTACGATCTCCTTTAAAAACTTTTTATGCGTAACTGCTCCGTCTTTTCATTTCATTAAATGATCTAATTTTAAATAAACCTGAGCATAATTTCAGGGTTGTAATCTGTTTAGTACCAACTTCTCTGACTATTCTGAATAATGAACCTGTCTTGAAAGTTATCTTTAGATTTATCGGGTGCTCTCCGCAGTTTAATAATCGACGAAGGGATGAAGTTGTATGCATTCAAATTAATAACGTTATATTAAGGCTTCGTTATAAACGGGAAGGAAAATTAATATAATTTATATCTTTTAATAAACTTTTGTTTAACTTTATTTGTTCTCAAAAGTAGTTTTTGGATCTTTTATTGTCGAGGGAAATGAAGGTTCGAGGTAAAACGTGACGCGTTCATTTTAATCAAGTCAGATTGTCCGACGCGTGAAAACAAAAGGGTGTTTTCCCCATCGCAGGGCACCTTCCCTAACAAACTGCGAACGCCCTTCAATCCTCCCATCGACTCATTTTTTACCCCCCACAGTCTCTTGTCTAAAAGTCCAATCAATTTCATTCAGCGTAATAAATCCCAACAAATGTCTTATGGGAAATGTAAAAATTTGAGCCTCAATAAATTTTGTACATGTTTTACCAGCTGTTCACCTAATTTTCACATTTTGTTTTTATTTATGAGATCAGAAAGGATTTTTTAAAACGAGAAAAAAATTTCTCCGCTTTATCTCCGAGCATATTTTCAAACCTCATTTTTTTCAGAAACTAATTTCAAGTTTAAAAAATCAATTAGGACGGAAAAGAATTTTTTTTACAAGATAAAAGTGGTTTTTATGGATATTAAGTTTTACACTTTGCCCTCGGAGTTGGGGGGCCACTGGAAGGGAAGTTTGTAACTTTTAAGTAAATGAAGCGAAAGCCACTGGTTGATACATGAGAGTTGGACGTTAGTTCTAATATCGTTGGGAGGAGGCCGACGGCCGAGTAAAACTTGTAAAACGTATCTTTCAAAGTGTGTTCCCTATAAAAATGTAAGAGGAGAAAATGAGATGTTGAGCACTCCATCGGCCGTGGGAATGTTTTTTGAACGTTTTTTTTATGCTTTTTGAAAAATTCATTTTTCCTCAAAAGTGGATCCTATCGGGTAGTAACGACCAATGATAAACGATCATCAATAATTTTCTAAAAGAAACTTATCGTGATACCCTCGTTGGATGATTTTTTGGACCCCATGGCAAAAGACGAACTCAAGAGCAATGAAGGACAAATCGCTTTGCGTCTATCGAGGTTATAATAATCATTTATTAGTTAAATTGAGGCGCTCCGGGTACGAAGGGCGAACTCGACATCGGACAATTTTTTTTTTTCATTTTCAGATTCTAGACCATTTGAAGAATACACCCATGTAATTTTTATATTGAGTTTGCCCTTTTTTCTCCTTTAAAATACGTAAAAACCGATGCGGCAAAGCTCTAACTGCGATATCCGAGCGGGTACGAAGGGCGAACTCGTATCCTAGTCCACTACCCCCACTCCTTTTCCGGGAGCCCCACTCCTCTTGGAACAGCTCACCGCCACGAAATAAAAATATATTATACATTTTATAAATTAATAATCGTAAAAAATATTCGAAAATTTTTAAAAAACCCTTTCCTCTATGATTCTATAAAATCTAAAATCTAGCCACGAAAATTCCAGAGAGTGACTTTTCTGTCGAGTTCGCCCTTAACAGAAAACTTTAAAATGCGAATATCTCGAAACTACGTTTTGTCGAGTTCGCCCTTCGTACCCGGAGCGCCTCAATTGTTAATCAATTATAATTAATTTTCTCAAAGAATTGTGATACCATCTAGTACCGGTTTTGCGGATTCTCCAGACCCCCTGAAGCCACAGAAAAACTCAACCTAATAGGCCCTAAAGGAAGAGGTTCTGAAAACTGTCTATCGAGGGTAACAATAACCTATCATAATAACTTTTTTTCTTTCTAATCAATATAATCATTTTTCTTTAAAAAACTTATTATTATACCCGCGATGGATGGTTTTTTTGAAATCTCTAGATCTAGATCATGACAAAATCGTCCGTACAATGTCGGGAAGAAAAATTTTTAAAAAACGTCTTTCGAGGTTATCATATTAACTTTATTTTTCGTAAAAATTCCTCAGATTTAATTTTAAATTCAAAGAAATGATGAAATTTTAAATAATCCAATTAAAATGTCGACTATCTCAAATAAAAATCTTTCCCTTTTTTAATTAACATGTTTAAAAAAAACACACCCCCGTGATATTTGCAATTAAATTATTTCAAATTTAAAATGCAAATTCTAACAACGTTAATTAGGGACATTTATAGTTGTCCCCATTACGAAATTTTAACTTTTATTTGTTTTGGGAAGTATGTAAACGAGTAAAACGTGGAAAATAGTGGACAATAAATTATTTATTCTACGATGTTACGAGGGAAAGCGGCTCTGTCGTAAAACAAAATGTTTTATAAACACAATATTATAAACTTTTATTGTGTGTTTTCGTGCATTAAGGCAAAACAATAGCTTAATAAATGGAGCGTTATAATATTTAATATAAAAGATTTTTAACAATAATTTTTCTTTTAATTGGAACAAAAAGGCTTTTTAAATTTTGTTCGCTACAATGAATTTTTTAGGTATTTTAAAATTCTTAATTATAATGGATGGACCTGCTGGAATAATTTTGACCAAAAAAAAGTTCGAAATTAAATTATAGTGTACAAACGACCTGTTCTTCCTCTCTTTTCGTCAGCAAGGTGGGGGAGCAATCCCCACCCATTCTGGTGAGGGGGTAATACCGCTTCACCAGTAGTCTTTTACTTTGTACCAACACATCCTCTTTAGTTTTGAAGGTTTTTTTTTCTATCTAGTCGGAATAGTTCGTTAATTAAGGTTCAAGCAAATCTTCCAGATTGAACATTATATTTTTGAAGTTAAGATAGGATTAAGTGTTTAAAAAAAAGCTGGGTGCAATGGATTCGGTAATGAGTTCCTGATATTTGATTTTAAAAAATGACGTTTTAATTACTCCAGGAGGCGGATAGCTTTTTCTACTTAAAATTGGCTTGATTAGCTTAAAAGTGGGTAAATGGTTCGTTTAAAATATAAAAAGAGGTACGTGCATCGTTAAGAACGGCATTCACGTTTCGTTTTGAATTTCCCAAGGTTTGATTTGCATCGCAATCAGCATGTTTGAATTTTAGTAAATATACCCGTGGATCGGAGAGGAAAGTAAATGAGGGAGAGGTTTAATTACAGCATGAAGGGAATATCAATTTTTTTTAAATAAATTTACATTTTTTTTTTTTTTCAGAGATAGCATAAGCGATTCGGTGAAACCAGAAGAGAAATTCGAGGCGATGAACAATTTGACGGAGCTACTCAAGAGGACGTTCAACTCCCAGTTTGTCTTCCCGATTTTGGGTCACACAGATCCGCCCGATATCCCGAGACTGGGTCAACTTTGGAAAAATTGGCTCCCGACCGAGGCCTTACAGACGTTTACGAAAGGTAAAACTCAAAAACAAAATTTTTATAAGCACTGATGAAGAGAGAAACAATAAACACGAAGATTTCGACCGGTTTCGGCATAAGTCACATTAGGTGCATGTGATTTGCTGACAAAATGAAGAAATAAAATCCTAGCCAATGACATCACTTGTTCAACTAGCGCACTCTTTTAATTTCCTCCAGATATTAGAGAGTTACAGGGAATCATAATTTGCTCTTCCCGTATACGACTCACCCAAGGTCATCCGACTGAGTCGTATGTGTGAACGACTCACTTCCCGATTCTGAGTAAACGTAAGGTTATATTTTACGAAGGTTACTTTGTTATCTCATTTAGTTTCGGATTGGGAAATCAACTAGTTTCTCAACAGAATGGCTAAAATCGAAGAAGGCAATTGATTCCCTACTTTTTGGAATGATTTTGGAAGTTAAAATTTAAAAACTATCAAGGTAACTTTATACCCACGCTAAGTGAAAATTGGCGGGAACGTTTTTGGGATAGGTAATTTCTATGTGCTGTTATAGTTAATCAGAAGAACCATGTTTCGATTCTTGAATTTGCTCTAGTGAAAACATTGTGAACTAACTGAGTCGAAACGACTCCCTGAAACTGGGTTTTAAGCCTCTACGAGAAGACATTTCCCGTTTTGTGAGGGAAGGGCAAATTACGATTCCCTTAACCTCTCTATTGCTTCTCTCTTCCTCAGTTCTCGGAGTAAAAATAAGGAGAATGAAGTAGTCATCCCAAACCTTATTAAATAAATAAAAATTCTGTTTGTAGAAGGATATTATATGATTGAGATGAAATCGAAGAAGCTAAAAGTTATAGCATTAAACACCAATTTATGGACGTCGGAAAACGAAGTCGATAAAGACCCCGGAGGTCAATGGGCTTGGCTTGAAAAACTTCTCGACAAATCGCTTCGCCGGGACGAAACGGTAAGTGAGGGATAAAAAATGAGTTTGGTGAATCGTAAAAAAGAATTTTAAAAATTTGTGCAGTTTTGCAACTTTAATTATATATGACGAGGAATTTTCAAATACGCTCCGGTGGCTTTTTAAACGTTTTAACGTCTAGACATTGGTGAAGCACGAAATCGTTTGTTCAGACGCTCGCTTCTCAAGTTTCGAGATGAAATTTTCAACCCAACGAATTTTCCTTTTCGAAAACTTTCCTTTTTTTTTTCCTCATTCGCCGTAAGAAATTCTCAAAAGTCGAACAAAGAGCGGTTTTTTTTCTGTAAAAAAGAGAAAACTTTTTATTTTAACATCAAAATTAATCAAATTTTTTACCTGCTCTTGAAATGTAAGAAACGTTTTTTTTTTCTTTGATGCTCAGCGAGGAAAATTAAATTCGTGATATAAATTTTAATTATTGCCGCTTTATTGAAAAGTTTTTGAATCTGGAGGGAAAAAAAATTTAAAAATTACCTTGAATAATTTTTTTCCATTAAAAAAGTTAATAAACAGTCTCGATTAATTAGATAAAATAAAGTAGATGCTTAATTAAAAAGAAAAATCGTTTAGAGAAAAGAAAGACATTTTGACGCCCTAAAAAATGTGGTATCTTGAAAAATAAGCTACTAAGAACCTGCAGAAAAACATTATAAACCAGATTTTTGAATTTAAACCTTTTTACGAGACGGACTCTCAGTTCAATTTCGTTTCATTACCATAGACGTCACTCTAATAATTTTCTCTCAGTTCCCGCCTTCGCGTCGCGAAAATTTAATCAAATCCAACAGACGCCCCTTTTAGCATTAGCAATCTCATGAGAAGCGCTACTGATTGCTTTGACTGTTTACGCAGGTCTATCTAGTCGGACATGTAGGTCCTGGGTTTGACGAGAGGCAAGGCGCGCCGCCGAGGATGGGACTATCGCGTCTTCACAATGAACGCTATCATGAAATGGTCCAAAAGTATTCAGATGTGATCACCGGACAGTTTTTTGGCCACCTACACTCCGACACTTTCAGACTCGTCTACAACAAACACGGTAAGAGTTTTTTTTTATTGAGCTGCAATCTAGGAGAAACTATCAGAACTAAAAGATGCAAAAAACAGTTTGTTTTTTTAATTTTGCTCCCAATTTACAAAAAATATCTGTGGTTAGGAAAAAACTTTCTTAACTTTTGGCTTTATTAAACATTCGTAAATTTAAATACAAACTCGCTGGATCAAATTTTATTTTATTTTAATCACAAAAATTATGATTAAAAGTTTTTTTCTGATTTTCAATATTTTTTTGATTTTTGAATAAGATCTCTTGTATTTAAGTCAATAAATGTATACCAAAGTCAAATCAGAGAGAAAAATTTTTCAAAACCTACTGTTTTCTCGCAAAATTGGAGAAAAACTTCTTAGAAAAAGCGCCACCGTATTATGGGGTGTAACGGGTCTGTAAAATCAGGCTGAAAAACGACACCCCTTCCAAAAAAGAAAGTACTCAAAATCTGTAAAAAGAATATTTCTTGACCGATAGACAATAGGAAACTATCATGAAGGGTCTTCTTTTGTGTTTCATTTTCTAGCCTTAGGGAAAAATCGCCGCCCTACGTGTTGTAACGGACCCTTAAAAATACGTCAGGGAAACACACTTTTTATTGTTAGCTATCTAAAAATGCTTTTTTCATCGGATTTTTCAGGAGTTTTTTTCCTCGACTTTTTTTTTTTTTTTTTTTTTTTCGAGGGTCGAAACAGGTAATTTTACTGATCGCTCTGAACTGGTAATCACTGAAACGGCAAAACCCTTTTCGAAGATCAAAAATAAACGAAATTAAATCTTTCAGCATAAATTCATAATAGGTTAAATTAATAAATAAAGCATTGAAAAAAGGGGGTTTCTCCGTTAAATGTTTCATGACGGCGGCATTTTACCCGTTTTTTTTTTCTCTTTTTATTTTTTTCAGCGTTTATTTATTTTATTTTTTTACTTTTTTTATCCCTTTAACTAGCCCTGACAAGGCTTTTCCCATTTAAATAAATATTTTATGGCTTAAGGTAAATTGACTGCGGGAGGGGGGGACAAAAAAACAATCAACCCCCGTTTGGTTATTCACTTTGCCAGACGTGAATTCATTTAGACATTTCGATTGTTTCAATCAAATAGAGGAAGCATCTGCTAGATAAAATAAGAGGGGGAATTTTAATTTTAAACAAATAATCTAAAGTCCATTGTAAAAGGGACGGTTTATTTGAGCTCTCTGGAAACTGCTGAAAGGGCGGACTTTTCACCATTTTAATTGGCTAATAGGGAATTTAAAAACAATTAAAATGAAACGATTACAAAAGAGAGAGATCTACTTTCTGAAAGTCGCATTCCTGAATTTTCCTCGAACAAAAAAAAGAGGTTTTTTTAATCAAATTCGGCCGTCAAAAGCGTTACACAAACGACACTAGAAACGCTGATTTAATTGAAACAATCCAATTTTTCCGTTTCGCGCCTTCACAACCCCTGGGTTCAAATTAAAAAGTTTTCAAGCCTCCCCTCCAACGTTTAGTTTGTCAAATAATGGAATCTTGCGTCGTGGCTAACTTTCTAATTGATCCCATCGTATCATCCCCACAAAAAGTCGTGGTTTTTTAATAAAATGAACAAAATAAAGCATTTTGACCTTATTTTCTAATAGATCTGCTGCTTTTCATGTTCCTGAAAGAGGAGTTATTGTGATACCCTCCGAGAATGTTTGTGGTGCCAGTCCGGCCATCATAATTTTTCAGATCACCGCAATTTCGATCCGATTTAATGGGTGGGGATTGTTCCCCCACCTTGGTGCCAAATTAAATTTAATTTATCTCGCTAGTACCGGAATATTGGTCTGATCTTCACCAAATTTTCACCAAATACTCCCTGAATATGTTGGGAGAGAGAGAAAAATGATAGTGGGAAGAAATTAGGACTTTTCACGCACTTTTTGCGAAGCTTAGCTGGGCGATGACTAACATTTTTCTACCTGGATGTTAAAAAAATTTTCATAGTACATAGATATGGACAAACTATTAATTGCCCTACTTTGTAGAAGTTCTCGTGGAGGCCAGCTCCAGCGCTTCCTAATTAATCAAATGATCAAAAACTGGAATGTCATAATTTCATATTCTAATGTTATTAAAATAACCTTTAATGCTCATTGAATATTCATGGGTGGTACACAGGGTCGACGATTCTTGACTTAAAAAAAAGTCAGGTTTTACTCGGTTTAACATAAATTAGATCGATTTTCATCCGTAAAACTTCTTGTTTCTTCCCTCGAATATTGTACGAATAGAAAAATTATCCAGGAGAGAAAAAAAAAGTCCAAAGATTGTAGGTTCCATGTGCGTAATTTGCATAAAAAACGAATATTTATTCCGTATGCGAACCACTTTCCAAGGGAAGAAATTTTCCTTCCTAGATTTTCCGTACGATTTTACGGGGATTGAGAAATTAGATTTTGAAGTTGGAGGAAATTTTCTGATATTGCTTCTTTTTTTACCAGGTGAGCCTGTTTCGAGTATATTTTTGACGCCGTCGATTACGCCGAAGAAGACGTCGAGCGGAGCAAACAATCCAGCAATAAGGCTCTACACCTTCGACACCGATGATGGAGAGGTACTTTGTTCAGTTTACGACCACTTTGAGAATCCCATGACCTTTGTGCACAAAAAGAAGAACCTACCTCCGCATTATATAAAATTTTATATTTCAAAAATAGCCCTCTCGATTTAAAGAATCGTAAGCTCAAATGCGGAGCGATAAATCAGTTGTAACTAACAAAAAAAAATTTTGTAAACTTGCCAAAAGATAATGTGATATTCCCCATGAAATCGTCCAATTTAAACGAATTTCTAAAACGGCGGAAGAAGGAAAGGAAACAATTTTCAACTTAAGCCCCACTTGAACTTTCCATAGAAAACATTTGAAATTCTTCCTTAAACTTTAAATAAATAATTTTAGGGTGCCTACAACTCATCCGAAAGTATTCTCATCCGAATGTCAACTCATCCGAAAAATAATAGAAATAGAAAAAATATAAACAGACAACTCATCCGACTGTCAACTCATCCGAAAAATGGGCGTGGCCGTTTCGGATGAGTTGACAGTCGGACGAGAATACTTTCGGATGAGTTGTCTGTTTATATTTTTTTAAATATTATACTTTAATAAAATAGAAAACAGTGAATACAACTCATCCGAAAGTATTCTCATCCGAATGTCAACTCATCCGAAAACTAACGTACAAAAATTGCTGCGTCGTAGAAATGAGGCAGCGTTCCACCCCAGCAAGTTTTAAACTCCTTTTTGGGCGTACCGAGCTCATTATCCATCCCAGGGCAGCCTACAGGGTGAGCAAATCCTCGCGAGAGGAAAAAAATCAACCCCCTTGTGTCATAAAACGAGCTGATCCTCGCGAGAAAAAAAAATTAACCCCTTTTGTCATAAAACGAGCACATCCTCGCGAGAGGAAAAAAAATTAACCCCCTTGTGTCACAAAACGAGCTGATCCTCGCAAAAATAAACAAACAAACCGACCGTGACTTGCGGGGGTCGAACGCTGCCTCATTTCTACGACGCAGCAATTTTTTTACGTTAATTTTCGGATGAGTTGACATTCGGATGAGAATACTTTCGGATGAGTTGTATTCACTGTTTTCTATTTTATTAAAGTATAATATTTAAAAAAAATATAAACAGACAACTCATCCGAAAGTATTCTCGTCCGACTGTCAACTCATCCGAAACGGCCACGCCCCTTTTTCGGATGAGTAGACAGTCGGATGAGTTGTCTGTTTATATTTTTTCTATTTCTATTATTTTTCGGATGAGTTGACATTCGGATGAGAATACTTTCGGATGAGTTGTGTGCCCCCTAATTTTACAACAATATATATTTCGTTAAAAACATGGAAAAATCTTTTTTTATCCATTTGAAGTGAGAAGTCGACGTAGATGGAGAGTTTCATGGAATCGTAATTTGCCCTTCCCATATCCGACTCACCCAAGGTCATCCGACTGAGTCGTATGTGTGAACGACTCACTTCCTGACTCCGAGTAAACGTAAGGTTATATTTTACAAAGGTTACTTTGTTATCTCATTTAGTTTCGGGTTCGGAAATCAACTAGTTTCTCAACAGATTGGCTAAAATCGAAGAAGGAAATTGATTCCGTACTTTTGGAAGGATTTTGGAAATCAAATGTCAAGAAAACTTTATACCCACACTAAGTAAAAATTGGCGGTAACATTTTTGGGATAGGTAATTTCTCTGTGCTGTTATAGTTAATCAGAAAAACCATGTTTCGATTCATGAATTTGCTCTGGTGAGAACATTGTGAACTAACTCAGTCGGAACGACTCCCTGAAACTGGGTTATAAAACGAGAAGACCTTTCCCGTTTTGTGAGTCGTAAACGGGTAGAGCAAATTCCCTGAAACTCTCTATTAAAGTGGGATGTGTATGGTTTAAATCTGTCCCCTCCTAAACCTTCTCGCGACCGTCCGCTCTTCGACTCACGGCACAACTTACGCTCGCCTGACTTTTCATTTACTTTTAACTTTATGATCAATTTTCATTTGAAAACTGATTTAGCATCTACTCGTATGTGGTATAACCATTTTTGGGTAATGATTTGCATTTTTCGTGAGGAATACTAAAAAAGCGCCATATAGCTAATTTTTATTCTCAAAATATGAAGAAATCTATTCAAAATCCAAATCACATCGTTTTTAAAAGCGCGAGGAGGGCCGCAAATTCTTTTGCCCATTTTGTCAGAAAATCTCTTTCTTTTTTTAACTGTATGTTTTGAATTTTTGATGAATCAGTATCCCCTTACACACGTTGATAAAAAAAATGGAATAAAAAGTTTTATTTAAAAATTCCTCACATTCTATTTTTTTCCGCTTTTTTTCTACCTTGTAGTCCTGAAATTTACACGGACGTATTGAATCTTTAATTGTCTCCTGTGTGTTCAAAAATTTTAATATTTTATCAATCACTAGCGATTCTGTCGTTGAATAAAATATATTTTTAAAGCTAAAAAAAAATTATTTTTGTTTTTTTAGGTTGTAAATTATATGCAGTATTACTTGGATTTACCTTCATCTAACGACGCTAATGAGGCGATTTGGACCCTTGAATACAATTTTACAAAGTAAACCCATAATTTAGCAAACATTTTCAAAAACGCATTTTTCAGGTATTATGGATTAAATGCAGTCAGCCCAGACGAACTTCATGAATTGGTTCAAACATTTACGACCCCGGAAGGGATGCAGTTATTTGGAAGGTAATATTTTTTTAAAGAAAATAATTTCCCAGGCTAAAATAAAAATCGTTTTTACATTATAAAGGGCTCTTTCAACCGTAAAGCCTTCATAAACGAGATTTTAAAAGATGAAATCCAATTAAAATTGTAAGAAGGGTACCCTTAATTATAAATTAGGAGATTGATTTTTTTTAAATATATTTTTTCGAAGGTCCTAAGTAGATTATTTTCTAAGTCTACGTTGATCAAAGGAAAATCAACCCCACAGCACCCTGGAGTTGGCCCGTTTTCCGAAATTCAAATTGAATTGGGTCAAAAAGGCTTTTTCGGTAATGAGGATGCATAATATGATGCGCCGCGAAATTTAAGCCGCGTTTCCCCCTAGAATAAATTGGAGAGAGTCGGTAGTGTATAAAAATAAACTCCCACCCACAAGTTATAGCTTCTCCCATGGGAAAAAGAGTGAATTGTGGAAAACATTTGTTAGATGGCGGCTGAAATAAGGCTTGTCGACTTTAACTCGGATGGAAAACTATAAATCTGTATAAAGCTAAACATTTTTTTAGGCAACTTCCTATAAAAAAATCTTTAAAAATATGGAGGGATCATAAAAATTTGATAATTAAAAGGATTCTTTTTTCATCTCTGAAAAAGGAATAAAATTAAAAACCCTTTTTCCCTTAGAGGATGATTAATTGTAAGAATTCGAAAATCTTCCTGTCAGAAGTTCGATTTCCTTCCGCCCTTTTCGTGAATACGCAAGAAGACATTGGCTTAAAATTAACGAGAAAGGTTTGGGATTTGAGGTAGGGAGGGGAATCTCGAAATTTCCTTTCCAGAAGTTTTTAATTGGGAGATAATATCCTGGTAGTAATTTATAATCCTTTACCCCATTTCTTCCGTCCTTTTTCCCACCCCGAAGCTCGTCAGAGAACGACCCTTCCCGAGCTCTACCCGTTTTACGGAAAAGTAATTAAGCATCGAGAGCAATTAAAAGTAAACTCGAGTCGTTTAGTTAAAACCGAGATTTCATCCGTTCTTTATCAATTGACGATAACAGAAGGACTTTTTTTTTCAAGTATAATTAAACTTTTTTAGATATTGGATGGCGAATTCTGTCCGAAGTTACAAATTGCCGACTAGTACGGCCTGGACGAATGCGCACTACTGCGCGATTACCCAGCTCGACTATAACCAGTATCAGAACTGCTTTAGCACGAGAGCGAGCGCTTTGGAAGCCTCGAAATCCGAGCCGACGGAACCTACGTCATCGGCACAGAGGAATCTCGCCGAAATCGCCACTATCGCCCTCCTCTACATCTTAAGGTGATTCCACTTTTAGACCTTCAAGAGCATTTTGTGGTCCAACATCTCTCGGCATTGAAATTTAGATAAAACGCACCTTTGGAGAAAAAAAATAAAAATAAATAAAACGCTACTTTAAACCTGTGAACACCGAAGCAATTATAAATGTCTCTCTCATAGGAGGATTGAACGTTTAATCATTCTAGCTCATCAAAGAGTTGGACTAGGGTACAGATGAAAGCTTTCCCGCTGATCGATTAAACATCAAAAACAGATAATCTTAAAACCATGCACTTAATCCTCTGTAAATACAACTTTTTTTCCGTTTAAAAATCAAACGTTTACAAGGGAAAAAAATTTATATCGCATAAAAGTTTAATAAAAATTTTTAACTTTGAAAATTGAGTTATTTTTTATGATTGAAAATTCTTACGCGCGATTGTTAAAGAAATCATTGAATTATTCCATATTTTCAATGCGAAGATGAAGAAAAATGTAGATTTATTGAGGAGGGGGAAAAAATCAGTGTCCTTGGATTTGAACCTAGGACTTCTCAATCGCTTGTAGAGTGCGAAAATAAAATGAATAAAAGAACCCCTCTAATTTTACGCCCTTTCTGACAAAATTTTTAAGGAGAATCCTCAAGGAATCGTGTTGGACTAGCAACTAAGAGGTCCGGGGTTCAAATCCTTGAAGATATAAAATAATTTAACGATTTATCAAACACTTGGCTCTTAGAAAAGCAAGTATGCAAACAACGTTTTGTTCTAGTAAACTCTGAAATCGAGACATATTGTCTATTTTCTTTCAATATTAAAAAAAACCAGGTTAAAGCTTAAAAAGGGAAAATAAAAAAGCTTTAGGTTTTTTATAGAATTGACATATCCTTCTTTTAAACATTCACAACCGTCCATATTTTCTTTTCTCCTAAGCGCTTTTATCCGAATTTCTATTCTTTTTTTTCCGAAACCCAGTTTTAAAATTTTTAGAATTTATATTAAAACTGTGATGATTGGGACTCGACGGTTTCAGGCTCATTTAAACATTTTTGAAAGAAAAAAATTGTAAAAATAAAAAAAAAAAAAAGCGTCTTGTATTTAAAAGTAAAAAAATTTTATTTAAAGAAAACGTTTTTACAGTGTTTTTTCATAGTTGTAAGATTATTTAAGATATAAATGTTTATAATAAAAAAAAAATCTAAATGTTTTATGTGTATAAAATATTTTAATGTTAAATGTTTTAACTGTGAAGTTTGTTTTTTTGAAGCACAATAAAAAAATGTATTTATTTGATGTAGACTGAAAATTAAAGTATTTTACAAGCGAATTATGTTTTATATTACTCAAAGAGAAGATATGAGGCGCTCCGGGTACGAAGGGCGAACTCAACAAAACGTTGTTTCGAGATATTCGCATTTTAAAGTTTTAAGTTACGGGCGAACTCAACAGAAAAGTCATGCCCTGGAATGGGAAAAGGAGTGGGGGTAGTGGCCTAGGATGTGGAGTTCGCCCTTCGTACCCGCTCGGATATCGCAGTTAGAGCTTTGCCACATATCGGTTTTTTCGTATTTAAAGGGGAAAAAAGGGCGAACTCAACATAAAAATTATATGGGTGTATTCACAAGTGGTCTAGAATCTGAAAATGAAAAAAAAATTTTGTCCGATGTTGAGTTCGACGTTCGTACCCGGAGCGCCTCATATTGTAGCACCCCTTCATGTACGATTTTTGGGGTCTTCCAGAATACGTCGATTAGTAATCTTCACCGATGAGGAGATTGTCTGTTGTGCCGGCCGTCCGTTGCTAGTTTTTTCCGGATCACGGCCGCTATTTTCATCTCATTCAGAAGCTCATTATCTTTCTTTGGTGAGCTGGGAGAAATGTGTTTACGCCCTTTCCGTGTGCCTGCACCGCTTTTTCTCCCACATGATTAAAAGAATAAAAAAATTGAAACAAAATGCATTATTTAAAAAATAGACTTTTCAAATCGGGATCCATCGTTAGAAAATCCGAAGCTAAGTCAGAAGCTAAATCAGAACACCAGGTAGAAAGCAGCGATAAACAAAAAATTCCAAAAATCCTTATTTTTTTATTCGTATTCGACTTCTGCATCGAATTGATCAACGGTTCTTTGGAAAAGCAAATAAGAATAGGGGAGTACACGTCGCAAAATATCGACGACGTCGAAATAGTTTTGGACCCGATCAAAATTTGGATTTACGGCATCTCAGTTTTGGCTTGCGCTTTGGCATTAGCTGTGGACCATTTTCAGATTTTGCTGTACGCCATGTATATTAATCTGGTGACATTATTTTTGACGGTGACTGTAATCACGTTTAATATCGCTCCTTACACAGACGTCAGCTACTGGGCAAACCGAAAGACGCTTCTCATCTGCAAATACGTCATGTGTCTCAAGCATCTTTTCGATCCTCTAAAAACTGTCTTTGTCCTCCAGCACATCGTACTTCCGGAACTCCTCGAATTTCTGATCATCAGTCTAACAATTCTGATGCTTTTACGAAATTTCGCTTTCGCACTTGTCATCGTTTTTGGCATCTTCGTCAACGACTATTACGTCCTTTTCGCTGTTGATATAGTCTTCCTTTTTACCATCATCATTCTTTCATCATGTCTGTTCTTCTTCAGCAGATATTTCGTTTTTAAAAAACCTCGTCCGTTAATCGACGTTTTGAAGTCGTATATGAACGAAATAAAAAAGATGAAGAAACAAAGGAAAGAAGGGGACAAGCAGAAGATCCAGTATGGTCAAATAATGAGGCAGAAGTCAAGTTTTCAACAAGAAACTATTCTGATCGACTCTTCTCTTTCTGTTATCAAAATTTTATTTTGTTTTCTATTTTATTATTCTATGCTTCAAGTGATTTACGACGCTTTTAACTTTCAAGTACGAGTGCCAATCGATTATGAAAACTTGTCTAGGATGGACGCGGAAGAGATAATAGCATTGATGAACATATTGAATATACCTTTGCTTTTCGTCGTTTTCCAGCTGTACAGAACGGGCGCGTTGAAAAAGCTCTGCGTCCCTTTTATCTGCGTTATTTTAAGCTTAGCTCTGTTCGTTTATGCTCAGTATTTGGTCAATACCGAAAACGCAATATTACCGGAGGCGAGAAGTTCAAAAATACGTTTTTATAACGTAATGGATACCGATGTGAACGTCTCTAGCTTCTGGACGGGAAAAGTCGTCTTTCCTCCGAAATCATCGCACGCGTTTTTCGTCCGCGGATGGGGGAAGTCGCACACAATGATGACGGTAGCTAGCAAAACTGGATTTGAAATGCGCACAGAAAGAGCTGTTAATGTAGACAACTATAAAAAGTCGTATTCGAAAACTATATTTGCTGAAGAGTTTAAAGCAATTGCCTACGTCATAAGCGATCTTGGTCTCATCAAAATATCAGGATATGACGACCTAGACTCCAGTTTGGAACTCGAAAGCGCCGGGAACGCCCATTTGTTTATAATGAGTTCCATCAGCTGGAATAAAGAAGATGCCGATTTGTTGTTGATTGGAAAAAACAAATTGTTTTATGAATCAAAAGTTCCTTTTGCGGATAAAAAATACAGTTTAGGGGTCAAAGAAGGAACTTACGATTTCATCGTCGGGAATAAGAATACCACCTGGGAAGTCAAATCGCATGAAACATATTCTTTGGTATTCTTCGACGTATTGAACGAAACATCATTTTATGGGTTTCAAACGCCGAACCCGAAATTACGTACGTTCAATAGTTCGTTCGTACATTTCTTTTCGTTGTATGTCGTCTCTTTGGGAGTTTCGGCTGAAAGCGTCTGGCTCACGCGTTTCCTCTACGCGGAGTCTCCCGCGTCCACGAAATGCTTAATGTTCGCCATCTCCGCTTTCGTGGATTGTACCGGAAAAGCGATTTACTGGATGTTTCTATTCATTTTTCAAAATATCAAATTTCTTTACGTTTTAGAAGCCGGGCTTTTGATTATGATCGTTAGCTTTGTCTTCTTTCTCATTTTGGCGACCGGTTTCAAAGAAAGAGTCACCTGGACGGACGATCCTTCTTTTGAAACGGGAAACGAACCTCCGAAGAAACAACCAAGCCAAGGAATTTTTAACTAAAATAATCCTAAAACTGCTTTTTTTTTATTATCTCATTTTCATAAATTACGGAGGGGCATAGAATAAAAAAGAAACTTTTACCAGGCGCACAAGGCAAAAACTTTTCTTTCACTCCTCCTCATACTTTCTACGGTCTATGACCTCATCTTAGGGATTTTCTGCAGAAATTTGGCATACAAACACCATTTCACTTTTGGGCATTTTTTGAAGATTTTGAACCATAAAACGGAAGGATAAAATTTGCAGTCTCTTTCGCAATTTTTTTGCCAAAAAAGTCACATGTTTGGGAAGTTTTTGTGAATCCCGTTGATGTTTGGGGCAAGAGACTTTGGTTGGTAGTCATGAAGTGTAACAAGGAGAAGGTTAAAATATCTTTTTTTTGTTATCACTTATCAAATTTGATTATCGCCCAGCGAACGTTTTCTCGTTGGAAATAATGGATTGAAAGGCTTGTAAGGGATGAAGTTAAGCAAAGGTGGGCTTGTTGTCGTCGTCACCGTCGTCGTCCTCTCCGCCTTCGTCGCCAACGTCGCACAGCTCATCGCTGTCGAGACGTTCGAAGGGAGCACCGAAGCTTATGAACGATACGACGGTGAAATCGAAATTGGGGAATCGGAAAAACGACTTTTGTGGTTCGTTCAGGTAAAAAATTTTAATTCTCCAGGCCATCTATGAACTTTTTTTTACAGATATCAGATCTTCATCTTAGTATTTTTACCGATCCAACTAGAACGACAGAATTTAAAGACTTTTGCGAGAATACTCTTAAAATAATAAATCCTCCAGTCATACTCGCCACTGGTAATCATCTTTACTGTATAAAATTGGTGCTGATTTCCAAGATTTTTAGCCATTTTCCTTAGTTTCTAACTTCCTTAAAGAAGTTATTGTGATACCCTCCACGTCAGTTCCCAGAGGGTCAATCGAATATTGATCTTTACCGATATCAACTTTGTCTGTTGTGCCGGCCGGCCGTCCGTCCGTAGCATTTTTCCAGAACACTTCACGGCCACATTCTACCGATTTTCACCAAATTTTCCTTTGTCGGTGAACAAGAATATAACGGTGGCGATTTTTGAATTTCGAAAAAATGGCGGAGCTATGCTCCGCTAACTTCCTTAAAGAAGTTATTGTGATACCCTCCACGTCAGTTCCCAGAGGGTCAATCGAATATTGATCTTTACCGATATCATCTTTGTCTGTTGTGCCGGCCGGCCGTCCGTCCGTAGCATTTTTCCAGAACACTTCACGGCCACATTCTACCGATTTTCACCAAATTTTCCTTTGTCGGTGAACAACAATATAACGGTGGCGATTTTTGAATTTCGAAAAAATGGCGGAGCTATGCTCGTTTGAAATTTTAAAAACTGCGCTGCGGACGAACTGTTGATCTGATTTTCACCAAACACTCCTTATATTTTTTACAAATTTTTCGCGTAGGCAATAATACTTTTTTTTTTTTTGGTTTTTTAGTAGGGAGAAATTTGATATTTCTACCGTTTGCGAGAGAGGCATCCCTTGGGCAGAAAGCCCATTATATCTACCTTGATACTTTTTTTAACTTAAAAAAATTTTTCGAAAAAAAAAGTTAAAAAGGAGAGGGAAGTATAATGGAGGGGGAAGTATAATGGAGGGGAAGTATAATTGTTCCTTCTCTTTAAAGAAGCTTTTATTGGAAGCTCTTCAAACTAGTACTTTAAACCTCCCTTTTGGCTTAAACCACCATTTCACCATTTTGAATTTTCTATTTCCCAGATATTTAGCCGTTTTCCTTGGTTTTTTTGACCTTCTTTTGCCTTAACCACCATTTTAGCATTTTGGATTTTTAGGGGATCTGACTGACGCCAAAGCTAGAGATGACGTAGGTTCCAAACAGTTTGAACAAGAATGGAAAAAGTACGGCGAAATTTTGAACTCATGCTCTCAACTCAAGTCTTCTATGTGGTTAGACATACGCGGAAACCATGGTAACATAGAGAGTTATGTGTATTCATATTCATATATGAATACACCTTTGAATTGGTAGAACATGACATTTTCTATTTTTAGACAATTTTGATGTCCCTGGTGTCTATTCCGACAGAAATTATTTCCGCAAATATTCTATGCAAGGGAAAAGTCATCCTAAATCCTACGAATATGTTTATAAAAAAGATAATATTTCTTACTCATTCGTCGGCGTAGACGCTTGCCCAGATCAAGGCTTAAAACGCCCTTTCAATTTCGTCGGGATCCTCCGCGAAAGCGCCCTCGATGAAATTCGTCTTCTGGCTGCCTCCGCCAACAAATCCGACCACACGATTTGGTTCGGACATTATCCCACTTCTTGTATTTGGAGCCACTATCCAGGAGTACGTTTTCTCTTTTTTATATCAAATCTAAAACAAATTTTTAGGTAAGATCTATAATCGGCTCAGTAAAAGGAAGCCTGGCATATCTTTGTGGCCATTTTCATTCGCTTTTAGGCCTTATACCCAAAATGTACACCATACAAAGACAAGGATTTTATGAACTCGAACTTGCAGATTGGAAAGACAACAGAATGTAAATTTTACTCTTCTTTTTCTTTCATAAATAAAATTGTTTATAGGTTTCGACTTCTAGCTATAGACCACGGAATATTATCTTTTGTCGACCTCAAATATAACGACTGGCCTGTAATTCTTATCACTAATCCAAAAGACTCTCTTTTCCAGCTATTCTCAAAAGAGCCTTTAAAATCAATCAAAACTTCATCGCACATCAGGTAGTATAAAATTAATAAAAATTTAGGACGTTTTAATTTTTAAACTTCTTTTCTGAGGATTTTAGTGTTTTCCCCGTATAAAATACTCTCAGTTATGGTCAGAATTGATGAAAATGATTGGGAAAGCTGTTTGGAAACTAAAAATAAAAATCTTTTCGTGCTCAAATGGAAGCCTCAGAAATTATCTGACGGATCTCACATTATTGAGGTTATAAATCTTTTTTTTTTTTTTTTTTTTTTTTTTTTTTTTTTTTTTTATACTGGGTGTCTGGAAACAAATGGCACACGTCTGGGAGAGCGTTAAAAAGTGGTTTACGAAAAAAAGTTAAATGTAAACCCCCAGTTAAATCCAAAGAATTTTATGGTGTAGTTTAAAATTTGTTTGGATATACAGGGTGTCCCAAACAGAACCTAACTTCGTTATTTTAAATGAGAACCCTATTTTTTTTATTTCAGATTCGTAATCTATGCAAAATTTCAAGTTGATTTGACTATTCATATGACCATTTTTGACAACTTTAAAAAATGTCAAATTTTAGCATTTTTTGAGGTAGAATCCGTTAAAATCGACCTAATAGTCTAATTTTTTTTAAAATTTCACTTCTTTTAGTCTGAAAATTCCAACTATGTATTGCAAATTCAAGCATCTTCGCATTCTGCATCGCGAGATGTCGTCGCTAACGTCCTATTTTCAAGTTAGAACCCCAATTTCTTACTTCAGAAATGAAAATTAGCGATAAGCGAAATCTTCGTACAAAAAGAAGGGGAAATAAAATAAAAAAGAGTCTCTTAGATCAGTTTTAACAGATTTAGCGCGAAAAACGCCAAAATTTGACATTTTTTAAAGTTGTCAAAAATGGTCATATGCATAGTCAAATCGACTCGAAATTTTGCGTAGATTACAAATCTGAAATAAAAAATAGGGGTTCTCATTTTAAATAACGAAGTTAGGTTCTGTTGGGGGCACCCTGTATATCTAAACGCATTTTAAACTACACCATAAAATTCTTTGATTTAAATTAAGGGGGGGGTTTATATTTAACTATTTTCATAAGACAACTTTTTAACGCTCTCCTCGACGTCTGCCATGTATTTCCAGTATCCAAAATAATTTTATCAAAGGAAGAGAGACCTTCATGATTATTATTATTTTCTTCCTTATCTATGTTCTAAAATATAAAATATTTTCATTTTTAGGTTTCTGTCTTAGATGAGGGTGGACAAAAAAAGACGATAAAACAAAATTTTTCCCTTCAGGGTACTTCAGATACTTTTTCTCTTTTATCTCGTATGATTTTAATGCTCAACTTCGGTTCAACCGTAAGCCTCAATTTTTATTTTCTTCAAATCTAATTTCTAAAAAATTTCAGCTCCAATTTTTATTTGGTTTGGCAACCATTTCTTCTGTTCTTCCATTATGCACTTTACGATATTTAAATAAAACTATTGGTAAACCTTTTTTTGGTAGAGATTTTATTTTAAATTATTTTTAAGATGAAAAAAATTCTTTTTCTTCTCTGCGAGCTGGGACAATCAAAAATTGGGTGCGACGCTTCTGGATTCTGTCGAGTGTAGACAGACTTTTCTTTCCAATCGTATTTTACCCTATTTATGTCGCCATTGGTAACTAAAACTAAAATTTAAAACCTTTTTATCTCCTTTTTTAGGCCCATGGTGTATGGGAGAACTAATAGAAGGATTTACTGGTGTTATTTTTATTTGGGGTATATTTATAAATGGAACTTATCTTCCTGGATCATTCACTTACGGATATGGATTCCTCCAAGTAATTTTTTTAAATTTTAATCTTTTTTTTAAACATATTTTTAGTTAATTGTTTTCCAAGGGCCTTTAATTGTCTTCACAGCTTACGCTTTAGATCAGAGGTATGATTCTAATTTTTTAAAGATTTTTTAAATTTTTTATTTTTAGGTTGTATGGAAAGAGAATAGTTAGGCACAACAAGATAATTAAATATTCTCTTAACTGTATTGAAAGTTTGCCGTTTTTATTGATTTTTATGAGCCAAATTATGATGACGTATACTTTTTGGCTTGCTTATGGGACGATGTCGGTGATGTTTGGTCCCGTTCGACTTTGGCCGATTGTGCTCACTGTTTGGGCCTGGTATTACTCTAGTTCTATTCCACTTTCACAAATGAAGTAAGTATTTTCAAGTTCCCAGCACTTCTGAAGGCAATTGGGATTGAGAACTGGGAAATGCCTGCAAGGAGGCCCTTTTTATGATCAATGACCTCAGAGAATATCTTAAGATGAGAAGAGGTTATCTTAAAAAGGTGTTGTATTTACAACTTAACCTTATTAACTTAACCTCTCTACCTTCTGAAGGTAATTGGCGTTGAAAACTGGGAAATGCCTGCAAAGCGTTTTTTGGAGGCCCTTTTTATAATCAATGACAATTACCTCAGAAAATAACCATCTTAGGATGAGAAGAGGTTATCGTAAGAACGGGTTATCTTTTCAACTTAACCTCTCTATTCAATAATTTCCAAGAAAAACAACTATTTTTTTATTTAAAAAACCATAATATCCCGAGAACTAATGGTCCTACAAAGCACAGCTCTTTTTTTACTTTTTAAGCATATTAAGTCGATTTTTTTGACATTTTATCCAACCCCCTCAAGTGCTAGAATAATAAGTATTAAGCTTTTGAGAGCTCAGAAAAACTAGTTTCTTCATAGGTGATGCAACTAAATTAAGAGGTATACGGGGTGTCTGGAAACACATGGCACACGTCTGGAAGAGCGTTAAAAAGGGGTTTTATGAAAAAAAGTTAAATGTAAACCCTCCTTAATTTAAATCCAAGAATTTTATGGCGTAGTTTAAAATGCGTTTAGATATACAGGGTGTCCCAAACAGAACCTAACTTCGTTATTTTAAATGAGAACCCCTATTTTTTATTTCAGATTCGTAATCTACGTAAAATTTCAAGTTGATTTGACTATTCATATGTCCATTTTTGACAACTTTAAAAAAATGTCTAATTTTAGCATTTTTTGAGGTAGAATCCGTTAAAATCGACCTAAGAGTGTAATTTTTTTAAATTTCACTTCTTTTAGTCTGAAAATTCCAACTATTGCAAATTCAAGCATCTTCGCATTCTGCATCACGAGATGTCGTCGCTAACGTCCTATTTTCAAGTTAGAACCCCAATTTCTTACTTCAGAAATGAAATTAGCGATAAGCGAAATCTTCGTACAAAAAGAAGGGGAAATAAAATAAAAAAGAGTCTCTTAGATCATTTTTAACAGATTTAGCGCGAAAAACGCCAAAATTTGACATTTTTTAAAGTTGTCAAAAATGGTCATATGAATAGTCAAATCGACTCGAAATGTTGCGTAGATTACTAATCTGAAATAAAAAATAGGGGTTCTCATTTGAAATAACGAAGTTAGGTTCTGTTGGGGGCACCCTGTATATCTAAACGCATTTTAAACTACACCATAAAATTCTTTGATTTAAATTAAGGGGAGTTTACATTTGACTTTTTTAGTTAATAAAAGTTACAGAGGGAGAAGAATGAAAAAAACGGATATTCCACGACCGGTTTCGGCGTAATACGCCGAACTAAAAATTTTAACTAAAAAATTTACGTTCCCCATTTGCGCGATTCGCATGAGCTAAAAAGCCAAACATTAAAAAATTTAACTTTTTTTCATAAAACCACTTTTTAACGCTTTCCCAGATGTGTGCCATGTGTTTCTGCACACCTGGTATTCAGCAGTACTCTGTGGGACCATTGGTTCCCGCTGTTTTTCTAAAAAATAATTGAATTTTGAAGAAAGACATCTGAATTTTTTTCTTCCCACTAATCCCACTGATGCCAATTTTATTTTTCTGACAGGAATGCTGCAAATTTATGGACGAAATACATAGATCGGTCAAGTCCAATTTTTATCAAATGAAGTCTTCTAGTCATCAAACATTCCTCTGTTTTATTTTAAGTAATAAAAGTTTATTTAAATAGTCTAAAAACGATTTTAACCTGTTATATGTACAAAATTAAAAAAATTATCGACAACAAGAAAATAGGAGACACATAGTAGTCCAGGTGACACCAACAATTAAAGCGATTTTGAATGGCGAATATGGATCTTCTAAATTTTCCGGAATAGCAACCATTTGACCATCAAACTTTTTAATTGATCGCATCATCCGTTTTAACTCTTCAATATTTTGACTGATTTGAACGACTTTTTGATTATTCGACGACGAAAAAGTAGACAAGTTTTGGTGTAAAATTTTAAAATTTTCGTTGCTTTGGTTCACTATAAGAGGTAAGGAATGTAAAATAGTAGCGATATCTTTTTCAGATGATGTTAATTGTGTTAACGAAGTTGTTTGTAGACCATTCTCTTTTATCTAAAAAAAATATCGGTAAAATCATTTAAAAAAAGAATTCATACCAGTCTACGAAGTTCTCTCATTTTGAATTGGTTGTTGATGGAACTTGCAGCGACGCCGAGAACTGTTCCCAAGAGGGATAAGATGATGGACCAATATTTTGTCCGTTCTGCTTGCGCTCGCTCTTTCTGATGGCTTTCCTTAAGGAAAGAAGAAAGTAAAGCAAAACTCTCACGTTCTTCCCTTTCCAAAAGGGCAAATTCTGCGTTAATCCGTCTTTCTTCTTTCAATATTTCATGTTCTTGGGTAACCAAGTGTAGATATCTGGATATGATCGAATGAGAAGAAAATTAAAAAACCGAAGTCGAATACCTGGCTTCTCCTCTTGAAGTCGTTTCCAATTCCGACGTTATCTCTTTCAATTTAAGCTGAATTTTATTAAGTTCCCTATTCGCCTCCCTCCTTTGCTCTTGAGCTTTCGCAAATCTCATCTGAGACTCGATAACTTGATTTGCATTTTGCGAACCTCGTCCATACCGGTGAGCTCCTCATACCAGGCGACGAGTTCGTTTATTTTACTTTTTAAAAAATGCCCACTTCCGTTTTCCACCACTGGACGTACAGCTGGGAGTGCATTTTGAGAATAAAGCCTAATTTTATTGGAATTTCCTAATTTTAAAAAAGACCTTAACATTGTTAATGTCAACACGATTTTTAAATGGAAAGAGTCATATTATTGTTTGTTATCAGCGTCTTATCAAGAAGGTTACAATAATGTTAAGCAGTAATGAGTGTTACCATCTTAACATTTTATCAGCAGATCTGTCATGTGAGGGCCTCTCCAAAATTCCGTGAGAGAGAGAGAAAAAAAAAAACTCTAAAAAAATTATTTCTGAGCCTAAAAACGGCCTCCACAAAACTGTAGAAATCGGAAAAACGTGTGTTTTTCGAGGAAAATCTCCATTTATGAAGTTTTGGGTCCGAAATTGAGGAAAACGCCTAAAAATCCGATTTTTAAGGTGTTATTAGGCCGATATACAAATAAAAACGATTATGAAGTTTGTGTCTTAGGCAAAAAACCCTTATAAACCTGCCGAAAAGCCGGTAAAACGAATGTTTAACGAAAATTTCAGAGAAGGAGCAATATGTATAGGAGGGGGAAGTATAACGAAGGGAAAGTTTAAGGAGGGTTTAGTGTAAAGAAGGGGGAAGTACAAGAAAAGGGGGAGAATGATTTCAAGCATTTTATACAATTTTTTTTTTTTAATTTTAAAAGTTATTTTTCCAATTTTTTTTTGTGTTTTCCGAAAAATTGCTCAAGTTTTTTTTCCACCGAAAAATTTTCCAAGTTATTTTTCGTCAAAAAAATTTTTTTAATAGAAAAATAGTGTTTCTTGGCCAAAAGAAAATGTTTTTCCTGCGACCAAACCCTAAAAACTGTGGAAAACGCTTTTTGAAGCAGTGTTGCTATTTCGGTTTCTATCACGATTGCTGTTGACGAAAATGGTATCACAATGTGCTTCTTTAAATCCGAGATTTTGTATCTCCGGTGCATTTTTAATTTTTACTGAAAACCATGTGATGGAAAATTTTCATCTTTTTATGCTTTTAGTTTTTAAATGAATTTTTTTTTCTTCTGCCTCTAAGTAAGGGTTGCTTAGCGACCGAACAACAGCTTAGATGTGAAAGGCATTTTAGATACGTTATTATGATTTTTTAGCCTATTTTTAAATTCTAAACTAAGTCCTTACGTTTGAAACATTTTTGAAAAAGTGAATTCGAAATGAAGAAAGTCGACCCGAAAAGAAATTACCCGGGAAGCCCCAGGATCAGGCCCGTTCAGCAGCCTCACGAAGAAGACGACGATGAAGAAGACGTAGAAAGTAAGTTTCACAAAAACAAGCAAAGTTGAATTCATAAAAATAAAAAATTTCGATGGCTCTCGCCGTCTACATTCCTAATTTCTTAAATTGAACTTAGCCGATATATCGATTCAGGGAGAAAAAAGGGCAAAAAAGATTAATGGCCGGAACCTAGTTTCTAATAAGCTTTTACAGGAAATAAACTTTGCCAAACTCGAACAAAAAAAGAAATATTGATCATGTTAAAAAAGCTCACATTTTTCCTTCGTCTTACATACACATCACTTGTAAACGCTATGAAAAAATACGAGCCAATCAATTTCAACTCTGAAATAATTATAGGTAGGTGGGTAGTTCCATGGGCGGGTACCATTTGTTTCAATTAATCATCATAACCTATAATTCATAACCTATAAAGCGCGATTGTATTCCAATCAGAGACGCCATCTTGTGTGTTTCTTCAAATTCTTTATTTATTTTGATTAATTTTATGTATTTATTCTCAGTAAAACTGAGCCCTTCGGGTTCGGTGCTGATGGCGTCGCCGAATCCTTATGATAAAATGCAAAGGATTCGTGAGGCAAATATTCAGCTGAAGCAGACGAAAGCTCCCCCGCAGAAAACCGGCAAAGTACGTTTTAACGAAAAAGTGATATTGTACAGCGAAGACTATGCGGCTGGTAATAAAAATATTAAAGAATGTTTGAAGTTGAAATTTTGTTTAGATCCGAGACATGGACGGAATTTCTCTCCGCATGGGAGGCCAGGTCAGAAAGTATTATTAGTTAATGTACCGACCGGTTTTAGCGAGGATAACGATGATGGGGCGATAAGCGATGATGGTGAGGAGGTTTCTGACGAGAGTGCTTTCAGGTGGGGACAGGGGGGCGGAGGTGACGCGAAACATGAAACCTCCGCCGTCGTTAATGAAGAAGAAATAATCCATGAGATCGTCGAAAGCGAACATGTCGACGATCTGATCTTGGAACGGATCGAAGAAACCCCGAAAGTCCTTCAGACCGAAGTTAAAAACCTCTGCAACGAAATGTCCGTCAAATGCTCCCTTGTTGTAAACAAAGAATCCGAAGTTATAACAGACATCAAAGAGGTCAGAGAAAGGATTCAAAGCGCCAGCACCAAAAATAGAAAGAACGTTAAAAAAGATGTGGATAAAAGACCCAAAAGTGCTCCATCGAGAAGACTTTGCTTATGCGACGACGCCACCGCTCAACAGCAAAAACTCCCATCTTACAACGGCCTTAGATCCGAATACGGCCTTAGCGCTGAACAGCTCATAGAAAGAAAATGTATCCAATAATTTTATTTTTTCCTTTTTAATTTTTGATTCAGGAAAAGACTGGAGATGACCAAACTGCTGAGGAAGGAGCGCGAAGCGAGATATCTTGAAGAAAGGCGACGTCAGAAAGAAAACGACCAGATGTTCTTAAGCTGGCTTGTCAAAAAGAAAAAAGAAGCTGCTCTAAAATACGCCCGGAAGAAACAGCAAAACAGCTTTTACTTCAAAACGCTTCCAGCACCCACTTCTCATTTGTAATGTCCGTTATATGCATGGCAGGACCTTAATTTTTTTGTTTTAGAGACAAAATGGGAGTATTGAGAAAGAAAGTCCTTTCAAAGAAAGAGCACACTTGTTATTCCCTCGAGGAGTTTTTCAAACAGGCTAAACCTCACGAGCAAAAAACGTACAGGATCTACCTCGGGTTGTGCGTCGATTGAAAATAAACAAAATCCCAATTTTTTGTCTATTTTACAGGGTGTCAATTGTAAGGTGAATGGTCCCGTTTACCTTTTTCTTAGGTTCTCACCTTTGCTATGCTATAATTAACTGCGCAGTCCAAACATTCGGGGTCCTAGCGAGTAGTTCATAATACAAGTACTTCCAGAAGTTTTATGCACTTCGTCTATAGCATAGTCTTTGCAATCATGAAGCTAGGATGCTATTGGAGTCTGGCAATTTCGTCCTGTTCAAGGTCATTCTTACCCTGTCTTCCATCCTAGCGTTCCCCACGCTTTGAGAAAGCCGTCAAGGGTGGAAGATGTCGAATCGCCCAGATTATGATTCTCCCAAATTGCCTCTGCACCAAATCAGACCCGTCTTTATCCCCAAAGATACAGTAGCTTTTACACTTCTGTGCTATGTTCTAGTCTTAGATTTTTACAATTTTGTTACTGTAGCGTTGCTATTTTTGTTGCTCTTGTGTACTTTTTATTATTAAATTGTTTAATTAAAACGTTTTTCTATTTTTATTTTTATAAATCATCGCCCTCTTGTTGGGAGTTGTTTGTTTATGATTTCTATCTTCGACTGTCCAGCAGTATCATAATGAACTGGAAAAACTTCCTTCGATTCGTTTTTCGCTCGTCTTCCTTTAAAGACGACGCTTTTCGTGTTTTTAGGAGTTTTACCCTTTTTGAGTATCGTCTTCTGCTCCCGGGCGTTGATGATGAACCGGTTCTGGTTGGGACAGCGGATGATTTCGGGCGTTTCGACCGCGCATTCGGAGCAAACTTCACCGTTTGGGAGTTCGATCGGAACCGGACTCCTCGGGTATATCTCCGGAACTGTCGGAAGTCCGAAAAGCCATTTGGAATTTTCCTTCGAATCTGGTATATTATTGTATTTCCATTCTAGTTTCACTCTCCACAACTCGTCCAATATCCGCTCCGGCGTTAACAGCGCAAAGTCGCTTTTCGTCGACCCGCATGTAGGAACGTACAACTTCAACGACGGAAAGACAAATCCTTTCTCATTTTTCTTCATACAAATAAAAGGCTCTATCCCCAATTCATTTTGACCATCTATATTCCATATTGACTGTCGTATCGACTCCACTATCTCTTCATCCTGTAACATAAGGGCACTAAAATAAAAGCAGTTATCCCAACTACCTTCTCAACGGGGAAATCGCAGGTATAAAAAAGTTTATAATTATCATCATTGTCATAATTCTTAAAAGTATACTCTTCTACGATTTCTTCCGCTGACATATTTTCATACTTGGGATTTTGAACTTTTTACCACATGTTTTCCTCTACAGATGAACGACTTAAAAAATGAGGAATTCGGACGAAAATATCCCATTTAGCGACTTCCTGTTAATCGACGCTAACGACCACTGTTCCAATCCGTTTATGCATTTTTCTTATATAAGCCCTTCTTTCAAGCTACGTCTCAGTTTGTGGAAATTTTTACGCTAATTGACAGTGAACTTGCTTCAAGGCTTCATTATTTTTTACTTCAGATTTGTTTTGAGCCGCCCAGATGAGTAACACTGTTCTATTTTATTTCAACTACTTTGCCAATTACTCCAGTATTTATTCTAAATACATATTATAACGTTTACAAACCTACCAAGACGCAAAAATGACATTTGTTCCGGTAAGAAAATTTAAGAGATTTTTCTTTAATGGTTTTTTTCAGTCGTTTTTGTTACTGGTCGGTCTTCTTCTCTTTATAAACGGGATCGAGGCCCAGGTTGTCTTCCGTCCCTTCTTCATGTACAAGCAGAAACAGCAAGACAAGCTAAACAACAGAAGGCAACAACTCGTTCAGCAGCAGCTACTTCAAGCCGAGCAGGCCGAGCTTGCTTTACATCAAAACGGCTTTTATCAGGACCCGTACTACTACCAGTATTATCAACATCCAGGACCTTACTATCCATTACCATATCAAGACTACAGGATCAACAGAAAAATAGCAAACGTCAAAGACGTTTAACAACTTATTTATTTTTTATACCTCTAATATTAAAAAAATTAGCCATATCAGTTTATTTTTTTACATAAAAGAACCTCTGTTAAACCTAGATTTTGGCGCTATTTCAATTAGGAACGTCCTTATTTGCATCGGCTCGAGAATTACGTTGAAATCATTAGCGTGCTCTTGTTTTTCTTCAAAATGCAAATTCGAATTCCAATGAAGTCGTTCGGATTCCGTCGTTTTCATGTTTGCTCCAAGCATCATTTCATCAAATTTGGTGATCACGAAATTCGAAAATATATTCTGAAAGAATTTGGAATTATTGTATAATTTTAGGGATGTTTTACCTTGATGTTGACGTTTGCAGGCTTGCTTAATTCGGGATCGTCATTTTTCTCAATGATGTGCTCCAATCGTAAGAGTAAGGAACTGCCCAACCATGGTTCTAATGTTAAATTTGTACATTATCTGGTAAAGCAGATTCTAAGCCTGAAAACTAAAAAGAGGTTGATTGCTAGTTTTGATGGGTAAAACGTACGGCCATTTTATAGGATTTTTTCCATTCTTCGAAGCTTTTGTCGGTTGGGGTGAAGAAAATCCAGTTGTTTAGGACTTTTTCTTGGACTAGCATACGAGCTTTAGCGTTGTTTTCGAGTGTAAGAACGTGGGTTCCACGTGCGACGAGTCCTTCACCGAAAGCGGTTTCGTTGAGGGCTTCTCCGACACCGAAAGCGTCATCGTGGAGTAGACGACGGTGGATCATAAGCTCAATTTCGCCGTCGTGAAGGCTCGATCCCCCTTGAGCCCTATCTGTAATCACGCTCATCGTTTTTTGCCGTCTTCGATCGAAATACGAGTCGTAACCGGATAATAGTTCCCGGCTATCGGCTCGTCCAAATTCAAAGGCCAAGTGTCTCTGTGGTTGAGGACTCTCTTCAGCGATTCTCTACCGTTGGAATCAGTGAAAAATTCTCCGTTACTATGCATCTCAGAACTCTTAAATACGCTCACTATCTCCTTTCCTATTTTATCCCTGGAACAAACAATATTTTAGGGGTCAACTTCAAAGTTGTGCCAATGCTCCACTTTACGGTGCTCAAAAGCCGAGCCCAGACTTGAGCCGAGGGGCTCGTTGAATAACAGCAAAAGTTTTCACTCACCCAATAGGAATGGGACCAACCAGCCATTCGAATTCCGCATGAGTTTGACCTTTTACCAATCTAATAATTGGCTCGCCCAATCGGTATACTCCTGATGGATTTCCGTCACGACAGGTCCTAAAATGATAATTAATTAGAAACTTCATGTATTCCTAAGCCACCTTTAGAAATCGTAGTTCTAGGCTTTCCATCAGCCAATGGGATCAAAGTGCTGTTCGGCTGAATATGTACGCCCCTGATGAACGATTTGAACCAGAAAACACCATTTCGTTATTTCCAACAGCACCGACGTAGTATCCGATATTCTGAGTAACTGGGCATTGCTTGTTTTTCATCCTGATGCTTTTTAGAAGACCCTTAGCAGTCAAAGTTAGCCTCAAACCCTGAAATATAAGTTAACAAATGGACTTGATTGATATTTTTACTTACATCGTCGAAACCAACATCAATCGGTTGCTTGTCGTATTTCATAATCGTTGATCTTGCTGTGGTCCCTTCGGAGGTCTTAGTAACGTAAAACGATTTGAAACCGAGGGGAGGAATTCCAGGTGCGATGAAAACAAGTTCGGCTGTTGCTTCACCTTGTCGACCGGGAATCGACAAAACGGAACGAGGTATTTCGACTAACTGTGTAGGATGCTCTTTACCGTGAGGACATTTCACCGAATAGTTTACGCCTGTGTTCTTCACAGGAAGGCGCACCAAATGGTTGACAGATCGGCTCAAAGGATTGTATAAAGTGACAACAAATGAATCTTCATTTTCCGAAACATCGCATGAACTTATATTCAACTGTCGACAAGTTTTCAAATCGATTGATTCACTCGGACTCATAATTTTGCTAAAAAATCAAATTTATTATAACGCAATGGCGACAATGAAGTTTTACTTCAGAGCTTTATCAGTAATTTTTTCGCAGTCGTTCATCCCCTTGGTTAAAATTCTTGAATATTCGGCGGCGACGTGTTGCTTCTCTGTCCCAGTGACGGCGTCGTGATGCTGCATGACTCCCATGGCTTCGCGGAGCGATATTAAATTCTTTTTCATCTCCGAATCCATATGCGACAAAGCATAAAGTTGTTTGCAGACCTGTAAAAAGTTGTTTCCTTTCCGTTCGTAACCTTTGACGGTCGGCCTTGATGTGAAATATCCAGTCCAAAATGCGTTTTGGTCGCTCGCGTATGGGAAAAAGTCATCTTTTTTGACCGGAAGATTTATTTGAGCGTCGTTGACGCTTTTGAGGTAGCACGATGGTGTCGAATAAAATGCTCTAAACGGCGATTTCGGCCCTCTATTTTGTTTATATGTCTGAAAACATAAGAACATATTTTCTATGTAAACTTGAGGGGAAAAAAATCCCACAAACTGCGGTACTTCATCGAGATAGCCTGGGTCCGAACCCCAGAAGATAAGACTACAGACACCTAAGTAAGAAGGCAGGCTTACTTGATTAATTTGTCCATATTTTTATAATACATGTGGGCGTTCATATACATGAAGTCATCACCCATCGTTATCAAAATGTTGTTGGTCGCGTATGCTTTCTGATATTTCTTCATCATTTCGAGAAACTGCGAAACCTACAGAAAGAAAGTCAAAAAGTTCAAACCCTCAGGAATACACTCTATACCTTTCTGTTGACGTTATATTCGGGAGATTTTGTATTGTCGATGATGGGTTCATCGTGACAGTTGATGTCAAAGCAGAAGCCTTTTGGTGCTGAATATGTGTTGTATAGTACACCCGTGAACAGACTAGATGCTTCGGCTAAAGATTGATTAATTTTAAATAATGTTTTTGAAGTGACTTACTGTCGTCGTTTTGACTCGTTTTCCAAATCATTTCCATCGTTTTGTTGTTCGCCCTGTAGGATTTATCCTGCCAGTCGATTCTCCCGAGGAAGAGTCCGTCGAATCCCATTTTGGCCATTATAGCCGCGTTTTCGCGGGAGTGTCCGAACGGGTCGATCTGCCATCCGACTTTGGGTCGACCGCATTTTCCAAAGTTGTCGCTCAGACGTCGGAAGCCCCAGGTGAACTGGTCGATTATCGAATGGTAATGAGTGGCCGCTTCGTCGTTCATCGACCAGGCGCCACCGATGAATTCCAACTGACCGTCATTGACTAACTTTTTGACTCTATGCTTCATCGCGTCACTTTGCTCCTGCCACCAATCCCAGAAAAACGCCGTTTCCACGTAAATAAACCTAAAAATCACTCATGGAATCTCCGGCATCAAAATGGAACCTACCGCTTTTCAGGATCATTCATCAATTCTTGTACAACAGAATCCAAGATGTACTGAACTCCTGCGTCCTGTATATTATTTCTTCCTAAAAAATGTATTTTTAACTTGTTTATTACGCAAAATCATAACTACTAAAATACCTCCATAGTAGTACTGGTCGGGGGTTTTGAGCCAGCCGACATCATCATGCGTATGGGGAACGAAATGAAGATTTATCGAATTCGGGTTTCCTTTTGGACAATGCTGTCAACAATTTTTTATTATTGCATTTTTTTTTTTTTGTTATCTTAGAAATTGATTATCGATGAGATTCTTTTTGTTTGGATCGGCATTTTTTTTTCTTGAGGAATTCTTGATTTCTGGTGAAGACAAAGATACATTCGATCTGCTACAACTGGTTCGAACCTTAGCAAAGTGTCACAAAAATTGTGATTGACGAAAAAACAGAAACTACTACATCCAGCTGATCCAAAGTCTTTCTTACTTCTTCTATCAATTTCGAGATTAAACATTTGGTTTTGCAGTTTACGCCTTAAGTACCAGAACCCACTGTCTGATTTCCATCAAACCTAACTAAAGCAAGCATACCAATTTTTAAAAAATGCTTTTATTACCTCATAATCGCATGATTTAGCCCAGACGAGGGCTAAAGTGGAGAATAAAAGAAACAGAGTTGACATATTGAGATCCGTCTATCCTCCCAGACGGTTTAACAATAACGCTTTGATCATATGAAAATATACTTGGTAACCATTTTTTTATCTCTTCCTTGGAATTTTTTTCCCCACTTTAATCCTGACAAAAGATATCTAATCGGAATCGATATTTCTAATGAATTAATATTAGTGAAAAAAGATAATGATAAAATTATTGATGAAGAAGAGATTTCAATGATCGCTTCAAGGATTTCGCGGTTTTTTCTCGTGCAGGTGCAGGTTTAAAAGCAAAGATGTTCGATTTTTTTTTTTGTCAAATTGCTTTGTATCTAAATTATCCCAACCACTCTTTAGAAAGCGAAAAGTCTTTAATTACCCACTTATTTACATAAACCATTCAAAATAACCTTTGTTTTTAATGATTTATCGGATAAACAAAGGATAATGTTTAATAAAATGAGTTTATTACCAGTAATAAATCAAATTATCTAAACAAAACAAAATGCTTCAGATTCGACAGCACTTGAAAATTCTCGCAAAAAACGATTTATTAGAATTTAGGCCTCAAATCGACGATAAAAGTCCTTATTTGCATTGGAGAAAACTCGAAAATAGGCCCTTTCGTCTTTTGTGTTTTTTCGATTTAGAACTCCATTTCAGTCTTTGCTGTCCCACTTCCACGTTGGCGCCTAACATCATCTCTTGATAGTCGATGAGTTCGAAATTTTTAAATAAATTCTAAAAAAGAAAAGAACTGCTTAAGAAAAAAAATGAGGTTGATAGATAACCTTTAGATTAATAGATGCAGATGTATTTTCCATTATGTTCTCTATCCTGAGTAAAAATTTATCTTTCCACGGCTCCAATGTTAAAATCTGAAGATTTTCATCGATGGGAGACTCTAGAGCAGAATACTAAAAAATATTGATAGATATTACTTAAAAAAACTTAAAAGAAGCAATCTAGAAATTGAAGGGCGCCCGGGCAGTTAGGTTAGGTAAGGGAGCGCCCTCTAGAAAGTTCAAGCGAATCTGTCATATTGTACTGTAAACATATCTTACCTCCATTCTATGCTTTGATTTCCATTCTTCAAAACTGTAGTGGGTAGGGCTGAAGAAAAGCCATGTGTCAAGAATTTTTCTTGTATGGTATGTTTTATTTTTTCGTGGTTGTTAAATGACAAATAGTGACTTCCGCGGGCGACGAGGCCTTGACCGTATGCAGTTTCATTCAGGGCTTCTTCAACACCGAAAGCGTCATCGTGAAACAGCCTCCTGTGAAGCTAAAAGAAACATTTTAGGTATAAGAGAAATTGAAATTACCATAAGCTCGATGGTGCCGTCGTTTAAACTTGTACCGCCTTGAGCGCGATCTGTGATCACGGTCATCATTTTGTCTTCGTCTTGAATAGAAATTGAAGTCGTTACTGGATAATAATTTCCTGATATACGCTCCACTATTCTTGGTTTCCAAGTTTCCCTTTGATTTAACACCCTTTTTATCGTTCCTCGGCCGTTCGAGTCAGTAAAGAATTCGCCATTGTTGTGTACGCTAGGTGCTTTGTATACTGTGACTATTTCTTTCCCAATTTTATCCCTGAAAACTCATCAATATTGAGGTTTTTATTGTTTCTACGTACTCATCTGGAATAGGGCCGACTATCCAATCGAATTCAAGGTTAAGGGAATCCTTATAAATCCTTATAATATGGCTGACCCAATTGGTAAAGGTTTGATGTACTTCGATAACGAGAGGCCCTTCAAATAAAAATTATACCATAGAGTAAATAAGTCCTTAGATAGTCATAAGACGAAAGTTCCCATAGTGGTCACTAGAAAGCGCGATTGTTTACCTTTAAAAATGCTCGTTATGACGTTCGGGCTGACAGATATTTTCGTGCTGTTTGGCCTAAAAATATAAGCTCCCGACGATCTTTGTTCATATGCTCTGTTATTCCCAGCAGCGCTTTTATAATAAAAGTAATTTACTAACAAATCTTCACTTTCATTTTTATAATTTATGCTTTTTAATCGACCTTCTTGATTTAAATGTAATTTAAGTCCCTAAAAAGTAAAAAAAGTACTGGTTTGAAGAGCTTCCAACGAAAACTTCCTTAAAGAGAAGTATCTATATAGGAGGGGGAAGTATAACGGAGGGGACGTAAAACGTAGTGGGAAGTATATGGGAGGGGAAGTATAACGGAGGGGGAAGTATAACGGAGGGGACGTAAAACGTAGTGGGAAGTATATGGGAGGGGAAGTATAACGGAGGGGAAGTATAACGGAGGGGAAAGTATAACGGAGTAGGAAGTATAACAGAGGGGGAAGTAAAGGAAGGGGATTTAGTAGGGGGGAAAGTATAAAGTACAATTTGCTGAACCGGTTCTGTAAAAGGGGTGATCTTTTTCATGACAATTTGAGCGTTATTAGAGCTTTGCTGCAGGAATCGTTCAACACGAATTAGCACGAATCAGAGGGATCTGGGTTGTTTAGAAGAAAAAAAAAAAAAAAAAATTTTTTTGTTATGTAAAAAGTTCTTTTGACTATGCTGTTTGGTTGTATTAACTGTAGCATTGTAAATTAAAAAATAAATAAATAAATAAAATAAATAAATAAATTTTGCAAGTTTGTTTTTGCGAAAAATTTTCCGGGTTTTTTTTTTTTTTTTTTTTTTTTTTTTTTTGAAAAATTTTCTAAGTTCTTTTTTTCAAAAAATTTTCTAAATTTTAACTTTTTTTTTCGAAAAATTTTCCAAGTTTTTTGTCCAAAAAAAAATTTTTTTTCAAAAAATTTTCAAAGTTTTTTTCGAAAAATTTTCCGGGTTTTCCTTTTTTTTTTTTTTCGAAAAATTTTCCGGGTTTTTCTTTTTTTTTTTTTTTTCGAAAAATTTTCTAAGTTTTTTTGTCAAAAAAAAATTTTTTTTTTCGAAAAATTTTCAGGGTTTTTTCTTTTTTTTTTCTTTCTTCTTCTTTTTTTTTTCGAAAAATTTTCAAGTTCTTTTTCGAAAAATTTTCTAAGTTTTTTTTGTCAAAAAAAAATTTTTTTTTCGAAAAATTTTCCGGGTTTTTCTTTCTTTTTTTCTTTCTTCTTTTTTTTTTTCGAAAAATTTTTTAAGTGTCAAGGTAGAAATAATGGGCTCTTTGGCCTAGGGATGTGCCTCTCGTAAAGGGTAGAAGTACGAAATTCTCCCTACTAAAAAAAAATTAATGATTAAAAAGTGGCAATTTTTTTGCACCAAAAATTCTTAAAAAATATAAGGAGTAATTGGTGAAAATTTGGTGAAAATCGGATTAACGGTTCGGCCGCAGCGAATTTTTTAAAATTTCAAACAGACATATCTCCGCCATTTTTTCGAAATTCAAAAATCGCCCTCGTCATATTCTTCTTCACCGGCTAAAGAAATTTGTGTAAAAATTTGGTGAAAATCGGATGAAAACTGTGGCCGTAAAGTGTTCCGGAAAAAAATGCTACGGCCGGCCGGCCGGCCGGAACCACAGACAAAGTTGAGATCGGTAAAGATCAATATTCGATTTTACCCTCCGGACCCCGGAAGACCCCCCCCAAAAACCCGACATGGAGAGTATCACAATAACTTCTTTAAGGAAGTTAAAAATTATGTGGTATGCTAACTAGTATTTATTAAACTAGGATGAAAAATGGGCACCATTTTTCTTAAATAGTTCTTGCTTCGACAAACCGTAGTAAACCGTTATTTCGGCCAGTCGGAACAGTGTTAGTTCGATTGTCTGATCGTTATTTATGTTCTTTGACAGTGATTTCGTTTGATTCACCTTTATTTCGGTTGTTAGACCGTTCGTTTCGTTTGTCAGACGGTTGTTTTCGGCTGTCAGACCGCTATTTCGGTTTTATACCGTTAGTTCGGATGATATGGTTTGCCGATGGTATATAAAAGATTGTCATGTCCGCGCTATAAAAAAAAAAAAAAAAAAAGTTTGCTTACGTTTTCGAATCCGATATTTGAGAAATCTTTGATTTCTTGTGATTTAAACGAAGTTGCCGTTCAGATTTGGAGACGTAAAAAGACAAAAATCCTAAAGCCGGGATGTCATTCGCAATAAAAACGAGTTCGGCGGTCGCTTTACTTTTACGACCTGGCAGCGACAAAACGGAAACTGGCAATGGAATAATCTGAGTCTCCATTTCTTCCTGATGGACCTCTCACAGAATAGTCCGAATTGAAATTTTCAACGGGAAGTCTGACCAATCGGTTCACTTTCGACTCAAAGGATTTAAACGGTGACCACAAAAGTATCCTCATTTTCAGTCACATCGCACGAACTTGTATTTAATTGTAGACAATTTTCATACTTGATTTCATCCCGATTCATCAATTTTCTAAAACCAAAACATCATGATAAAATAAGAAATAAAAGTTACCGAAGTGATTTTTTGATGTTTCAAAACACTCGTTGATTCCTTGAGTTAGGATTCTTGAATAATCAGCTACGTGCTGCTTTTCGGTGCCAGTAATAGCATCATGATGCTGCATAACTCCCATCGCTTCTCGCAACTGGTTCAAACCTTCTTATCATGGTGAAGGCCGCACAAGACATGTAGGCTTGCAGATCTGCAATAGGTTATTCCCGATTCGCTCAAAACGTTTAATGTCGGCCTTGACGTAAGAATCCCGTCCAGAAAGCATTCGGATCGCTAATACGGGAAAAAAATCGTCTTCTTTTACTTCAAGTTTTATCCCAGCATCATTGACGCTTTTTAGGTAACACGAAGGAGTCGAATAAAACCACAAAAGTATCCTCATTTTCAGTCACATCGCACGAGCTTGTATTTAATTGTAGACAATTTTTATACTTGATTTCATTCTGATTCATCAATTTTCTAAAAGAAAAACCAAAACTTCATGATAAAAGTAGGAAATGAAAGTTACCGAAGTGATTTTTTTGATGTTTCAAAACACTCGTTGATTCCTTGAGTTAGGATTCTTGAATAATCAGCTGCTACGTGCTGCTTTTCGGTGCCAGTAATAGCATCATGATGCTGCATAACTCCCATCGCTTCTCGCAACTGGTTCAAACCTTCTTCATCATGGTGAAGGCCGCACAAGACATGTAGTTGCTTGCAGATCTGCAATAGGTTATTCCCGATTCGCTCAAAACGTTTTAAAGTCGGCCTTGAGGTAAAGAATCCCGTCCAGAATAAATCTCTTCTGAAAAAAACAGGTTTTTGCTTGTCAGTGGCAACAGAGGCGCACTCTATGAAAAAAGGCTAAAATTACCTGTGTTAGGTGACGTTTTCCAAAGCATTTCCATTGTCTTTTTGTTCATCGGATCAATTTGTCCTGCCAGTCGATCCTCCCGAGAAAAAGACCGTCGAAACCCATTTCGGACATGATGGCCGCATTGGTTCTGGAGTGTCCAAATGGGTCGATCTGCCAGCCGATTTTCGGTCGAGCGCATTTACCAAAAGTGTCGTTGAGGCGTCTAAATCCCCATGTGAACTGATCAATAATCGATTGATAATGAGTAGTCGCTTCATCATTCATAGACCATCCTCCACCAATAAACTCAAGCTGTCCGCTTTCGACCAATCTTCTTACTTGCTGCTTCAAAGACTCATTTTGTTCAAGCCACCATTGCCAAAAAAATTTCGTCCACATAAATGAATCGTTTAGAACTATCGTTAATCAACTCTTGAACAACCGAGTCCAAAATGTACTGAACTCCAGCATCCTGAATTGAATTTTTAGCTATAAAAATTCCAGATTAAGGGGTGCTTTAAGCTAAAAATAAAATACCTCCATAGTAGTACTGATCAGGAGTTTTTAGCCAACCCACGTCATCATGTGTATGTGCGACTATATGTAAGTTTATTGAACTCTGACTCGTTTTTGGACAATTCTAAAAATTAAACATAATTTTATTGATATCAATTATTATAAATAAACCTCATAGAAATCACACGATTTAGAAAACTGAAACAAAACAAACAAAAAGAGAAATGAAAGAAGTTTCATTTTCGAAGGAACCAGATGAACTGGCGGCTTTGATCTGTTTTCTATCTCCTCTATTTCTAACAGATAATAAAATATCTTACAAGATGTCTTTGAAATACAAAGAACTCGGGTTCAAGGTCAAAATAATTTAGAATTAAATATTATATTTTATTGACTTCAATGCACAATTTATTAACAAAAAGTTTTTTTAGTTATCAGTTCATCTAGTAGTGTCGTGGTAGGTGCAGGTAGCTTAAGGTGTCCAAAATCAACTTAAAACTTACAAGGTATTTTGGAGACACAAAATATTACTAAAAATATAAAATAATATTGGTACAATAATATTATATGATAACTAGTATAAGTAAGTAGACATACTTGTGTTGCTATTACCTACATCTTTTGGCGTTCTTAATTCTTTAAAATTAAAGTTTTGAGCAAAAAGCAAATAATATCCACGCATTTTTCAATCTGAAAAACATTTACATGTAAAAAATTATTTATTTAGGTGATATCATTGATAAAGGAGTAATGGTTAAAAGGAAGGCGATGGTTTCATAGATTTTTTTTTCAGTTTTTTGGGGCTAGTAATACCCTTTCACCAAATTTCGGTCTTTCTATTTTCTGCACACAAAAAACCACCGGATTTACAGATTTTTAAATATTTTTTGGCGTTTCCAGGCTATCTTAAGAAAATTTTACCTGTTTTTTAGTCGGTTTTCCGGAAAATGTCCACAATTCGTATCCACCTTCATAATAACAGGATTTACCTTAAAATTACAGTGGTCAAAGTGTCAAGAATTCAAAATTTTTTTTACCTGTTTTGCATCGTTTTTGACCAAGTTTTGCAAAGTGGCGATATATTTGTAAGAATGAGATGGTACTACACGCTCATCATGGTCTGCTGTTAACACTAAATTGCTGGAAACTTTTTTAAAAAATCAAAATTTTGTTACAAAGAAAACAATTTACCTGCTCCTTTTTATAGACAAATTATGTATCGGGGAATACTTCAACATATTTAAAATCTATCTCTTTCTCAGGATTTCCAAATTCTGGAAAAACATATTTCCGATAGTAAATTTATGAAATCGAGCCATATCAAGAAGTCTGAAATATGTGTTAAATCAAATATTCAGCTCCTCCGTGAAAATCGTCAAACGAATTTGTTTATTAAAAGTATCCCTCCATTATACCATTTTTCACCGTATTCTCTTTTTTAAAAACGAAATAAGTAGGAGAAATATTAAAATTTAGGTACCCTCCTCCTCTAATGTTTGAAATCGCAAACAAAATTAAAATGTTTCATAAGAACAGTTCTCATGGCGTTGTATTCAGGCATGATGCTGTAATTAAATCCTCCGTAACCGAATAACAAACATGGATTATTACCATCTTTTTTCAAACCCTAAAAAGTAATAAAAGTAAAAGTTGTAGTCAGGAGCTGACCACGACGGGAACCCGAAGGAACAATATAGGAGGGGGAGTATTAAGGAGGGGAAGTATAAAGGAAAGGAAGTATAAAGGGGAAGTATAAAGGAGGGAAGTATAACGGAGGGGGAAAATTTTTCCAAGTTTTTTTTGCGATATTTCATGTTTCGGACGGCCGGCGAGTTCACCCTCAGCACACATAAAGGTTTTTGTACAAATCTTAACCCCATGGGGGAGTATTAAGGAGGGGAAGTATAGGGGGGAAGTACAAAGGAGGAAAGTATAACGGAGGGGGAGTTTTTTTTTTTTTCAAAATTTTCTAAGTTTTTTTGGTGATATTTCATGTTCCGGACGGCATACATAAAGGTTTTCTTCCAAAATCTTAAGCCCATGGGCTAAAACTTGGCGTTTTGTCCAAATCTCAGTAAATGGTTAGCAATTAATAGAAAACAAGGGTTTACCCAAATTTGGTTCAAGCAATTTTACAAGTGATGAACATTGGTACTTTGGTCATCTTTGCTTGAATAAAATACCTGCTCGACTTCATATTCATCAGTTCAAACCTTCGACTTTTGAGTCCCTAAAAACCTATAAACAAAAATGGAAGATTGAAGAAAGAAATAGCATCATTTTTCCACCACCATATGAAATTTATATTACCGTCGGAGGAGGTATTGGCGTTTGGGTCAAATCACACGATAAATTTTCCCAGGTTCAAAAAACGATTTAAAACCATAGAAAAAATCTGGGTATTTCTCACCCAGAGAACCCCAAAACAGTTCCCATTTGAAGGGGTATTTCTTGAATAAAAGATCCATCCAACAAATTATGAACATGAAGAATATTCTAAAATAAAGATTAAAAAAAGAGTTTGATTTTTGGCCTTACCTTAACGTCCTGATTATAGCAAAGGACTAGTTTATCATGAGCGACACAAAGCGACCATTCTAAGACAGCCGTTTTATTTTCAGGGACCAAAGTAACCAATTTTCTGCAGAGCAATTTTCAAAATCGATGACTATCAGCTTATAATTTGGAGCATCTTTGTTTGTCCTGAAGACAAATTTTGAACCACTATTGGTGACATACTAGAGGAAAAAAAAAATTAAAATGAAATTATTTTAATATAATACCTCATAATCTGCTTCCGGAATGCCAACAACTTCAGTGAGTTCAATTTTTCCATTTGTGCCGTCTGGAAGTTTTTGTAAATCGGCAAAATAAAGTAAATTGTACTTCCATGAGTTTCTTGGATAAACGATCAACCATCGGCCACAGCAACTGATCCATGAAGGGCTAAAATAATTTTTATGATTTTTTTTTTTTTTAATTTACAGGAGGTGGCCGCTTTTAGAGAATTCGATGCAGACGATGTCTTCAGCTTGCAGGGTGCCAAGTTTATGATAATAAATTTTTTGGTCGGTACCATCCTCAGGAAAAGCGCTATAAAAGACGCCTTTGCTATTGACTCCATGATATTGTAGAAAATTTAGCATTTTTTAACTTTTCAGGATAGTCCTTGCCAGTTATGGTGTCTTTGAAGCAAAAAGTGACCCAGTCAGAACCTTTTTCGCTTAGCCCATATCCCATCGTCTTCCCATCGCTCGAAAAAGTGATTAATGGTTGAAATCTGAAGAAAAAGTTTTCTGCGATTGAGACTGTACCATCTTCAGCGAGGGTGTTCGGATCGAGAAAAACTGTCGGATCGCCATCCAAAGATTCAATCTTGTACAAAGCACTAAAAATAATGAAATTTAGACCAAAATTTCACCGAAATCGTTTTAGCCTATTCCATTTGTTTAAAAATGAGGTTGCCCAAAATTTTCGACAGCTCAGAATAAACTTTTTCTCCACAGGATGAATCTGGGGGTCATCATCACTATTTAGAATTGATAGAAAAGATGTGTTGGGTGATGTGATTTATTAGACACTCATGATATTTAGATCATAATCTGTGGTACCCACATCACCCATCAAAAGAAGGTGAAGGTACTGTGTGTCGAGCGATGATGCGTCGAAGATGCTGTGCGTTTGCTGGAACCAAGCTGACGACTGTGACGTGAGTGTCACAGATATCGAGAAGCTGCTCCGAGGTTGAAGTTCCACCAATCCGCATGAACCGCTGACGAGTTGAGGCGAAGAATTGCTGGCCGTCGATGGGGAACAAGACCGGAATCTTGTTGTTGTTTCATCGCTGTCTTCATGTTGTGTTCGTGTGAGTCACCATTTGTGAAATGTTTCCTCACTAATTTTGAATCAAATAAAATGACATCATACACAACACTTTCTCTCTTTCTAAATTAGCGGTGAGGAAACATTCTAAAAATCTAAACGGTTACTTCTGCTAGATTTACCTATGATTTTGAAGGCCAGTGTTCATCTTAAAGAAATATCTATCGCCTGCTCTATATGGACAGTCGAACTTTGGAAAATCCCACATTTGTGACTTTTTTAATATGCCATCATGATCTGGAATTTTTCATATATGGGATCGAATAAGATTTTGCTCTTCAACAAAATTTTTTGTCTCTTCGCTCTCCAGATTTTCAAGCCATCGATATGGGTCAGGTATCTACAAAACTAATGAAAAAACTGTTGGCAAATCTGAAATACCTCAATATCAAAATGGACTTCTTTGACATCATCCCTTCGAACCTCTGGATAGGTGATCATCTTCCACTTTTAAAAAATATAAAAATTATATTTAGAAAATAAGATATCGCTCACCTGTTTATTTTATAAAATACAAAATACACTCAGATATGAAGTAGATAAATTATGTAACTCAAATACTCTCAAGGATAAAATGACAATGAGGACCAATTGAATTAATGGACCAGCCCAATATATTTAGGCAGATTTTTTCCTGGTGATAAATCTCAAGGAAAGGCAAAAGAAAAAAAAAATCTAAATAATAATGAACATTTTGAGGACTGTAGGATTGTAAAAATAGAAATAAATAAAAAACAACTTACTTAAATATTTTCGTCTACAATCATGTTTAGTATAACTTTATAAGTAAAAATTGAATTCAAAGGCCAAAAAAAAAAATCATGGTAACTACCATGGCAATATTATAAAAGAAACAAGCATTAAAAAGTAAAAAATATTATAAACACAAAAAATCATCAAAGGATCAGCAGTTCTTTTCATTCTTGCTTTTGGTAGAAAATTTTTATTAATCGTAATACTTAAGGTTTAAAGCTTTGAGCAAAAAGCAGATGATATCGGTGCATTCTTCGATCTAAAATGAGAAAATTTAGAAAAAATGGAAAGAAAGAAATAAAAAATACCTTTTTCACAGTTGGTTTGCCAGCACCATGCCCAGATTTTGTGTCAACTTTTATGATTAAAGGATTTTCCTAAGAAAGAAAAAAGAGTTATTTGTTGATTTTTTCTACGCTTAAAAGCAAACCTGTTTTTCATGGTTCTTCAGTAAGTGTTGTAAAGTGGCGATAAACTTGAGTGAATGAGAAGGTACAACACGATCGTCATGGTCTGCCGTGAGTAGTAAAGTCGCGGGTAAAAAGTGTGTTTTTTAAAGATAGGTACACAAATTTTTAATGATTTTAACTTTCTTAAGAAGTCTTAGTAAAAAAGAGGGGATACCTCAACGTCGGGTTTTTGGGGAAGGGTCTTCCACCCAGGAGGGTCAAATCGAATATTGATCTTTAAAGCCAAACAGTTGTTCCAAAAACAAACAGTTATACTTCCCTCTTTTGTACTTCTCCCTCGTTATACCCCTCTTTTGTACTTCTCCCTCCGTTATACTTCCCCTCTTTTGTACTTACTCCGTTATACTTCCCCTTTTGTACTTCCGTTATACTTCCCCTCTTTGTACTTACCTCGTTATACTTCCCTCTTTTGTACTTCTCCCTCCGTTATACTTCCCTCTTTTGTACTTTCCCTCGTTATACTTCCCTCTTTGTACTTTTCCCCCTCTTTTGTACTTCCTCCTTCTCTTTTTACTTCCCTACGTATACTTCCCCTCTCCCTCGTATACTTCCCCTTACTTCCCCTCGGTTATACTCCTCCCCCCATTTATACTTCCCTCCCTTATACTTCCCCCTCTGTTGTACTTTTTTACAATTTTTGAAAAAATCATTTAAAAAATACGATTTTTACATAATTTAATGCAAATTTTTTTTTAAATATGATTTTCTGGACAATCATGAAATATGAATATGATTAGGTCTACTCTAGCCCTTTTTAAATAAAAAAATAAGATATCTACCTCATTTTTTGGAACAGGTATGTAGAGGGGAATATTTAAGAACATTTTGAAAGTGTTCTAATTCATCAGTTTCCATAATCAGAAATCCACATAGCACCAATCGTAATTTATGATAACGAAGCATATCAAGAACTCTAAAAATCAAATAAGAAAACAAGAAAAAAAACAAAGGTTAACATTATTTACCCAACCATGACGATCCCAGCGCCGTAGAGATCAGGCGTTGGTTAACAAGCAGCAGTCAATAAACCGCCGTTTGAAGCACCTTGAATACCAAGCAAATCTTTTTTCGTGTAACCATTAGCGATCAAATATTCAGCGGCAGCGTGAAAATCGTCAAACACATTTGTTATTTAAAAGTCTCCCTCCATCATGCCATTTTTCACCGTATCTGATTTAAAAATAAAAAATTGGAAATAAAAATTTTAAAAATGCTTACCCGCCTCCTCTTATGTTCGGTATGGCGATTATGGCGTTGAGATGCTTCATAAGAACTATTCTGAAGGTGCTGTAAGCTGGCTGAAGGCTTACATTATCCACCATAACCATACAGCAAACAAGGGTTATTACTATCTTTTTTCAACCCCTAAAAATTTATTTAGTTCTTTTGTCAAATTTTAGCCTTTCTTTACCTTTTTATGAGTGATAAACATCGGAACTTTAGTCCCATCTTTTCCAGAATAAAAAATCTGTTCAACTTCGTAGTCGTCTGGATTTAAACCTGCGATTTTTGTCTCTCTGAAAATCTAAGAAAAAAAAATAATAAAAAATGAAAATGGAGACAAAAATTTACAGTGGGAGGAGGTATGGGAGTTTGGCTGAAATCGGTAGATTTTTCCAGGAGTGAAAAACGACTTAAAATCGTAGAAAAGCTCGGTATATTTTTCTTCGCCAGAAAATCCCATTACTGTACCCATTTCAAGGGGTAGTTCTTGGATAAAGATCCAGATAAATTATGAACATGAAGAACGTTCTGTAAAAAATTGTCATAAAAATTTTATTTTTATATATTTTTAGTACCTTGACATCATGAATGTAGCAAAGGACAAGTTTGTCACGGGCAACGCAGGACCCAATCCAAAACGTGATTTATGCTCAGGGACTAAAGTCACCCAATTTTTAGGATCATAATTTTCAAAATCGATGACTATCAGTCTATAATTGGTGCGTCTTTGTTTGTCCTGAATACAAACTTAGAACCTGTATTTGTCACATACTAAAAAATAAATTAGTGGGGGTGTTTTTAGGTGAGGAAGAACCTCATAATCGGCTTCGAGATTTCCGACGACTTCCGTAAGTTTGATTTTTCCTGTTATGCCGTCTGGAAGAGCGTGGAGGTCAGCGAAATAAAGAAGATTGAAGTGGCAAGCGTTTCTCGGTTTAACTATTAACCAGCGACCACACCAGCTTATTGAAGTAGGTCTGAAAATTTGTAATAGAAAAAAATGATAAGGTTTTCTTTTTTACAGAAGGTATCCGCTATTTTCGGGGAATTCGATGCAGAGGATGTCTCGCTTTGCGGAGTCCCAAGTTTGTGGTAATAAACTTTTGGTTGTTGAGAACCGCGATGTCCGAGCCGACCGCTTTGCTGGATTCGACATCAGGGAAAATTCCGTAGAAGACACCTTTGTGTCATGTGTCCACGCTAGAGAAGTGAATTTTGTTTTTTCCAATTTTCAGGATAGTTTTCACCAGTGGCGGTATCTTTGAAGTGAAAGTGACCCAGTCGGAACCACTTTCGCTTAGAGCATACCCCATAACATTCCATCTTCGGAAAACGAGCTTCCAGCAAAAGAGATAGAACCGTCGTCGGAAAGAAGATTCGGATCAAGAAAAACCGTCGGTTCTCCATCCAAAGATTCAATTTTATATAAACACTAAAAAAAATGTAATTGAAAAGTTAAATTTTTTTTAAAATTACCTTTTCCAATTTCTCAGGATAGTTTTCACCAGTGGCGGTATCTTTGAAGTGAAAAGTGACCCAGTCGGAACCACTTTCGCTTAGAGCATACCCATAACATTCCCATCTTCGGAAAACGAGCTTCCAGCAAAAGAGATAGAACCGTCGTCGGAAAGAAGATTCGGATCAAGAAAACCGTCGGTTCTCCATCCAAAGATTCAATTTTATATAAACACTAAAAAAAATGTAATTGAAAAGTTAAATTTTTTTTAAAATTACTTTGATTTTGAAGTCCGGTGTTCATTTGATAAAAATAATAGTCGCCGGCACGAAATGGACAGTCGAACTTGGGGAAATCCCACATTTGGGTGAGTTTTTCGTTGATTTTGTTGCGTGCTGGGCAGTCGTGGACGTAAGGGACTGAAATGCTGTTTTGCTCCTCGACAAACTTTTTCGTCTCTTCGCTGTCAGGATCTTCCAGCCATCGATAAGGGTCAGCGATCTAAAAAATATGAAAAAATGGGTTATTTTCACTGACTTCAGCCAGAAAAAACTCATTTTTTATCGGATTTTAGGGCGTTTGTTGGGATTTCGTCTTTAAAAAAAACCTCCTCTTAATTAGAGTTTTGTAGTATTTCTCAGTTTTCACATAAGAAAACCAGATTTTTCAACGTTTTCCAGACAAAAAAAACCGCACATTACTGGATATTGGGCTTTATTTTTATCTTCTGGAAACCAAGAAAACAACAGCAAAAGATTTTAAAAAGGTGGTTTTTGGGCCAAAAAAACTGAACACACTAAACACAGGTAAATAGGTGGTTTCTTGGACAATAAACCAATAAAATGAAGATTTAAAAAGACCAAAAATCTATTAAGAAGGAGGTTTTTCAGCCGAAAGATCAAGGGAAGGCTTTCTTCATCGAAAAACCAAGAAAAACGCTCTAAAATCAATTAGGGTTCAAAATAGCGAGAAAAATGCCTCTAAATCCATTAAAATCCCACTTCTGATATCTATCTGCTCATTTTCGTCGAATCCCACTCCTGATTTCAGAAAATTGTTCCCTAATCCCACTTTTGATTAACCTTCTCATTTTCGTTGAATCCCACTTCTGATATCAGAAAATTGTTCTATAATCCCACTTCTGATATTAACCTTCTCGTTTTCGTCGAATCCCACTTCTAATATCAACTTCCACATTTCGTCTAATCCCACTTCTGATATCTACCTCCTCATATAGGTCTGATCCCACTTCAGATATCGACTAATTGTTCTTTAATCCAATGTCCAATATCAGCTAATTGTTCTCTAATCCCACTTCTGATACAACAAAATTGTTCCCTAACCCCACCTATGTGGCTATGATGGATATGATATCTATCTCCTCATTTTCGTGTAATCCCACTTCTGATATCAATGAATTTTTCACTAATCCCACTTCTGATATCGACAAGTTGTTCCACAATCAATCGATATTTTGTTGGAAAATCATTTACACCTCCTGAGGCGCTTATGCAGTGTATTGGTGGTGATTTTTATACAGAAAAATACGCCAAAAATATGCAACATACAATAATTGAGGCCGCAAAGTGAAAACAACGCGAAAAATCAAAGAATATTCTAGAATACTTTGTAATAAAAAAGCTTCTCAGACATAAACAGATCAAATTTTCGTATTTACGTCAAAAATGGACTCTTTAATACATAAGGTATCTAAAAACCCAAAAACACAGATTGTCAGCCAAAGGAGGAAAAGCATTCAGGAAACGGAGAAAACACCCCAAAACCGCTAATAAAAAGGGAGTTCCTGTGCCAAAAAAAATTAACAAAAATGTTTTTTAGACCCCCTGTAATAAAATTAAGCTTAATAACTCCCTGATTATAATCAAATATATAATATATAATATAATCTATTACCTCAACGCCGTGATGGACTTCCTTAACACTCGAATCCCTTCGAACTTGCGGATAGTTAAACTTCATCTTGAAATCAGTCAAATTTGTCTAAAAGAAAAGAAATAAAAGTTATATATAAAAGGTAATTAAAATTTAAAAATAAATAAGGAAAAACGCAAGATAAGATTAAAATTTTTAAACATACGTGTAAGACTACGGATGATGAGGCGAAATTTTTAATAAAACCGTTAGGTTTAAAATAGTTTAGAAACGGGTCTACTCTTCGAAAAAGCCGAAAAATTGAACCCATACAAAAATTTAAAACTTTTTTATATCAAAAAGTGTCTACTTCTACCTTAAATTTTGTATGTAATTTTAATTGGAAGGCACAAAATGAGATAGATCGTTGAAAAAAGTAAGCAATACGTTATATACGCCGAATGCTATTCTAGTTTGCCAAACAATCGAGTACAAATGCGGGGTCATAAATAAAAGGTTTCAGGTAAAAGGGTTTGTAAGGCGGACAACAACGTTGACAACTGATAGAATATCTCTCAATGACGTCATTTTATGTAAAATTCAATGCCATTTGAAAATTTTTATATTTCATTTGATATTTATATTTTATCATCCTAAGTTTAAATTTTTATGGACAATGTGAGATATAGTTTTAGAAGTTTATTGGTTTCAAAATGATTTATTGTTTAAAAAAGTTTTCCAAGGTTCTGAAAAGAAATTTATTGTGATATCCACGAAAGACGGTTTTCAGAAATGGATCCTCCAGACTTTCTTGAAACGGAAAACGTCTGGCTTAGGGAACGAATTGTTTTCTGTTCCCACTTCTGATATCTTCTCCTCATTTTCATCGAATCACACTTCTGATATCGGCTAATTGGTCGCTAATACCACTTCGGATAACGGCTAATTCTTCCCTAATCCCACTTCTGATATCAACCTTCTCATTTACGTCGAATCCCTCTTCTGATATCTCCATATTTCGTATAATCCCACTTCTGATATCTACCTCCACATTTCGCCTAAGCCCACTTCTGATACCTACCTTCTCATTTTCGTCCAATCCCACTTCTGATATAAAATAATTGTTCCCTAACCCCATCTCTGATATGAGGCGCTCCGGATACGAAGGGCGAACTCGACATCGGACAAATTTTTTAACTTCCTTAAAGAAGTTATTGTGATACCCTCGACGTCAGTTTTTTTTCATTTTCAGATTCTAGACCTCTTGGTGAATACACCCATATAATTTTTATGTTGAGTTCGCCATTTTTTCCCCTTTAAATAGGTACGTAAAAACCGAAACTTTAAAATTGTCGAGTTCGCCCTTCGTATCCGGAGCGCCTCACATCAACCTTCTCATTTTCGTCGAACCCCACTTCTGCTATCATCTCCTCATTTTCGTCTAATCCCACTTCTGATATCGGCTGATTGTTCCCTAATCCCACTTCTGATATCAACCTTCTCATTTTCGTCGAATTTTTCCCTAATCCCACTTCAGATATCAACTAATTAGAGTTCTCTAATCTCTAATCCCACGATATCGACTAATATTGTTCTTTAATCCTTTGTCTGATATCAGCGAATCGTTGTCTAATCCCACTTCTGATATCGACAAGTTGTTCAGTGTTCTACAATCCCTCGACTGATATTCAATAAAAACCCTCCTGAGGTCCTTATCCAATATTTGTGGTGTTTTTTATACAGAAAAATACGTCATAAATATATGACATACAACTGAGGCCGCAATGTGAAAGCATGAGATAACGGAACTCGTGGCTCGTTTGATAACAGTTTGATTTCTCCAGGGTGTACGCACTGATAGACGGGGGGTGTTATTTTTCAGAGGGGGAAAGCTTAGTTCCGTTACGATGGCACCGGGCGCGCTAATGTCGATTCTTTTAGATGGCCCTCCCGTAATTTTTTTACAGTTTTTCTTTTATGACGACGCAATTTGTTTTTCAAGTTTTAGATATTATTTTCGTTATTATTCTAACGTAAAAAAATATATTATGAACTTTTATATGAAATAATTAGTACTCATGGGTCTAATTTAAAAAATGTTGGCTAACTTGTGAAGTGCGTTAGAAGCATTGAGGGTTAGTTTACAATTGCGTGAGAATTGCTAATTTGATCGTTGCTCCTTGTCAATCAATATTATATTATTTGTCTCTGCTTTTAATTTATTAAAATGAGTTGTAAACGTGGCCATCGATGTTGTGTGCCCGGTTGTTGCACGAAAGGTGCAGTCGGTGTAGTGTACAGATCATTTCCTAGAGATGAAAATGTAAGATTCCCAATAAGGAAAAGAAGCCCCATGGCCTATAAACTGTAAATATTAAAACCATTAATAAAATTGTGCATTTTAATGTTATAGACTCGTAAAATATGGATCCAACGTGTTGGAAACAACAAACTGTTGGCACCTGAAGTGAACTTTTCACGATACGAAGTGTGTGATGTTCACTTCTCTCACTTCTGCCGCTCTCCAGGGACAAAGGCATTAAAAAAAGGAAGTTTGCCATCATGCCATCTTCCTGAAATGCATGATGAGTCTCAGATGCAGTCTAATATGCGCTACTTGGAAAGAGAGCCAACAGAAGGTATGTCAGTGGAATATCCGTTAATCCGTTAATATCCGTTTTTTCATTCTCTCTCCCTCACAAAAAAACCATAACAGAAGGTACGTCAGAGGACATTCAGGAGGACATTCAGGTCCCAATGGAGGATACTTTTTCGTCTCCACTTAGAGGGCAAGGAACAGCCATGATTACTCCTCTTTTGTTAGCAGAGCCAATGGAGAGTATGTCAGACCATGTACAATATTCTTATGAACAATTCAAACCTAGACGTCATATTTTTATCAAATTTTATTTCAGCTGAGGCGATACCAGAGGTAGAGGACATGAAGGTGCCAATGGAGGATACTTTTTCGTCTCCACTTAGAGGGCAAGGAACAGCCATGATTACTCCTCTTTTTACATCAAATCATTTTATATCAAATTACATAACTTAATAATTTGTCAAATAAAAATAAAATAATAATCAAATAATCAATCAACTTCTAGTCAGCTTTGCTAGGGAGAAAAAAAAACTAATTTTGTTAAAATTAAGAAGTTAACACTCAAAAATTCGTACCTAGAAAAAACAAAAAATGTTTTTTAAAGATATTTTTCTAAACTGAATTTTCACTCAATTAAATTTAATTTCGATATAGATCATATGTTTCATATGTTAGAGAAAAAAAAAAAAAAAAACAAGAGGGACTGGTATATTGCAAACTTTCTTGATGTTTTCTGAACACCCACCCTTTCAAATTACCCACATTTTTGGGAAATTTTTTGATTTTCTAACTTTCCGCACTTAATTCCTGGCCATTTTTCTCCCCATCATTAGCCAAACAAAAACGAACAGTAGAAAAATTGTGCCCAAATAAGAGATTAAAAAAATTTTAAAAACAGCAAAATCGGTTAACCTTTTCAATGGAGGTTGATTTGATTACTTTGGATGATTCTCGAGAGGAAATTTTGTACTCGGTACCTTATCAACTTCAACACTCTCCTAAAAATAGTAATAGAATAAAAGAGAAAATTAAATGGGGAAAACAAAATCTGATCCCAAGTAGGATTGGAAACCACCCACTTAGCCTATCCGCATTAACCAACAAGCTATTTTTTTAGTTTAATTTTCTCTTTTCCTAATTTACTCAGTTAAACATTGTTAATATCCCCTTGGGTTTAACCCTGATATCTATAAGAAAGTAAAATTCTTCCATAATAGCACTAAAACAGGAATGAGAGGGAAAAATACATAAATATTCGGGACAAGCAATAATAAAAAGTAGTTATCAATGATTTTCTGACCTTTTTGATGCTTTCTGATACCCCTTGGGAAACGTCTTCGGACGATTTTTTATGTGGGGAGGTTTTCAAATTGGGTTGTTGGTCGATGTTCTCTTTAGCGTTTAGGTCGACGTTCTCTTTGGTGTTTTGGTCTATTTTTGCTTTAGCGTTTTGGTAGATGTTCTCTTTAGCATTAACCTGCAAAAATTGAAAAGATTAAACAATCAGATTTCAATCAAAATTATCTTTCGTACCGTGCTTTCCAAAGCCCGAGGAAAAACATCATCGTTTGGATATTGCATCTTGGAGCTTATTTCTTCATCATTCTAATAAAACAAAAAAGTAATAAATTAGGCACATAATTCACAATAAGAACCTGTAAAGACGCCACAGGACTATCCATGGATTGTTCGCTTGGGTTTAATTCGGTTTCCATTAACTTAACATCTTCATCATTTGGTGCTTTACGTTGGTCCTGTTGAAGTTAACAAATGAGTTGACTTTAAGCTTTTATTTGAAATAAACGAAACCTTTTTCTTTTTTGTCTTCTGCTTTTGTGGCTTTTCCAAGGACGATTCCAAAGACTTTTTCAACTTCTTTTTGTCAGCTTTTTTAGATAAGTTGTACTCTTCTGGATCGATAAATTTCAAAAGTTCATCAACATCTTCAGCAATGTCTCCTCTATAGCCCTCAATAGTTTCGGACTGAACTGAAGTTTCATGGTTTTTATTCTGAAAAAATGATGAGCAATAGTAAGCAGAAAAGGTGAACTTACATTTCGGATTCTATCACGCTTTGACTTAAGCTCGGCAAAAGTTACTTTTTTTAATTTATTTTTACAACTGGAAATGTGCTTTTCCCATTCTCTTTTGCTGAAATGAGGAGCCTGACAATGTGGAGCCTGACAATGAGAAGCCTGACATTGAGCAGCCTGACAATGAGGAGCTTGACACTGAGAAGATTGATGCTGAGAAGTTTGAGGTATTGGAAGTGGGTCAATACCATTCACTTCATCCTCTTCCAGTTCTCCTGGTTCATCTTCCTCCGCAAACTCATTGCCCTCGGATAACTTTGTAACTTCATTCTTTAGAAGCTGAACTTTTTTGAACACGACATCCATCGCTTCCTTTTTTCTCAAAACTTCCTCCTGCAAAATCACATTCAAATTGCTCGATTATAAACAAAATATGAACCACCTCTAGAAAATTAAAATGGTTACATTTATTTTGTGCAAAAACATTCCTATTCTAAAATTTACATCTATGATAAAAATTGAAATAGAATAGATATGTTCATATTATGATTTTAATTCGAAGACATACCGGAGAATCAGATGATTGGATCCATGAATTATAGAGATTGTTGGAGATTTCGAAAAGCAAGCTACGTGATAATCGTTTATTAATCGTTTCCTGAAATATAAAATTAAACAAATAACAGAACGTAAACTCTTTGTAGTATATAAATCATCGTTATATACTGAAAAATAGAAACTGCGAAATATAAAGCCTCGTCCACAAGAGCATTAGAGGCAAAATGAGCATTTTTTTGGGTGGAAAATTCGGCAGTCTGGATGTCATTTGTGTTGGTTTGCCACTATGTTGGCACATCAATAGCAAACTTGTTAAACTCGGCACAGCATGGATTGCGTTCGCATCAACACAAAGAATTCAGACAAGCCCAACAGATAGACAGGATAGATCGGAGCAAACAAGGGGGGGACCGAACAAGTGACTCCCAAATTCTCATTCCCCTTAAATGCTCTAATGTGGACGCGGCTTAACAAATGAATATTAAAATTGAAATTTAATCTGTAAATTTAGTCACCTCATTGTGAAGACCTTCATGATAAAAACTGTTCAAGAAGCAGTTAAACCTTTCTGCAAAAATAAGTCAAAATTTAATTACGAACAAACTGAAATAAAAGTTCTTCAATGTTCAGCATATGTAATAAATACTAGCCTAAGCTATCCTCCACAAACTCACAGGCGAACTCATGGATTGATAAAGATCAAAAGTTGTTTGGACCAAGAAGATATATTTCCAAAAACCAGTTATCGAGGGTATTGCAACAATAGCCAGTGCCGTCCTTAGAGATTTCGCTCCCTCGAGCTAATTCCTGAAGCCCCCCCCCCCTTTTTCGAAACACTTAAGAAAGATTCCGTCGAAATCGAATTGATCATAAAGACCATTCATAGATTTTCTATTCCTACACAAACGCTCTCCTAAAAAACCTTTCTTGAAGAGTATTCCAGTAAATTTCCTCAGAAGGTTAAAAATAATTTTAAAAACGGTTTTGAATGAAATATTAACTTTCCCAAAAAGAAGTTATTACTAAGAGGGCGCGACGCTTCAAAGTCAAGCAATTTTTTTTTTTGGTTGGAGTGTTTTGGTTAGCGCGGGGCGCTCTTTTTGGCTTGCTACCTGAAGTTGGCACTGGCCTACTATACCTTTTAAGTTCCTCTATGTAGAATAAAAATTAAAATTACTCACCTTTGTAGCCAAGAACCTTATGAACAGTGAACTTGCGTTGCTTTTCAGTACCTTCATTGTCCTAATTAAAAAAAATTACATATATCATTGTAAGCAAAAATATAAAATCATATATGTATTACTTTTATCGGGGTCCTTTGCACTTGATACAATGTACTTTCACTCATCATATAGTCTATAAGGCCGAGCTCGAAATTGCCAAATTCAATTAAAGTGACTGATTCAGGGGATGAAGGCGCTATGTCAATGGGACTTTCATTTGGTCCGTCTACGGTGGTGTACTCCTCATTATTGATGACGTTTTCTTCAGGCGGCTTGTCTAGAATGACAAAAAACACATCATCCTCGTTTTCCACGTTAGAGTCGACGACGTCAACAATCTCGACTTCCATACCTTCTTCACTGATCGTTTCAGTTATCTCCTCCATATTGATTTCTGCAGAAAAGAACAAAAATAAATAAATAAATAAATAAAATAAAAATTAAACATTTCTCTCGGTCTTGATTTTTGCTTGGGACGCAGGCGATGAAAGCGTTTCACTCTTTTACCCCTTTTATTAATATAATTTTTTTTGTTTAAATTAATATTATTTAATTTTTGGGGAAAAAAGTTGTAAAAAGGCAAAATCGTTGAAGAATCAACAGTTAACCCCTTCATTTTTTAAAATCTTGGAATAAGCTCATTTTCGGATAGCTTCAAGTTTTAATTATACAATAATTAAAAAAGTATTTAATTAAACGTTCATTTTATTTTATTAATCATGGAGAAATGAGATGTGTGAAACCGGAGTTCTTCTTAACTTGAAGAGTTCGCATCTTAGAACCGGGGTAAAATACACGCTGTAGACTTGAACGTAATTTTCTCTTCATTTATTAATTTTTATCATGCTTTTAATCTTAAATGTTCTCAAGCCTCAAGAAATCAAAAAAAGCTAAATGAAAAACAAGAGAATAGTGAAAAAACAGAGCGTTCCGAGTTTGGAAACAAGAAAATGGCTCACGAAGACTTACCGTATGAATGTATCTAACGGAAAAATAGCAATCAATCGATGATTTTAATTAAAAGACAAATTTTAATTAAAAACTTTGAAACTGTAAAAGAAAAAATATATTAAATAAATAAAGAATTTCAAAGATTACGAATGTATCCGTTTGTCGTGAACTCAGGTAACCAAAGTAAACGGCGTGCCGCGTGGAGGGCATAACGACAAATGAACGAGAATAAAGGAAACTACAAGGCTAAATGACGTCACAAAACGCACTGCTGCTAAGACTCGTAAAATTTCCCTGCTTGGTTGGCAAACATGTTATATTTCTCCTCATTGGCACGTACAGTTCTTCAAGTTTTACAAAAATCATATTTTTATTATTTATACTAAAACATCCTTTAAAGGAGGACGTTGGTGACCCCAATTTACTCGACAACTTCATCGCCTGATGAAACTGATCTGCTTCAGATATCAACTAATTATTGTTCTCCAATCTCTAACCCCACGCCTGATTTCTGCGATTCGTTCTCTAATCCCACTTCTGATATCAAAGAATTTTTCACTGATCTCACTTGACACTTCTGATAAAAACTAGTTATTCTACAATCTCTCGAGTGATATTAAACTTATGTTTTGTTATAAATCGTTTACACCTCGTTAGGTGCTTATCCAGTATTTGAGGTTTTATACAGAAAATTACGTCATAAATATATGACATACAACTGAGGCCGCAATGTGAAAGCATGAGATAACGGAACTCGTGGCTCGTTTGATAACAGTTTGATTTCTCTCGTGAGTATGCTTTTATGTGTATTCTTAAATGGATAAGATGGAACCAAGTGGTAGTGAATTGGCCGAAATCTGCGGCCTCCTCGGCGAAGAGACATTCATCGGATTCATGATAGATCTCGTCAATTACGTCAAACTTAAAGATTTCGACGAAAACTCGATAACTCGCAAGTTCAAAATGGTCAACTACCTCGTCCAAAACGACTCGAAAATCACAGAAACTAAAATCTTATGTTTCGAAAACATATTAGAAGCAAGCTTCCAGTTTTTGGAAAATAACTACGAAAGCGATTACCTCAAAGTTTTTTCTGTCCTGCTAACTAATTTTGTGGAACACACAGCAGAATATTCAAGCCCCAAAATGGACGCTTTGATCACAAGCTGCATTAAAACAGTCTTTGATGAGTTTATAGAAAACCCAAAAGATTCAAATTTGACCATTTTGGGCATCGCTGTCAATTTTTCGATGTCCGTCAGCCAGACGAAAAATCTTAATCTGAAAGACTTAAATCTCGACGATAAAATAATAACCATGAGTTTTCTCGTCCCATGCGTCACTTTAAAACAATGCTTAAAATTATTCAGTTGTGTAGCCACAAGTTCGAGTTTAGAGAAATTTTGGATTATTTTAGAAAGAAAATTAGAAAAAGAAGACGATAAAATAAGAGGGCTAGCAATTTTATGTTATTTAGCCAAAGAATTCATCACAATAAGAAAAAGCGAGAAAACTTTCCCTCTTTTGGATCAAAGAAACTTCTGGGCAATTTTACAAAATAATATTTCCGACGAAAACCGTATGGTTCGTAAACTTTCGCTGTTTATACTCAAGCGATACATCTACGAAATGGAACTTTCGCAGATAACGATGAAAACGGATCTTTTTTCTTTTGAAAATGGAGAAATTTATCATGTTTTGTTCATCATTTTGGAAATCTTAGAAGGAACTCAGGCTCACATTGTATCTCAAACTATGGCAGAACTGGAAAAACTGATGGAAGCTGTAAAAAATCATAAATTACACATAAGATGGCTTGAAGCAGTTTTCGTCCGTTATTTTAAGCAAGATTCAATCATCGTTTTAGAAAAAGTCGTCAATTACTTCATTTCTCTGGACCCCAAAAATTGGAGGAATGAAACTTTTGTTCATTTCTTCAAATGTTTAAATAATATGGTTCTTATTTCTAAAATTGATTTAGAAAATTGGTTTGCGCCCAATCTTCTGGAGGCGATTTCTGCTGTAAATTGGAGTCCGATCCCATTATTTTATGTAACGAAAGCTATGATGAAGACAAGACAAAATTGGAATGTTGAGTCTCTAAAAACGCTTAAAGATTTTGTGGTTCAGTCCTTAAGGACTCAAACTGTCATTATCCGTGCAGCAATTCAGACACATTTGTTGATATGTCTAAAGAATTCAGTTTTGTTGAATTTATCGCAGATTTGTGAAGTTCTGAATGTCTTCAGGACCGATGAGTGTCTTTGCCAAGGGACTGCAGAATGGGCGGAAGTTTGCGTTTGGATCAAATTGTCTACTACGTCAAAAGAAGCAGATGAATTTATCTCATCATTTATGGATAAAGACGTCTCCTTAAAAAGTATATCACGAATTCTTCTCATGCTTTCCGAAATAGGACTTTTCGACTCAGAAAACATCTCGCATAAAAGACAAATTTTGGCGATTTTCGACGATTTGGTCGACTGCGATAAAAGAGCTTACTGCGCCCTCGAAAAACAAAATGCAGCGATCCAACTCGTCTATCACATTTTAAACGAAAACCGAACAAAAACAACATTGACTGATATTATCTATGAGAATCTTTATCATATTTTTCTATTTATAAAATTAAGAATGAAATCTCAAAATAAAGATTTCAACGATACACAAATTTATGTGAAAGTTGTTGAATTAATATTCAATAATAAATATGAAAAGTATTCAAAAGAGATTGAAAATTTATTCAAGATTTCATATGAGGCTTTACTCGACGAAAATGATGCTTTAAAAGAGTTTTTATGTTTAACCATCGTCTTTTTGTTTTTGAAAAAGAATGATTTAAGCACAAAAGATTTTATGAGATTATTTAAAAATCGTTTATTGGGAAAAATTAAAGATCCAGTTTCACAGTTAAAAGCGATCAACGGTGAAATTGTGGCGCAAAATTTACGTTTAATATGGAGCTCTTTGGCGGTTTTTCTGAAGAAAAAAGGGGTCGATGGAATCTGCGGTTTTGACTTGAATGTCTTAATGGAGGAGGCGTTGGAAGCGTTGAATGTTGGAGGAAAAGAAACAGTTTTGCCCATTTTGGAAGTTTTTGATCGCATTTTGATTTTGTATGAGGATATATCGAGGGTTAAAAATTTTATAAATCGAACTTGGAAGACCTGCTTTGAGTTTAGAAAGTCTGAACTTTTTTGGAAATCGATAAACACCTGGATTACGATGTTGTTTAAATCTGAGATGATACGTCAGAAAGAGCTTCAGCCGATTATAAAAAATGTAAATTTTAAATTATTTTGTTTGTATAATATTTTTGTTTAGTTTGCTTCAAGTCTTCTGTCGCAAGGAAATGATATATCGGGTTTGGCGAATATTCTTTCTCGACATCTTCATGCCTTTGATGTTGGTGAAACTCCAGTCATTTTTGACGAAGTCTTTATCGAATGTCTTCTCTTTGGCCCTATTTCTCGGAAAGATCAGAGGTATTGCCCTTCTCATTTTTAGCCTGTTAATTATAGTTTTTTTCAGAATTGAGTTAGAAACTTGCAATTATATTCATAATCAAGGTGACTTCTACGCTATTAACAAACTACATCCTCAGTAAGTAATTATTAGTTAATTTCTTTATTTTCATTTTATATTTTAGTGTTACTTTAAAATCTGAACTGGAAGTGAGACTTCAGGCTTTGAATATTCTTTTTAAAAACTCGTCGCCGCGGAATAATCGTTTTATCGTTAAAATCGTCAAGGATCTTATTGAGGAGGATACGAGGAGTATGACCAAAAATAAAAGATATTTCAATGATTCTTTGGTTCACCGAAGGAAAAACAGGACTTTACAAGTTTTGCTTCTGATTCAGAAATATATTTCTGATCGGAAGTCCCAATTTGAAGAATCGGTAATTGTTAATTTTTTTTTTTTTTTTTTTTTGATTCTCAAAATGTTTTGAATACTGAGTTTTGTGGTTTTTATGTCTTAATAGCCCTTTTAAAAGCTAGAAATGGACAAGAGATAATGGATTACAGGGTTTTCTTGAGCAAAAGGCTATAAAGAAAGCTATATTTCTTGTCCAGAAAATCGAAGAAAACTACCCAAAGCACGATGAAAAGGTGGGAAACGCTTCAGCACCCAATAAAAAGGGCTTTTCTTGACCAGAAAATTGAGTAAAATAACCTAAAATTCATTAGCCAATAGGAAGAAGACCTCTTGCTCATTGGTTAAATCACTGAATTAAAATCTAGTCTAGATTATGCAAAAGCAAAAGGCTATAAAGAAAGGTCTGAAAACTGTGTTTCTTGTCCTGAAAACCTAAGAAAACTACCCAAAGCACGATAAAAAGGTGGGAAACGCCTCTGCACCCAATAAAAAGGGCTTTTCTTGACCAGGAAATTGAGGAAAATAACCTAAAATTCATTAGCCAATAGGAAGAAGCCTGTTGCTCATTGGTTAAATCACAGTCTAGATTATAATTCAGTGGTTAAATATATCTCGTTTTCATTATTGTACTCAATGATTTCAATTGTGGAAATTTTTATGTCTTAATAGCCCTTTTAAGAGCTAAAAATGGACAAGAGATATTGGATTATTAAGTTTTCTTGAGCAAAAGCAAAAAGCTATAAAGAAAGGTCTGAAAACTGTGTTTCTTGTCCTGAAAACCGAAGAAAACTACCCAAAGCACGATAAAAAGGTGGGAAACGCCTCTGCACCCAATAAAAAGGGCTTTTCTTGACCAGGAAATTGAGGAAAATAACCTAAAATTCATTAGCCAATAGGAAGAAGGCTCATTGGTTATATGTCTTTTTTATCATTTAAAAAGGTGTTAATTACTCAAATTACTCAAAAACCTGATGAATAGGGTGTTTTTACTTCAAAAAATCAAATAAAGAAATCTAAAGAGCCTTTTCTGTTAAAACATCCCTTTGGTCGAAGATGGCCTTTGTACTTATCCTTCCAATCAAGAAATTGCATTTTTTAAATTTTGGAGAACTAAAAAAATAGTTTTTTTTTTCAGGATGTTAATATTTTGATGTTCGATTGGGCAATAGATGCTTTATTAAGCGAAAGCCAGCAGCCGAGCGTTCGCTACCAACTTGAAATTTTATTCATCAACTTATGTATGGATTATTCATTTTTAAAAAGTAAATTTTGGACAATTTTTAATAAAGTAGGTCATTATTATGGAATATCGTTTTTTTCTATAAGTTTTATAGGCTGCAGATGAACGAATTGGAAGTTTAACATCTTTCATCTGCATTGCTTTTCATCTGGCGAAAAATGTCGTTGATGATGAATTTTTTGAAGATTTTATCGATAATGTCCTGCCTTGTTGTATGTCACAAAATTTCAATTTAAGACTTTATGCTCAGGTAAGAAATTTCATTTCTTAAAAAATAATATTGTTTTTTAGGTTGCATTAGAGAAGCTGTGGCCTTATTATAAAAAGATGAGTGAAAAATATAAAATTGTTTCAAAAAATCAAGCTAAAATATTCTCCCAAGGGAATATGTTGGTCAACGTAAATAAGTTAAGGAATGATTTTTATTTCAACATTTTCGACATTCGGAAACATTTTACGCTTCAGACAATTTTCTGGGATTTGCCAAGACTTTCGAATCTCTCGAAAGAAGAATGGATTTCTGTTTCATATTTAAAAACGATAGTCGATGTTTCCAAAATTGGAATCCCGCTGGGAGAAAAGAGCGATTTGAGCGACTGCGAGATGCCTTCATGGGTTCTCAAAGCATCAGAACTTTCATTAAAAGATGAAAATATGAGTATTCAAAGGAAGTTTGTTCCTTGGAAAGGAATGCTTTCTGAATTAGAACTTGAAGAGGAAGAACATAATAAAAAAGCAAGTGGCTTAATTTTGGTCACATCGCTCGTCGACAAATCTACTAATCTAGGTGGCCTTGCTCGAACTTCCGACGTCTTCGGGATAAAAGAGTTTGTCTTAGGAAGCCTAGAATACTCGAAAGATAAGGCTTTTACTGGACTAAGTCTGACTGCTGAAAAACATTTAAATTTAACCGAAGTATACACAATTTTCTCATTTTTGAATCAACCTAATTTTATTTTTCTTAGGTGAAATCGCACAATTTGCCAGAATATTTGACAAATATGAAAAGTAAAGGGTACACGGTCGTCGGTGCTGAGCAGACAACGACAAGTATCTCTTTGGAACAATATAAATTTCCTTTTAAGACTGTTTTAGTTCTTGGGTATGTGAATATTATTAGAGGAACAATTTGAACTTGTTTTTTAGGAATGAACGAGAAGGTATTCCTGCAGATGTCATTCTTCATTTGGACGATTGCATTGAAATTCCACAATTTGGACTTATTAGGTCGCTAAACGTTCATGTTTCTGGGGCGATATTCCTTTGGGAGTATGCAAAACAACATCTTGGAGCATAATTAGTGTTAATGTTTATTTAAAATTAAATATAATGTTTTTAAATCTTATTTTTTAAAGTACCTAACTAGAAAAGTATTGGTGTTGAGTTGTATCAACAGGGATTTCCTCCCAAGGGCTTAATTTTTTTTTTCAATTTTTTGCCTCGAAATCACTTCTGGGATGAAGAAGATCCCCCAATACTCTTCCGTTTCAAGCCTCAAAAACCCCTGAAACGCAATAATAAGCGAGAAAAACGGGTTTGTAGGTAGAAAAATTTTTTTTCAATTTTTTGCCTCGAAATCACTTCTGGGATGTAGAAGATCCCCTAATACTCTTCCGTTTCAAGCCTCAAGTAGTTTGATTTTAATTCTATTATTCAGTGGTAAAAGCGTCCCAGTAAACAAATGGTGACGCTAATGCAGTTTTGACCAAGAGTTTCATAGGAGGCATTTCTAACTTTTTTATCGAGTATACTTTCCCACAAAGGATGATTTTAATATAAAATTTTATCCAATAATGTAGGAAGGAATGAATCGTGAGATACCCGTTATCACAGTCATTTCTTGAGTAAAAATAGACGAGTTGTTTCCGGCTTCCCGCTGTGTCTGCTAAATCTAAAATGTCTCGGAGAAAATATAGAATCAATAGTGACAGAGGGCATAGCATACATGACGAAGCTTTTAGAACTGCAACGCGTCGTGAGATTCTCGTTGTGATCACTGTCATCTTTCCAATGTTGGTCAGAAGATAATACGCTGCTGCCATTTTAACTTCCTTAAAGAAGTTATTGCGATACCCTCGACGTCGGGTTTTTGGGGAAGGTTCTTCCAGACCCCGGAGGGTAAAATCGAATATTGATCTTTACCGATCTCAACTTTTTCTGTTGTGCCGTCCGGCCGTAGCATTTTTTTCCCGGAACACTTTACGGCCACAGTTTTCATCCGATTTTCACCAAATTTTTACACAAATTTCTTTAGCCGGTGAAGAAGAATGTAACGAGGGCGATTTTTGAATTTCGAAAAAATGGCGGAGATATGTCTGTTTGAAATTTTAAAAAACTCGCTGCGGCCGAACCGTTAATCCGATTTTCACCAAATTTTCACCAATTACTCCTTATATTTTAAGAATTTTTGGTGTAAAATAATTGCCACTTTTTAATTATCATTTTTTTTAGGAGGGAGAAATTTTATACTTCTACCCTTTACGAGAGGCACATCCGTAGGCCATAGAGCCCATTATTTCTACCTTGGCACTGGTAGTACCCAAAAATTTTCGAAAAAAAAAACTTAGAAATTTTTTCGAAAAAAACCCGGAAAGTTTTTCGGAAAATAACTTGGCAAATTTTTTGAAAAAAAAAAAAACAATAAATAAAGGAAAAATCTCCTTTATACTTTCCCTCCCTTATACATCCCCTTCCGTTATACTTTCGTTCCCTCATACTTGCCCTCCGTTATACATACTTCACCCTCTGTTATACTACCCCTCACTTAAACTTCCCCCTCCCATATACTTCCCCTCACTTATACTTCCCCCTCCCATATACTTCCCCTCCCATAACTTCCCCCTACGTTTTACTTCCCCTCCGTTATACTTCCCCCTCCTATGTAGATACTTCTCTTTAAGGAAGTTTTCGTTGGAAGCTCTTCAAACCAGTTCTTTTTTCTAATTTGGTTAATACCGTTTTTTTATGTTTAATAAAACTGCATAATAGGAAATTACAATTATAATTATGAATTAAAAATTTACATTTTCTAATCACAAAGGAAAAAGATAACAATTAATGATATATATAGGACGATTCTAATAGTGGTGGTAGTGTCCGTGGCCGTAATAATGAGGCACTTTGTAGTACCCATAATGGTGACCGTGACCGTATCCATGATGTTTGTAGCCGTGATGACCGTGGTGGCCGTAGTGGCCGTAGTAATGTCCGGCCACAGCCACCGTTGCGCTCACAAGAGCTGCCAAAACGAGAAGAGCCTGCAAAAAAGTTATGGCTTGAAAGAAGAAAAAATTCGTAGTTATTTGATATAGTAACACTGCACTTGGTTAGCCCAGTGGGTAAGAAAAAGTGCTACATTGGATAGATTCCGAAAAATCTTCTGGAAACACGGTTTCAGCAACGCAGGGACACCAACGGCGCGAGCCCTTAGTGTCTAAAAAGAGGCCTCAGTAATAAGCTCTTCATAAAATTCGAAACCATTATTGCCTGTTGGAAACCTTTGGTTTTGAAGAGTCTACCACAGGGGCGGCCAATGTGGTCGCCATTAGATCCATTCCGTCCTCTCGAAATTGCTTCTCAAATGAGGCGATCCGGGTACGAAGGGCGAACTCAACAAAACGTAGTTTCGAGATATTCGCATTTTAAAGTTTTGTGTTACGGGCGAACTCAACAGAAAAGTCATGCCCTGGAATGGGAAAAGGAGTGGGGGCTGTGGACTAGGATGTGGAGTTCGCCCTTCGTACCCGCTCGGATATCGCAGTTAGAGCTTTGCCGCATATCGGTTTTTACGTATTTAAAGGGGAAAAAAGGGCGAACTCAACATAAAAATTATATGGGTGTATTCACAAAGAGGTCTAGAATCTGAAAATGAAAAAAAATTTGTTCGATGTTGAGTTCGCCCTTCGTACCCGGAGCGCCTCAAATAAAAAAATCTGAAAAACTTACCAGTACAATGCGAGACATTTTTGTTGATTTCCAAGAGTATATTTGACATAAAGACGCTTTTCGAAGAATTTATAGTGTTTTTGAAGTCGACTTTAAAGACCCCCACTCATGGAATGTCCTTTTAAGATGGACATGTTTTTCCCTTTAGAGTATTTCCCCTGATTTAGCGAGATTTCAAGGATATAAACATGGACATCTTATCTATTGAAATTTTTTCATGGAAAAACTTGAGATAGTGTTTTATTTTTTAAGAGAGACCGTTCCTGGTCGATTTACATATGAAAGGTTTTTAGCGTCCGAAGCCGCCCCCGTAGTATCCGCCTTGGTATCCGCCGAAGCCGCCTGCATAACCGCCGCCGAAGCCGCCTCCGACACCGCCGAACCCGCCTCCGACACCGCCGAACCCGCCTCCGACACCGCCGAATCCACCTCCGACACCACCGAATCCACCTCCGTAACTGTTGTAGCCGCCGTAGCCGCCGCCGAATCCGCCGTACGGTTTAGCGAAAACAACGCTCAGGCACAACAAGCCAAACAAGGCCAACTAAAAAAAAGCAAATTTTCATCATCATACAATTTTTAAGAAGGTTGATAAACTTACGGTGATGGAACGCATCTTTTCTGTTATTTCCACAATCGTAAATGAATGCCCTTTATCGCGAAAGAGCCTCTTTTATATCTGAAACTTTCCTAAATCGTTTTTAAATCTATTTTCCGACGAGAAAAACAAAATTTCGACGTATGAGACGACCTCATTAGGAACCGATCCCCTGAATCACATGCGAAATTCCTCCTAATGGAAAAACCTAATTTTCTAACTGTAAAAAAACCACTTAATAATGAAAATGCTCGAATTTTGAACTAGTTCTAATTTGACTTCATCAAAGAGAATTTATTGTGACACCCTCCATGTCTTTGGGTCTTCCAGAACCATTAGAGGGTATCCTGCTTTACACACCCGTAGGTCTAGTCTTACATTAAATTAGAGTGATTTTGACCTCGATTTTTTGACCTTGATTTTTGTGAATTGAGCTTAAAACCTTAAAAAAAATTGCAATATCCCTTTTTCTGTGAAAGAAACTTCATAATTTTACAATTTATATAAGTTATAAACCCTTAAGTCTTACATGAGTGTTACTATTCGGTATTTTCGGTAAATTTATTTCATTTTATTGGTTGAAAAAGTATACCTTGCAACCCTGTAACCAACCTTGTCATCCTGGCATTTCTTTTAAAACTGTCCAAAAAGGTCAAATGAGGCGCTCCGGGTACGAAGGGCGAACTCGACAAAACGTAGTTTCGAGATATTCGCATTTTAAAGTTTCGGTTTTTACTTATTTAAAGGGGAAACAATGGCGAACTCAACATAAAAATTATATGGGTGTATTCACCAAGAGGTCTAGAATCTGAAAATGAAAAAAAACTGGAAGACCCTTCCCCAAAAACCCGACGTCGAGGGTATCACAATAACTTCTTTAAGGAAGTTAAAAAAATTTGTCCGATGTCGAGTTCGCCTTTCGTACCCGGAGCGCCTTATATGAATAGTCAAATCAACTTGAAATTTTGCGAAGATTACGAATCTCAAATAAAAAATAGGGGATCACATTGAAAATAACGAAGTTGCTGTAGCTCTGGGACACCCTGCACACCAAAATCAAAATTCGTTCATTGCAATCAATTCTTCGTCAAAAAACAAAGGGGGGAAGACGAGCTTCTGAAAACTCAAGGAGAATTTTTCACACTAACAAAAGTCGTGTAGACAAGAACCGAGCAATTTATTGGTTTAACGTTGGCGATTTGGTGTACATCGAAGAGGGCAGCCGTTTAAACAGAGGAAAATTGAGGCGCTCCGGGTACGAAGGGCGAACTCGACAAAACGTAGTTTCGATATATTCGCATTTTAAAGTTTCGATTTTTACGTATTTAAATGGTAAAAAAGGCGAACTCAACATAAAAATTATATGGGTGTATTCACCAAGAGGTCTAGAATCTGAAAATGAAAAAAAAACTGGAGGACCCTTCCCCAAAAAACCGACGTCGAGGGTATCACAATAACTTCTTTAAGGAAGTTAAAAAAATTTGTCCGATGTCGAGTTCGCCCTTCGTACCCGGAGCGCCTCAATTAGATCATGTTCGTGTTGGACCGTTTCCTATTAAGAAAAGACTTTCGAAGTCGTTTTATGAAGTTGCGAGTGGAAAAAGAAGAAAAATATCAAATTTTTTCACAGTTCTAAATTAATACCGTTCTTTCCGAAGAAACTTTCTTGAGGGGGGAGATGTAAAAACATACGTTTTATTTATTTATTCTTTTTCATTGTCGAGTCATCCGACTCTCAGTTCTAAAAGTGTCTCGCGTCGAAGAATTTAAATTTACTAATTATTTTGTAAATACAGTAGAACCCCTCTAATCCGTCACCCTTGGGACTTGGAGTATGGTCGGAACGCAAAAAAGGTCGGATTATCAGAAAAAGTCATTAAATATTCTGTACAAGAAAAAAAGCCTGTATTATTCTCAGTGATATAATAAACATACATAATATGTAATTATATTGCATTAAAATGACAGAATTATTTGTTATTTATTAAATTAATTGCAAAAAAAGGTAATGTACATATGAACTGAAAAAATTAGTTGTCTACTTTGAAAAAAAAGTCAGTAGGTAATAGATTTCTGTTTACAAGAGCAGAGAGGGATTCACTTGAATTTTCATTTTTGGAGAAATTTTCGTCGTGCAAAAACAAATAAGTCGCCTGTCGTTGGGGGTTCCACGAAAATCGAGGGGCATGCGGGCAGGTCGGATTACCCGGAGCGTCGGACCATCCGAGGGCGGATTAGAGGGGTTCTACTGTAAATTTGTTCGAAAAGATCTTCAAACTTTTTTGTGGGACGAAAATTATTGAAGTTATTGGAACAAAACAACAACATTGGAACAAAATTAATACAAAAAATAAAAAGTGCTTAAATCGAAAAAATGATCTAAGTAAAAGTTGCTTAAAATTGAGCGTAGAATCATTTAACAGCATAAAATATAGGGTTCCCATTTAAAATAACGAAGTTAGCACCTTTCTGTTCCATCCTGTATACCAAAACCAAAATCTACCTAATGGAGTAGATTACTTGTCCAAAATATGGGGGTTTTCATTTAACTTTTTTTTTTTCTAGGACAATGGTTTGCCGTAAAGTTGCTGGTCCACTCTAGTTGGGACGCCACTCTGTATCTCCCCGATCAGCTCGCTATCTTCCATGAATTTTGCTGCTTTTATTGCCTCTTCTTCCTTGTCAAGCACGCATCTAGCATCTTGCATCTAGCATGCAAATTGGTAGTAACTTGTAAGTTCTCCCCAGTTTGTCAAACATGCAATGAAAGGTCAGGACATAGGTACAACAAGCTTTTTTTCTTTTTCAATAAATAATTTTATTTTACTTATTAGATAGTACATTTTTTGCTTTATTTTTAAACTTAAGGTAGATGACTTGAATGCTTATGCGCTAATTAGTTTTTAACCGTGGTGGCCGTGTCCTCCGCCACCGTGTCCGTAATGACCGCCGCCTCCGTGCCCAAAGCCGCCTCCACCGTGACCGTAATGTCCGCCGCCTCCGTGACCGTAATGACCGCCGCCTCCGTGCCCAAAGCCGCCTCCACCGTGACCGTAGTGGCCGCCTCCTCCGTGTCCGCCGCCACCATGTCCATAATGGCCGCCTCCTCCGTGTCCATAATGTCCTTGAGCTTCAGGTTCTGGAGCTGGTAACGCCGCAGCGAGAGATACCAGCGTCACCATAACAACCGCAAACTAGAAAAAAATATGATTAAATTTTATTGACTTGGTTTTTTAAAGACTTACAATTTTTGAATTCATAGTGAAGTCTCGATGGTCAGTTTAACTGTGATCCTGTCTTGGATGATCGGACCTTTTTATAGCCCATCTTTTCGCCTCTCCGATTAGAATCCCGCGAAAACGAGTTTTGAAACACGAGGAGCCAATCCTGAACTTGAAATTTTTGAGGAAAAAAGGACGGGATTGGTCAAAAGACCACTGACGCAACTTGTCACTTTTATAATGGGTTTCCCATTTTTCTGCGAATTCTGAAGACCTCGAGGAAGGAAGGTCACACTTGTTTTTATTTACCGAATTCCTATTTATACCAAACAATACAAAGCTTTTTATTATTAGGTTCATCCTTCCGTTGAGTTTCTTAACTGGAGCCAAGGATAAAAAAAAATTTACCTTTTTTTTTTTTTTTTTTTTTTTTAATTTTCATTTACAAATTATTTACAAATAGCGTCCGGCCAGGTTGCCCTATCGGCCGGTTCACATTTTACCTAAAAAATAAGAGCCACAAAAATTGTTTTTATGGACAAATTCAATTGTTTGACCTACCCGAAATAGTTAATATAAGATCTAAACTACTGAAACTTAGATCCAAAAAACATGACCTTTTTTCTTCATCACATAAACATGTTTTTCTCGACAAGGAAACAACCTTTAAATTTTTACCTGCAAACGTAAACCAATAATTAAAAGCACCTCCCAGATGCTGATGCTGAAAATTAAGATGACGCACGAGGAAAAAAAGATGTGAAATCGGAACTCATAAAAAAAACCGGTATTTTTGCTGAAATTAGCCGCTTTCTTGTATAAAAAATGTAAATAATTAAACCGGTCAGTAGCAAATTTTTTTCTCTAATATTTGATCCGTAATTAATTTCAACAATTATAAATTTATAAGTAAAGGTATGTTGACAATAAAATGATCAAAAAACTAATCTATTTATGACCAAAAATGTTGGCGATTTTCGTTATTCCTCTGTTTTTGACGGAGTAGCCCTGCTTTTGACAGAAAAACCTCATTTTTACAACATTTTTATGAGTTCTCCTTTGGTTTTTTATTAATTATTTATTTTATTCTGCTTTTTCCCCCCTTTTCCTTTTCCTTTTGCAGAGTAACCCCGCTTATACAAGATTTTTGAAATTTTTTCTCTGCTTTTTGACAAGATACCCTATTTTTAAAGGATTGTGAAGATTATTTCCTATAAAAATTAGGGAGACTTCTAAATTCTAAAGGCGTCCAAACTGAATAAGGAAAACGGATTTTCCCACTGTAACTGTAGGTAACAAAGGCGAAGTGAAAGGGAGTTTATCACCGTCGAGGGTAGTGACTATTATGACCAGAAATTCTGGTGATGGTTATTTTTGGAAAGTAAATCCTGCTAATCCAGGGGGTCCGAGGAAAAACTTGATAATAATCGCTGGACACAGAAAAAGGAAACCCGGAATAAAAAGCGTTTTTATAATATTATGTATGTAAAGGTTCTTTGCCTTCAAAAAACGAAATGTTTCCCACATTTTAGTAATTTTTGAGAGCTCTGAGCGTTGCAACCCACTTCGACGGGACATTAGGGAGTTTTTCATTGTATTTTAACAGCGGAACTCCATTTTTAGAGGCTTATAAGATTGTTTTTATAAGATATTGATTATTTTTATAAGATAGGCTTATAAGATTGTTGATTTTTTTCCGACTTATTCACAAAGAATACTCATTTTCACACGATTTTTCATAGATTTTTTGAAGTTAACTTCGTTTTTTTGACAGAACAAGCTCGTTTTTACAGGATTTTTATGAGTGTATACGTGTCGACATAATGCGGTTCGCCATAATTCATTTGACCATAAAATAGCAGAAATCGCGAGTAACCGTTGACCATAAAAATCTGCAACTCAACATAAATAAAATAGTCGAAAACGTTCACAATGCATTTGAACATAATACTTCTCACCATAAAAAAGAGATTTAACACTTGTCGTTTCGCTGTAAAACTGTTTCTGTCCTTTGGGCATTATGCATCTCACCATAAACTAGCGACAGCCAAAAAGCAAGCCTATTTTCGCCGTATAAACCGCGATTATTGCGAAACAACAAAAAACTTAAAACTTGACAGTTCACCTAAATGCAATTTGCACACCTTCGTGAGAGGAAAAAACTTTAACCCCCTTGTGTCGTAAAACGAGCTGATCCCATTGGCCGCCTTCTTGCTTTTCCTAGTTTATGGTAAGATGCTATATGTTGAATTGCATTATGGTAACTGTAAAGTTTTAAGGTTTTTGTCGTTTTGCCATAATCGCGTTTTAAACGTCGAAAGTAGGCTTGCTCTTTCGCTGTCCCTAGTTTATGGTGAGATGTTTTAAGCCCGAACGACAGAAACAGTTTTATGGCGAAACGACAAGTTTAAAGAGAGGCTTTTATGGTAAGAAGCGTTATGGTGACTTGCACTTTTTTTATGTCGACATGCATTTATTAAAAAACTATTTTATAGCGAAACGCTTTATGTTGAAATCAACGAGAATGGAAAGACGGTTGGTTATTATGATATAAAGGGTTATTACATGGTCCTTGGTTGAAATGCATTATGCTCAAAATTTTTTGAACGCTTTATGTTCAATTGCATTATGCCGACGCATTATGGTGAACTACAGATTTTTTATGTCAAAATGCAGATTGTGTAATAGGGGCAGTAGTCGCAGAATCAAAACTTTTTGTATTTTATGTTCAACTGCTTTAGGGTGAAATGCGTTATATTGAACGGCGTTCTCCCGATTTTTATGAGTTCTCCTCTACTTTTTGACAGAGAAACCCCAGGATTTTCCTCAGTTTTTCTCTGCTTTTTGATATAGAAACTCCTTTTTACAGATTTAAACAAATTTTTTACCGGCTTTTCGACTGAGAAACCCCATTTTACAGGATTTTTACGAGTTTTCCTCTGTATTTTGACAGAGTAACCCCGCTTATACAGGATTTTTGAAATTTTTTTTCTCTGCTTTTTGACAAGATACCCTATTTTTAAAGGATTCTGAAAATTATTTCCTATAAAAATTAGCAACACTTCTAAAATCTAAAGGCGTCCTAACTGAATAAGGAAAAAAGGGTTTCCCACAGTAACCAAAGTGAAAGGGAGTGACTCACCGTCGAGGGTAGGACTGACCAACCCTGCAAGGGCCAACATTAACGCCCTCCACTGGGGAACAGGGGTAGTGGCCGCCAATCTAAAGAAAATTTTTGGAAAACTTCGTTCATTAATCAATTAATCGGCTTTAGCTACCAATTAGACCTATTTACCTAGTTCGAAAAAACAATAAATAGCCCGGTCAGTGCCATAGCCCTTGCATGGGACATCACGGGAAAGGATTTTCCGGCGTAAATGTCGCCAACTTCCCAACTCCTTAAGCAAATCGGTTTCATTTATGTAGGACCCTAGATGAAAGGAAACCTCATTTCTAGTCACTAGTTCGCGTAGTTAAGGTGCTGTCCGACGATGTCTATAATATATTTGGATCTTGTAGAGCTGTTGACCCCCCATCCTCTATTCTCAAAAATGGTAAGATTATCTTTACTTTACTTATATAATTTTTAAAATCAGAGATATCTGATAGATGGAAAATGCTATAATTTCTTGATATTATGATATAAATACCTAAAGTGATATAATGGTATAAAATGTATGGAAAAATTATAATTTTATACTTTTGCAATTTTGCATCTCTCCCTGAGGTGTTAAATTGAAATTTCTTGGTTTCATTTCATCCGATATTATGGCATTTTAGGCCTCCTGTGTTTTATTACTAAGTGAGATGCTTTATTTGTCAATTAAACTCCCTTATGGAAGTTATTGTGATACCCTCCAAGTCGGGTTTTTGGGGTCTTCCAGACCCGGGAGGGTCATATCGACCCCCCTTTACCGATATCAACTTTGTCTGTGGTGCCGTCTGGCCGTCCGTCTGTAGCATTTTTTCCGGAACACTTTACGGCCACAATTTTCAACCGATTTTCACCAAATTTTCCTTAGTCGGTGAACAAGAAACTAGCGAGGGCGATTTTTTAATTTCGAAAAAATGGCGGAGATATGCACTTTTGAAATTTTAAAAACTGCGCTGCGGCCGAACCATTGGTCTGATTTTCATCAAATTTTCACGAAAGACTCCTTACATTTTTTACGAATTTTTGGCGTAAAAAATTATAGCTTTTTATTATTATTTTTTTTAGTAGGGACAAATTTCATAATTCCACCCGTTACGAGAGGCACATCCCTAGGCCCAAGAGCCCGTTATTTCTACCTTGACACTTAAAAAAAATTTCAAAAAAAAGTTGGAAAATTTTTCGACAAAAAACACTCTTTATACTCCCCCTCCGTTGTACTTCCCCTCCTTTATACTTCTTCTCCATTATACTTCCCCTCCATTATACATCCCTTGACACTTAAAAAAAATTTCAAAAAAAAGTTGGAAAATTTTTCGACAAAAAACACTCTTTATACTCCCCTCCGTTGTACTTCCCCTCCTTTATACTTCTTCTCCATTATACTTCCCCTCCATTATACATCCCCTCTTTAATACTTCCCCCTCGTATATTTTTACTTCTCTTTAAGGAAGTTTTCGTTGGAAGCTCTTCAAACTAGAGCTTTTACTTGTTATATCCTGTTTTGACACGGCGAGCCATTCAAATTTCCCGCCATTGTGTGCGGAGGCCAAAGTTCGAGTCACTTCTCGATTGAAACTTGAAAGTTACGGTCAGCTGTGAAAATAATCTCCCCGACCATCCATGTAATGACCAATTTTAATTAAGTATCAATTTTAAATTGTCGACTTCCTTATAAATTATGTACCGATCTTCAAAACTTCCATTCTTATGATATTCAACGTCCTTTGTCTAAAATGCACTTTTCTATCCCATCCACCGAAGAGTATAACGAACCGACTGGCAACTATACGGTAAATCAGAAACTATTATGTGAACTTTGATTTTATTCTTGTTTATTTAGGGCTTGAAAAACTATTATGTAAACTTTGATTTAATTTCATGTTTTTCTTTTTTTAGGGCTTCCCTATTCATATAAACGGCGAATATCATTGCACGGTGAGATACAAGCAGCTTTTTAGTCTTTACGAGCAGCTTAGACGGGTGAACGAAAATGAAAACTTTCCGCCGTTTCCGCCCAAGAAATATTGGCCCCTTTCGCCAAATCAGCTTGAAGATAGAAGAGCAGGACTTGAAAAATACATTCAAGCGGGTAAGAATTGTTTGGAATAAAGATCATAGGTTAACTCAAATGTTGCCTTCTAATTTGTCTCTATGTGCGAAATGACTCAAACGTTTAGGCCAATCTGAACACTTGTTTTAAAACTATATGTCCATCAAATCTATTATGGTCAGCTGATCAATTTCTCATCCTTTCACTGTACAAAGTTGAGAAAAACTTTCTGTGCTTATGATGAATATTAAAGGCGAATATGAACATTTTGTTCCTATTTAGGTTGAGTTTTTCTCTATTGAATAACTCCCTTTTTAGTTGAGAAAATTTGAATTGAAAATTAATTCTGAAGCACAATTGACAGTCCAAAACTTAACCCTTTACATCTTTTAAATCTATCGCACCTAGCTGTTCGACATAACCACTTACACAGTTACATAGATCTATCACATCCAGCTGATCGATTTTTTTGTCAGAATTCATCCTGGAGCTATCAGCTAGAAGCCTTCGACTTCTTGTGTCCAATTTGGATTAGTGTTTATGATGAAGATTAATGGCGAATATGAAGGTTTTAAGGTTCGGTTTTAAATTAAGAAATTCCCTTTGGTTAGTTGAGGAAGATTTAAAGTTAATTTTGCACATTTTTTATTTGATAGTCCATTTGACCCTTTGCTTTTTTCAAATCCATCACACCCAGCTAGTCAACCACTTGTTTAAACATAAGTACTATGGTTGGATCTGTCACATCCAGCTGTTCATCCTCTAGAAACCTCCGACTTCTTGTGTCCGAATAGTATTTCTCGCCTAAAATCAACCTTTAACCTATCCAGATTGAGTTTTTAAGTTTAGAAATTCCCTTTTTAGTTAAGAAAGATTTGAATTAAAAATAAATTCTGAAGCACATTAGATTAAACTTGTGGTGACCGTAGACTTTTGCTTTATTTTAATTGAAAATGTCTTTTTTAGTTGGACAAAGTTATTCGATGATCAACAAAGAGCTTTTTTACGCTTTCCTCCTCACTGCTCAACAAGAATCGACCGGGGAGAGAAAACATGAAGTTTCAGTCGACGTATTTCTTATGAACGGCTACAGAATAACCGTCAGTGCCAATTCTAACGATCGGTCAAACGCCATTTTAGAGGTGAATAAAACTAATAAAATGTTTTTTTCTTTATATTAAAATATTTGAAAATTTTCAGAAAGCATGCAGCCAAATAAACCTTCCTAGCGCCTACGTTTATTATTTTTCATTATTTTTAATCAAAAAAGAAGATAATGGTGAATACACCAGTAAGTTTTTCGTACCTAATTTTTGAAAAAGTTAAAAAAAAAATTTTTAGTAATTAGAAAACTTCAAGACTTCGAATCGCCATATTTGACTCAAAAGAATATTCAGGGAAATTTGAAAATTATGATAAGAAAAAGGTATTTCACTATTTTCTTTTTCTTTTGTTTATTAAACCCTTTTTTCATTTCTTGAAAATGGCTTGTATGATTTCTCAAGAGCAGGGATTCCCAAAATTTTTAACAAGCAAACACCTTAAGGGGATATGAGGGTTTTAAGTTAATTGCTTTGTACATTTTTCGTTGTGAGCAACGGTTTTGGGTTTTTCCCTTCTGTCTTGGAAACCGTCGCTCAAAACGAAAAAATGTCCTAAGTAAAAGTAGTAGCTACGGAAATTTACTACATAAAATACCTTATTAGTTTTTTCCGTCAGAGCAATATTTTAGGAGATATGAAGGTTTTAAGTTTTCAGACAGGCTCTGTAGGATTATTAGTTTTAACCTCATAACTCCTTAATTATTGCTCTTATGCAAATAATAAATAAAGAAATTTTTGTAGGAAATCTTTGTACCTACAACTTTTACTTATAACATTTTTTCGTTTTGAGCGACAGTTTCCGAGATAGAAGGGAAAAACCAAAAACCGTTGCTCACAACGAAAAATTTGCAAAGCAACTCACTTAAGAACCCTCATATCTCCTTAAGTATTGCTCTGACAAAAAAACCAATGAGGTCTTTTTTGTAGGAAATTTCCATAGCTACGACTTTTACTTAGGACGTTTTTTCGTTTTGAGCGACGGTTTCCGAGATAGAAGGGAAAAACCGAAAACCGTTGTTAACAACGAAAAATTTGCAAAGCAACCAACTTAAATACTTCCATATCTCCTAAAGTATTGCTCTGACGGAAAAAACTAATAAGATATTTTATGTAGTAAATTTCAGTACCTACAACTTTTACTTATGACATTTTTTCGTTTTGAGCGACGGTTTCCGAGATAGAAGGGAAAAACCGAAAACCGTTGTTAACAACAAAAAATTTCCAAAGCAACTCACTTAAAAACCATCATACCTCCTTAAACCGATCAAAATGTGTGGCGGGTTCCATTTTCCTTTGACAGTTTGAACGCTTTTAGAAATTAGACATTTGCTTATTTTATGAGACCAAGACAAAAGTCGTTCAAACCAAAATTTTGTCTAAAATTATTTCATCTTTATTCTTTACCAAAATTTACCGAGATTTGGGTAAAAACACTAAATTTCATCCTTAGGCCCTAAGATTTGTAGAAGAAAATCTGAGATTCTGTTTGGTCTCTTCCGACAAGTTGAGTTTATATGTCAAAAAATTGAGAAAAACTACCAAAAATCATGTAAAAATGGGTTTTTTGTGTCAAAAAGCATTGGAAAACTCCTGAAAATCCTGCATGAATGGGGTTTCTCTGTCTTTATTTTTGATAATTTTTATCTAGCTTTTTCATGGATCTCCCAGCCACAAACCACATTTTGAAAACCCCTGCTTTTAGACCTTCTTTATGTTGTGAATGATGAATCTTACCTTTTAATGACCCAAAATTGATAAAATTTTCTTTTTTAGCTATTGGGATCCTGGTTATGACTTGGAATTAATGAGGGATAATGCGGCCTTGAATCTTCTTTATGTCCAAACGATTTCTGATATCGAGCGAGGTTGGATCATCTGCAACCAAGAAACCAACAATCAGCTTTCGACTTTACAATCTCGAGGAGCCAAAAAAGAAGTAAAAACATAATTTTAAAAATTAACAAAAACTGATTTAAATTTTTAGTATTTGGAAGTCGCCAGAACGTTAAAATATTACGGTTACATTCAATTTCGAGAATGTATTTGTGATTATCCTACACCGGATTCCAAAGTAATCGTAAGCGCTGGGCAAAGGGAGTTAAATTTAAGAATTGAAGCAGCCGGCGGTGAAATCAAAGAAAGGGTTTTCAGGGTCACCCGAATGCGTTGTTGGCGTATAATTACGCACAATGTAAGCATTAGATTAGTTGGTAGTCATGATTTAATTTTATTTTCCTAGGATATCATCGAAACCGATGAACAAACTGTATTACAGAAGGACCCTCAGTTGGATTTGTCTTTTGAATATTTAATGGCAAAAGATAACCTACAATGGATCACGATTTCCAGCGAGCAAGCGATTATGATGGCGGTCTGCCTTCAATCTATCGTAGATGAACTTATACTCAAAAAATCTAGCTCAAAAGTCAAACAGGTCAGTATAATAATTTAAAAAAATTCCATTTTCCACAATTGCATTTTAGCCTGGAGATACCAACAGCGGGAATTTGAACTATATCAAAAGAGACGGAAGTAGCGAGACGATCAAAATTAACAAATTGGCAAACGGAAATTCAGATGAAACTTTACAGGTTAGACAACAATATTTCATTTTATGTTTTTCTAATTCAGTTTTGGCAGAATGGAGGAAAGTCGCCGTCTAGGGAGCCGACGATGTCGATGAAAAGGCTTTCGGAAAAGTTCAGTAATCTCACAAACAAGCCTAAACCTCAGCCTGTCGTTGAAAACGACGCATTCGAAGGAATCGGAGATGAAGATCTTTAAAACGCAATAATTTTTTTTTATTGGTGCTATAACAGAATCTCAAAAAACAGGAGTGCAATTAATTGAAACTGAAAGCACAAATGGTATACTATTTATTTTTAATTATTTCAAATTGTCCATTTTCCACCCACTTTATAACGGCCTATTTTGTTCTCTCTTTGTCTTTTGAGGCATTATTCAATATTTTTGTGCCAAAATCAAAGACAATAAACCCTAAGAAACCAATTTTTAGTACAAACTTTCTTTTGACGTCCAAATTTTGACTGAATTTTTTCATGCCTCAAAGACACATAGTAAACTGTATAAAATTGTAAATTTAATTGTGATATATTTGTTGTTGGCTCTAATTAATGTTTTCTCCTCCGTCAGGGTGCTCCTTTTGTTAACAATATACTCAATTTATGGTCCACCCTGTATATCATATAAATGTACCTCTGTTGAATAGGTTTACCCTATTTAAAAGTTTATAAATTATAATTAATGTGATTGTATTCTCTCTATTTTACAATAATACTTTTTATTTAATTTATAGATAGTTTTAAGTTCTTTTCTTTTGTTAAGAAAAAGTACATTTTACAAGTGTGCATTCCAATTGATCGAATTTTTATCAAAATAGACTTTTAGAGTCATGTCCATTTTATATGAGATTTATATTATATAAATATTTTAAAAATAAACGTTTAAAAAATTTTTTGTGTTTTTTCATTTTCTTGTAACAAAATGATAAAAGTATAACTTGGTCTTGTGGCCTCAGGTTCCTCAAAGTTGAAATGTTTAAGGAGGTATGATGGTTTTTAAGTGAGTTGCTTTGCAAATTTTTCGTTGTTAACAACGGTTTTCGGTTTTTCCCTTTTATCTCGGAAACCGTCGCACAAAACGAAAAAATGTCCTCAGTAAATGTTGTAGGTACTGAAATTTACTACAGAAAATATCTTATTAGTTTTTTCCGTTAGAGCAATACTTTAGGAGATATGGAAGTATTTAAGTTGGTTGCTTTGCAAATTTTTTGTTGTTAACAACGGTTTTTCCCTTCTATCTCGGAAACCGTCGCTCAAAACGAAAAACGTCCTAAGTAAAAGTCGTAGCTACGGAAATTTCCTACAAAAAAGACCTCATTGGTTTTTTTGTCAGAGCTTAAGGAGAATACTTAAGGAGATATGAGGGTTCTTAAGTGAGTTGCTTTGCAAATTTTTCGTTGTGAGCAACGGTTTTCGGTTTTTCCCTTCTATCTCGGAAACCGTCGCTCAAAACGAAAAATGTCCTAAGTAAAAGTTGTAGGTGCAAAGATTTCCTACAAAAATTTCTTTATTCATTATTTGCGTAAGAGCAATAGTTAAGGAGTTATGAGGTTAAAACTAATAATCCTACAGAGCCTGTCTGAAAACTTAAAACCTTCATATCTCCTAAAATATTGCTCTGACGGAAAAAATCAATAATATGTTTTATGTAGTAAATTTCCATAGCTACAACTTTTACTTAGGACATTTTTTCGTTTTGAGCGACGGTTTCCAAGATAGAAGGGAAAACCGAAAACCGTTGCTCACAACGAAAAATGTACAAAACAACCAACTTAAAACCCTCATATCCCCTTAATAAATTTTCATCACTAAAAGACAAGGTAAAAAAGAAGAAGAAAAAGATTTAAAAAAATAGAAATAGAAAAAAATAGTAGTCTTCCATTTTTCACCCAGGCATGCCCCACAGAGCGAGCGTGAAAAGCTCAAATTTCTCCCTAGTATCTATTGAGGGTATTACAATAATATCTCTTTGAGGAAGCAAAGTCTGAGACTTCACAGTCTATAGCTTTCACCTAGCTACCATTGATTAAACAGCGAATAAATTAGGTCATAAAAGGGACTACTTGATGTTGCTTTTTACCTACTGGGAGCTTATTTTAATTATAACATATCTTTTTGCAAATTTTAAATTAACATAAGAGGAAATGGGAGGACTGCAGCTTGGTGGAAGTAGCTCTGATGGGTAAGTACACATAAGTTGTGTTTTAACCAGCTTAGTGCATTAGATTCAATCATGATTAAAGGAAGCAAAAAATTGTCCAGCTAAACTAAATTTAAAAGTAAAGCCTACCCAATAGATGCTTTTTTAAAAAGCACAGGAAAAGCGTATCAATGGGAGCCTCTTCCACAATTTTGGACTCCCATTGGATGCTTTTCTAACCGACCTTTATTGTAGTTTAACGTTTGAAATCTGAAGAAAAAATAGTAAAAATTTGAGTTTAAAATCCTTATTTTTGCTTTATTAAATTTTTAAATTTATCCAGTCTGCAAAACAAATTGTATCATGAAGGCATTGAAACAACGATCAGAAGTAAACAAGCGGAGTTTATAACCTCTCTTGTCTCGTGAACTTAGTTATTTTGCCATTCAAGGTGCGTAGTTTTTCCACTTTTATCTGTTTAATCCTTTAATTTTGTACTTCAAAAATGTTTTTTAGTTGTCAAGCAATGTTTTAATTAACATAAAATTGTTTAGTTAAAGCTTTTATTTGTTTTTCTTAGGGATAACATGGCTCCCAAGTACGAGATGGCCATCGGCCTCAACAAGGGGCACCGGACGACCAAAATCCCTATGGGAAAATCGAAGGCCGATAAAAAACATAAAATCAGACCTTCCAGATTGAAAGGAGTAAGTGTTTATTTAAATAAATAATTAATTTTCTAAATATTTTTGTAGCTTCAAACTAAACATTCGAAATTCGTGAGGGACCTCATCCGAGAAGTTTGCGGTCACGCTCCTTACGAAAAGAGAGGAATGGAATTGTTGAAGGTTTCCAAGGATAAACGTGCTCTCAAATTCTTGAAAAGACGAGTGAGTATTTTTTCATTCATGAACGCGCTTGCTAGCTCCGTGGGTTGGTGATCACTGTCTTTTGACTACCTCCAATTTGGAGTTGCATCTCAGTTGAAAATAAGGGAAAAAGAGATACAAATCAAAGGGCACTTAGTCACCTACCAGACTCCTAGAGTATTGGGCTAGAAATTCAAAGATCGTAGGTTTGAATCCCACACTGGGGGGCTATTTTTTTTGTTCTAAGTAAAAAAAAATGTTCTAAGTAAAAGTTGTAGCTATGGAAATTTACTACATAAAATATGTTATTAGTTTTTTCCGTCAGAGCAATACTTTAGGAGATATTGAAGTATTTAAGTTGGTTGCTTTGCAAATTTTTCGTTGTTAACAATGGTTTTCGGTTTTTCTCTTTTATCTCGGAAACCGTCGCTCAAAACGAAAAAACGTCCTAAGTAAAAGTCGTAGCTACGGGAATTCCCTACAAAAATGACTTCATTTGTTTTTTTGTCAGAGCAATACTTAAGGAGTTATGAGGGTTCTTAAGTGAGTTGCTTTGCAAATTTTTCGTTGTGAGCAACGGTTTTCGGTTTTTCCCTTTTATCTCGGAAACCGTCGCTCAAAACGAAAAAATGTCCTAAGTAAAAGTTGTAGGTACAAAGATTTCCTACAAAAATTTCTCCATTCATTATTTGCGTAAGAGCAATATTTAAGGAGTTTTGAGGTTAAAACTAATAATCCTACAGAGCCTGTCTGAAAACTTAAAACCTTCATATCTCCTAAAATATTGCTCTGACGGAAAAAACCAATAAGATATTTTATGTAGTAAATTTCCGTAGCTACAACTTTTACTTAGGACATTTTTTCGTTTTGAGCAACGGTTTCCAAGACGGAAGGGAAAAACCGAAAACCGTTGCTCACAACGAAATATGTACAAAGCAACCAACTTAAAACCCTCATATCCCCTTAAGTAAAATATTGCCAATAAGCGAACGGGTCGTTCAAAATCTATGTTCAAATAAAGTGCAAGAGAAAATTTTCAAAACTTTAAACGTGATTTCCTGAAGGATGAGATTTTTGAGATGTTACAGTTTTGCACGATGGGATCTTTCTATCAATTCTAAATTAGTGGTGATGAATCATGCCAAAATGTTATTATTTAATTTTTTAACATATTTGTCCAAAAATTCGTTGTAAAATAATAATTAATGCTTAGTTTTTCATAATTATATTATTGTGAATTGAAATTTAAATGGATGTTTCTTTTTAGTTGGGAACCCACATCAGGGCGAAAAGGAAGAGGGAAGAACTCAGCAACATCTTGACTCAAATGAGGAAGGCTCACAATAAATAAATCTTGGGCCCAAAAATAAATCTTATTCTCTAACTTGTAATAAAACATTTCGTTTTTAAAATCTTTTCTTTATTTTCCATCAAAATTACACCTAATATAAACATTCTTATTTGTAAAAAAGGCAAGAAATAACAACAATAACAATTTTTAAATAAATAACAGGACAAAACACAGCCACCTGAAAGTTCAATTTAAGTTAAAACTATTTTTGCTTAGAAGTTAAGATTAGAAAATTGCACTTTTGACTACAAGTATTCACAAAAAATAATATAATAATGTGACGTATTTATGAGACAGTTTTTACAGACTGTCTAAATCAAGCTGGCCAAATATGGATCTTTTTGCTCTCTTAAATTTAATAAAGGGGTTAAATTTTGTGATTTAATTTAACTAAAAAAACGAGATTTTAATATATTTCATGTGAATGGTCAATGGATTGCTCACGTTGAGTAAACGGCAATATTTCAGCTTCCTGAGGACTTAACAATAGTTCCTCTGGCAGGTTCAAGGAAGCTTAGAGGATAAATTAATTTTGGTCAGCTTGACAATGGATTTTAGACAGTCCCCTTTTGATATCACAAAGAGTGGAATGAAGATACTTTTTCAATTGACATTTCAGACTATAACATCATCACATACATGATTAAAGGGAGAGCGAGGTTATCGACCTGATCAGTTTTTGCTTCAACAAAAGATGAAGTTAAGATAGCAAATGTCGGTTTAATAAGATTAGTTCGTGGGACATATCCAACATGGATTAACAGAATTACGACAAAAAGTTGTGATAAAAAACAAGCAGCGGTTCCTTCCTTTGTTTTTTTCGATCCTGAGAAATAAATTTTATTGAATGAATAATACTGTTGGGATGTTACCTGGCCATTTATTTTTTCCGACTAAGCTGCCGCAGATGCTGGCTGCCGAGTCGCCGATACCGACGGCAAGGAGACCAGCGAGAAGCGGTAGGAGATCGGTGTTATCTAAATTTGGATGTATCCAAAGAGGAAGTGAGCAACCGACTAGAAGGTAAATTGGGGTTAAAGCAAGTGGACCTTCATCTTTTTCATCGGCAAACTTCACAAATCCCGACTGAAGTGTCTCACCCAACGGTGGCATTTTAAGAATCCGAATTATCTTTAAAAAAATTTATTAATATGTCCCTCGGCTTCTTTGCACTTACATCCAAAGTGACTAAAATTGCCAACACGACTCCACTTGCCAAATAAATCATACATGGCTTCAAAATAACCGCTGGGACAAAAACCAAAATGATAAGACCATGAAAAATCTTTCTGACCGCTGTCGTCGCCTTTTGCTCAGCGTTTATCTGCGATAGAACAGCCAGTGCTCCCAAAACACTACAAAATATCCAAAAAACGACCAAACGAATCTTAAAAAAATAATGAAAACATCTTATTTATCATATTAAATTAAATTACCGCAGTGGAATCCTCAGTAAATAAATTAAAAATCCAAACGAGAGCGTTGTCTCCAATAGAAAGATATAAAGAAGGCAAAAGAGCGAATATAAAAATAAAAGCAGTCAAACCATAAAACTGCAATGGCTTTTGTTGCATGCCATAATAAAACGCTGCAGTCGCTATCACCATCAAACAAATATTTCCAAACTAAAATTAATTTTAAAAAATCATAATTAGGAAAAATAAATTTAAAAATGTAGATCTCAATGTAAAGGTTTCAATTCATTAAGGAAAATTGACCAGCTTTACGAAATAGATTTGAAATCTAAGGCTGGGGATCCGGAAAAGCTTGATAAAAACAAAGAAAGGGTACCCAGGATAAAAAAATGTTTTCACGATTTATATTGAATTTTAGTCCTCAAAAAACGTGATATTTCCCATATTTAGTATTTTCATAATCCTACAAAAACTTCATTTTCAGATTTTCGGCTTCTTAACAAAGAAACCCCATTTTTACAGATTTTTGAGAGTTTTTTCAGTTTTTGCCCCATTTATATGATTTTCCCGCGGATTTTTAAAAGAAAAACCCCAATTTTTGCATGATTTTTAGGAGTTTTTCTTATCTTTTTAGAAAAAAACAAAATTATTCCTATACCTGTCAATGATTTTATACCTGAATCATGGTGGTGGCGATACCAAAGCAGTTTAACTGACCATGTGAGTCTTTAACGATTGAAGAAAATAAAAATAAAATAAATCCTTGACAAACGACAGCACATTCGCCATAACTGAAGCTTCTTGGACATAATTTCATTATCGGCAAAATCGCTTTATGATATGTAAATATGCTTACACATCCGAACACAATGCTCAAGATGAATCCTTAAAAATATTATTTAATTAAAGGTAAGTACTAAAAAAAATATACCTGGATAAGTAAAAATAAATAAAAGAGAAGTCGATGTTAGACATGAGATAGCGACCGACCCATAGTGAGACGGCCGGTGGTAATAAGCGTTGAACATATCGATGAGCGAATAAATGAAAATACCAGCGCATATACAAGCAGCGATTTTGTACTTAAGGCTGCTTTCATATTTGATCGCTCCAAGTAAAATCGCCAGCGGAAGAAGCAGAGAAAGCCAGACTCCAGTTCCAGCATCTTTTCTGTTCCAAGGGCATGAAAAAAAATTATTATGAAATAAATTATCAGCAATACCTAGATTCGATGTTATGCTCCGCTAAATAGGAAGCAATTTGTTTGTTAATCGTTGTTAAAAAAGAATTCGCCATTTATTTCTTGTCGGTGAGAATATTTTTGACTTTATCATCACACTCCTTTGACTATTTTAGCGTTTCATGGTTGAATAAAGAGTTAAATTTGTTGATAACGTTTCATATGGACTTTTGAACTCGACACTTTTTTTAAAAAATACAAGGAGGTTAAGTGGAACAGGTCTTGTTACTCTTGCTACCACTTGTTTATATAAGGTTACATTTTCCGTTATCAACACTGAACACACGTGAAAATCAGTTTTTCTTTCATGCGAGATTAGGAAAATGACAGAACTTACTCCGCCCCCAGAAGTCTTTCGAGAGGGAACGAATTTGCTGGTACGGGCGTTCCATCGCTTGATGCAATTATAGGTAAAGAAATATTTACATACCTAATTGTCTTTCGCGGTCAAAATATGTGGCAGACCACATTTTCCTTCTGAATTGAGTTTGAACCCTTCAGAATTGAAGTGTTGCTAAATTTTTTGGGGAAAACGTCTGAAAATTCCATAACAATAAGGTGTCTGTAGCAAAAAATCAGAGGCGAACTTCCAAAATCCTGTAAAAATGGGTTCATTTGTCTAAAAACCGAGGTTACAATCTGTTAAAGTGGGGTTTCTCTGTCACAAAGCCATTCAAAACTCCGAAAAAACCCTGCAGAACAGTTGTCAAAAATGGAATAAAACTGAAAATCTGCGAAAATGGGGTTTCTGCGTTTGAAAGCCGAGGGAGACTCATGAAAATCTTTCAAAATTGTGGTTTATCTGTCAAAAAACCTAGGAAAACTTCCAAAAATCCTGTAAAATTGGGGTTTTCCATTGATATTACTCAGACTCCTATAAAAACGCCAAAGTGCGGGAAAATCGCAGACTTTCCAGGCTTTTCCCCCCTCGATGCCACTTCTGATATCACCCAGTCGCCTAAGCCCACTTCTGATGTCGGCAATATGCCGCATTATCCCACTTCTGATGTCAGCAATATGCCGCATTATCCCACTTCTGATGTCGGCAATATGCCGCATTATCCCACTTCTGATGTCGGCAATATGCCGCATTATCCCACTTCTGATGTCGGCAATATGCCGCATTATCCCACTTCTGATGTCGGCAATATGCCGCATTATCTCACTTCTGATGTGGGCAATATGCCGCATTATCCCACTTCTGATATCATCAAGTTGCCTAATCCCTCTTTTGATTTTGGCTGAGTGTCGCTTAAGCTTTCGATGTACCACTTAGTAAAACTTCCCCTCCTAAAATTTCACGTGACACTACACCCTCCTGAAAAATCCGTGATATTGATATTTTTTGTTTTCAACAGCTTTCGAAAACTTAACATAGATGGAAAACCTCTCTTTATTTTGGGTTTCCTTTCTTTTTTTCCAGTGATTTCTTATCTAGCTTTTCCACAAACCACACTTCTGTATCTTGGTCTGTCAAATCTATTTCTCAAAGCTGGTTATATCGCTTATGTGACAAAAAAAAAAAGTGTTGTGTGTAAATATAAAAATCTGTTTCACTCTTTTTCTGCGATTTTATGTTTTAATTTATTTTCAGGCGGCGGATATCCTGTTGGCTCTGTTATTCTGATCAGTAAGATTTCTCAATAAGTTTTGAAATTTATTTATTTTATTTTAAGATGAGGATGAACGTGATGTATATTCACAAATGTTCATGGGAGCATTTCTGGCTCAAGGAGTTGTTAATGGGGACCATTTATTTATCGCAAGCCAAAACCGTGATACAGAATCTATTGTGAGTTTTTTTAATTTTAAATGATATTTTAATAAAATCTTTTTTTAGATTAAAAATTTACCTCAGCCAGATCTTGTCCCTGATGACCACATTTCATCGCCTTCCGGTTCAATGGAAATCGCCTGGCGATACGAGACGAGCTACAAACCGAGAATGAACGTCGAAAAACACCGTGCTTTAAGCAACAATTTTTATTTTAAAAAATCAAAAACTGACATCGACAGAACTAAAATAGAGCAGTGGCCAGAAAAAGATAGTTCATTTTTAAATTTAAAAAATTCAATTATTTCCATGATAAAAAATAACAATCTTCTTCAAAACCAACGAAAAGATAATACAAGCATCGCACGTATCGCCATTCAAAATTTAGGCTCCTTTTTTTGGGACAATGATCAAAAAGAAGTTCCAAAATTAATTTATGAACTGAGATGTGTCGCCCATCTTTCTCGAGCCGTCATATTCATCACGATGCCTCATCATTTGATAGAAGTAATTTATCAAAATTTTCTTAATTTTTAATCATATTTTTAATTTTTAGGATGAAATTTATTTGACTAGAACCGAGCAGTGTTGTGATATCGTCCTGACTTTAACTTCGCTCGACAGTGACGCAAATCCTTTATTTAAGGATTACAATGGATTAATAAAATTTATCAAAGTTAATCCAATCCGCTCGCTCGCTCCTCCGCTCACTGAAGGCCAAGATTGGTCGTTTAAGCTTGTCAAAAAGAAACTTATAGTCGAGGTATTTACGTAAATCCCTTTCAACTTCCCTCTTATTTCTTACAAAAATTTGATTTTTTCAGAGATTAACTCTCCCACCGGAATTGAGTAGTTCAACTCAACGAGAACAAGATGCATTTTCCTGCTCAACTTCTAACAAATCCCTCGAATTTTGATTTTAAGTATATGTTCAAGTGTAAATTAATGTAAATAAATCAAAATATTTTATTCATATTGTCTTCATACTCTGCCCTTTTTGAATAACCTGGCGCCGTGGCATTATGGCAAAAGCCTCCCTCTGGGCCTGTACTCCCTGTTTCAATAAATTTAGTTTTTTGATCAATTTTAGGGTTTATTTTTTATAATTATATAAATTATGTACAAAGTTCCTACACTTGTTATAAAAAGAGTTATAGAAAAGACTAGAAAATAATCATTTGTATCTCCAACTGGGATATCCACCTCCAAAACTTCTGAATTCTAAAAACAAAAAGTTAAAAATCAATTAATAATAATTGATACTTACTATATTGTAGTTTAACGAGAAAAAATCACAATTAGGCTGTTGAGGGTAACAAGGAAGTTGGACGGTGTCATTCCTTTCGCAAGAAAGTGGCGATATTTGGCAATTGATGAATACAAGAGGAGATGATAAAAAGGCTTTTTTATAACCACCTCCTGGTTGAGATTCGTGGTATCGAAAATGAACGGGGAGTTCAACTGATGATGTTAAAATATTATATTCGTGTGTCAGATTCATATAAATATGAATAATCTGCCCTTCAGATTCAGTTTGAGGCTTTTCGATGTCATTTGTGCCGTTAATGTTGGCCTGTATCTAGAAAAATCATAATTTTCATCCAAAGTTCGGTGAAAATGCATTTGCATTTTTAGACATTTCGATTCCTAAAAATTCATGAAAAAATGGGGGAAACCTATAAAATCATATAGGATAACCCAAATGAATTTTCAGGAATGCTTTTTCTAGGAAAAATATGATATTCATATTTTGAACAGTATTAACGAATAATAGCTTTGTTTCAACCGTAGTTTGTACTCCTGGAGCATGCGCAGAAGGATTTGGACGTCAAATATCGAGTCGTCGTCAAATCTGAAGTTCTTCTGCGCACACTCTGCGGAGTTTCAAACTGCGGTAGGAACAATGCTATTATTTACAAGTTTCAGATATATGAATACCCAACCTGTTTTTTCTTTTGCATTATTCGTTATTTTACCTTTCCAAAACGTTCGAGATCTTCAATCTGATTTTTATTAACAAATAAACCGTTGGGTATTTTTTGTTCCATAATGATCCTGCATTCGCCCCATTGTCCGCTTGTTATTAATTCAAGAGAATATGAAATATCTCTAGAAATAAGTTGAAAAATTATTATTCAGGAGTTTATTTTTAACTTCCTTAAATTTTACCTGTGAAAACCGGATTTGTTAAGATTTCTAGTTATAGACAAAAGAGGACTGCATTCTTCATCATCGAAGGAGAAAACGGAGGAAAAAATCATAAAAAATAAAATAAAGCATTTTATTTTAATTATCATTTCCCCAACATTGATAGATTGTTATCAAATTTAAGGTTTACATTCTTATCTGGAATTTGTAACCTCACTATTCCATGTGTAGCCTCTATTTTTGTTCAACTTTTCTCGATTACTATGGTTTATTATTAAGTTTTTAGGTAGATTTTTTTAGAGTTTATGTTTGAGTTTTGTTGATGATGAGGGTGGTGAAAAAATTTAGTTTTATTTTGAGGAGGAGTTATTGTTCGGCGGTCGTCGATGAAGTGCGATATCCTGAAATATTGGATTTGTCGCCGGCTGCTGTGAAAAAGAGAGCCAGGAGACAAAAGGCTGAGAATATCGAAGCGATAGGATCAGTGGAAGAGAAACTCTTCGCCATAAACCTCGATAAGTACTACGGCTGGAACTCGGTCATTCTTACCGAAAGGGTTTATCCTTATAATTTTTTACCATTTGCCAAACACGTAACGCGTACTCACATCGCTCAGGTTGGGCGAGACGATTTTCATAAAATTCAAAAAGTTCAAGCCGATGAGGGAAAAGAGCTTGTCGAAAGAATCCGACCATACTTGCAGGAAGCACTTCTTTTCGAAATCAACTCTAAAAAGTATATTATAACTACTATTTTATGTTTTTATTCATTTTATTTTAGTGTCAAAAATGAAATATGGGGAGACTTTGGAAAATCGGGTGCGGAGATCAAAGCTGAAAGGACAAAGCCAATTTTAGAAAAGATAAATGAAATTTTACTTGCTTCTCTTTCAACACAATATCCTCATCTTCTGGAATCAATGGTAACCGTATTCATAATATGAATACATGATCTAACTATTTTATTAGGTTGATTATGATCCAAGAGTGGAAGCATTCTGGCTTGTCGGTAATTTTCATCCTTCCAAGGATCTTATGGATGAACGGGAGAAATTCAACAAAGATAACAAAGATGATAAAAAAGTCGAGAAAACCGATCCTAAAGAGGCGGTTGAACATTGGATTCAGTATTTTGGAAAACCGGTTATCCAGTTACGTTCTACTTTACCGCTTTCAGTTCTTGAAACTGAAAATGTCACAGATTATAACCAGTGTACAGAACCAAATCTTCTTATCCCTATTAAAAATGAAGATCCAACTTTAGCCTACGGTATTGAGTTTAAAAGACGTTTTGGCACCAATATTCCCGGTAAAAAAGAAAAATAGTTAAAAAAACAGATTAAAAACATCTTATTTTAGGATTTTGGCCTGGAGATAAGCAAGAATTTGGTGTTCTTTCATACCACCTGAATAGCCATTTGGTCGACCGTCCACCCCACTTTGGAGAAAAAGAGAAAATGGAGACGATGCATGCGCAAGCAGTTTTGGCAGGATTTGGATGGACCCATGCACAGGCTTGCTATCAAGGTTCGCATCAAAAATATAAATTAAAATTTTAAAATTTGTTTTTAGGCTTTACCACTTATTCTGATCTCACATATCCATTGGTCAGTCAAAATATTATAACCGATGGTCAAAACTTCTCATTTTATCTTTATCAACTTAACACTCTTCTCCTTCATTCTGATAATACGATCGTCAACCCAAGAATGAATGTCTGCGTTGGACTTCCCAACTGTCAACTCTACAAAGAAATCAAAGGAAACGAATTTATCGGTAAATTCCACAATTTAAGAGAAAAAAGGTATACTATTTTTTAATTCTAGGATGGGATGATACTGTTTTATCGACATTGATTTCTTGCTATCTCAACAAACCGGAAGAAAGAGAAGGAGTCAATTTAAAGCCATTTATTAACCCCGCAGAAAGCAAAGTTGCCGATATTGAGCATGACGATAGACGTCAATGGCTTCATAAAAAATTTCGCCACATGTATTCCAACAGGTGAATCACATAAAACTATTTAATTTTATACTAAATTAACTTTTTAGGCCAAGACATCGACTACCTTATGAGATCTACGACTGGGAAAGAATTTATAAAGTGAAATTCGAAACGAGAAGCCTTGAAGCTAGAAACAGACCTTTTGAAAGGGGACAGAACCCTCTGGAAGAAAGGAAATACTACGAGCATTCACCGGAATATTTCCCAAAAAGTTCAGGCCGAAGAAAAAGCACTGGATGGGATGGAGGGCGAAGTTCGCCAAAAGTTATTATCCTGAAAAGTTTTAGCGCAATTTTGTAATTCTTGAAAAAATATAAAATATCGTTTTTATATTATTACTTATGATTTCTGAATAGTCATTTCTAAAATGAAGTTATTGTGGTGCCCTCAATAAATGCTTTTCTTTATTAACCCTTTCGAGACCGCGTCTGATGCCGGATTCTCTGCGCTACTGGCGCAGCACTTTTCCCCGACTGCTCCCAGCGCCCAGCAAAGCACAGAAAGCGACGAGTGATGCAATCATCACGTAGTTCATTTCGTCCCCAACTGATTGCCAGTTTTTGCATGTTGCTAGCGCCATGGGAAGCAAAGGTATTAAATTTTTTAGAGAGGCTTCCGCTGGGCAATTAAAGTTGCCTGCGGTCTCCAAACGAAAAGCGCGAATGGCAACTATAGTTGCCTGCGGTCTCGAAAGGGTTAAGGGGATATGAGGGTTTTAAGTTGGTTGCTTTGTACATATTTCGTTGTGAGCAACGGTTTTCGGTTTTTCCCTTCTATCTTGGAAACCGTCGCTCAAAACGAAAAAATGTCATAAGTAAAAGTTGTAGGTACTGAAATTTACTACATAAAATATGTTATTAGTTTTTTCCGTCAGAGCAATACTTTAGGAGATATGGAAGTATTTAAGTTGGTTGCTTTGCAAATTTTTCGTTGTTAACAACGGTTTTCGGTTTTTCCCTTCTATCTCGGAAACCGTCGCTCAAAACGAAAAAACGTCCAAAGTAAAAGTCGTAGCTACGGAAATTTCCTACAAAAAAGACCTCATTGGTTTTTTTGTCAGAGCAATACTTAAGGAGATATGAGGGTTCTTAAGTGAGTTGCTTTGCAAATTTTTCGTTGTGAGCAACGGTTTTCGGTTTTTCCCTTTTATCTTGGAAACCGTCGCTTAAAACGAAAAAATGTCCTAAGTAGAAGTTGTAGGTACAAAGATTTCCTACAACGCTTCGTCTCCAAACGAAAAGCGCGAATGGCAACTATAGTTGCCTGCGGTCTCGAAAGGGTTAAGGGGATATGAGGGTTTTAAGTTGGTTGCTTTGTACATATTTCGTTGTGAGCAACGTTTTTCGGTTTTTCCCTTCTATCTTGGAAACCGTCGCTCAAAACGAAAAAATGTCTTAAGTAAAAGTTGTAGGTACTGAAATTTACTACATAAAATATCTTATTAGTTTTTTCCGTCAGAGCAATACTTTAGGAGATATGGAAGTATGTATTTAAGTTGGTTGCTTTGCAAATTTTTCGTTGTTAACAACGGTTTTCGGTTTTTCCCTTCTATCTCGGAAACCGTCGCTCAAAACAAAAAAACGTCCAAAGTAAAAGTCGTAGCTACGGAAATTTCCTACAAAAAAGACCTCATTGGTTTTTTTGTTAGAGCAATACTTAAGGAGATATGAGGGTTCTTAAGTGAGTTGCTTTGCAAATTTTTCGTTGTGAGCAACGGTTTTCGGTTTTTCCCTTTTATCTTGGAAACCGTCGCTTAAAACGAAAAAATGTCCTAAGTAGAAGTTGTAGGTACAAAGATTTCCTACAAAAATTTCTTTATTCATTATTTGCGTAAGAGCAATATTTAAGGAGTTATGAGGTTAAAACTAATAATCCTACAGAGCCTGTCTGAAAACTTAAAACCTTCATATCTCCTAAAATATTGCTCTGACGGAAAAAACCAATAAGATATTTTATGTAGTAAATTTCCGTAGCTACAACTTTTAATTAGGACATTTTTTCGTTTTGAGCGACGGTTTCCAAGATAGAAGGGAAAAACCGAAAACCGTTGATCACAACGAAATATGTACAAAGCAACCAACTTAAAACCCTCATATCCCCTTAATGGGTCTCGCAGAACAAGTAGGGTTCATTTAGAGTTGGCGTATCCCTATTCATAAATCTAAAACTTAAGAATATGGTATAGAAATAATTTTTCAGTGGAGTAATAATGATTAAAATGAAGTAGCCAAAAATTTATTTATTCAATATAAAGAAAAATATTACGTATTAAGAAAAACAAAATTAGTTCACAGTCTCGGTCGGATTATATCTGTAATGAAGATCTTTACAATCCTCGACTGAAATGCATTCCCAACCCGTCTCTTTCATGTGGTAGACTACAAAAGAATATTAGAAAAAAAAAAAATTATTTATTGAATACCTCTGACGAGTCCTCCAGAGTACGAGTCGCAGAAGGTTGCTTGATAGATAGACCTACGAGCGAGTTCATAAGCGTCCTGATCGCTCAAATTCATGTTGTAACCAGCGTCAAGGACACCATAAGCATAAACAGAGCCAGAACCGACAGAATAGACGCTACCTTTGGTCCTCGCTCCATCTGAATCGACATAATACAAGGAGGGGCCCTAAAATTATAAAGAAATATTAATTTTGCTGTGGAAGTCCCTAAATCATTTTCTGTTCCCACGAGCCCAACAAAAGGCCTTCCCAGACAAATATAATTTCTCTACCGTTTTATCCCATCCGCAGATCATCATTCCCATTGATAGACCAGTTCCCTTATAACTGTATGCCATGTTGGACATGATTTTTGAAGCTGCTGCCGTCGATATTCTCTCTTTATTACGAAGTTCGTACATTCGGCACTGTTTCGCCAAAACTCGATCCCAGTAAACGCAGTCAGCAGCACCACCAGCCATTGTTCCAAGAAGATATTTGTTTATTTCAACAATTTTCTTCATCGATTGTGAACCTGAATAAAACAACTTCATAAAAGAAAAATCGATAATTAAAAATCATTACCAATATATTGCCCTCCAGTCGCTCTAGAATCTACAGCGAGGACAACTCCATTTTTGAACACGAATCCCAAAGTTGTAGTACCGTGCTCAATTTGGATTTTGATCGGCCTTTCGACTTCATCCTGGGTGAAATCCGCTGTCGCAGATTCCGGCTGATGCAAAACATCAAGTTAAGGTTTATTTAAATATAATATGTATTCTTACGTTTGCGAACGGAGGGAGAGCAAGCGTCATGTTATCTTCGAAATTACCAACTTGGAAAGTTTCGTCGTTTCTTCCGAAACAGTCTGGTTTAAAAATTTCATTTTTAAATCCAATAAGAGCCTCTAATGCCATTTTTAAGAATGAAAACTCTTTACTTCAATCAACTTATTAAGAATGACTTGGTAGTTTGTAATGAAATTTCGCCGTTCAAAAGTAAAAGGTTAAAACTTTGTTACTCTACAAGCATTCTACAAGGTACCAACACTAACGCGATGTCAACAGATAACTGCGGTTCCGCCAATTTTTTCCGAAATTGGGCAAAGTTGGGTGTATTCATATCATAAAAATTAAATTGAAAAAAAAAAAAAAAAAAAAAAAAAAAAAACTTTTAGGTCGAGTACATCAAACCTCTATTTTTCGAGGAAAAGGAGGATATCATCGATGTATATAAAGACTCTAAATATATAAAAGGTCTTTTATATACATCGATGGAGGATATAGTGTGCTTTTGATGCTTTTTCGAATTAGAAGATTTCTCAAAAACGGATGATCCAATCTTCATAAAAATTGCACTTTAGATAAGCTCTAGGATAGGAGCATAAATCATAACTTATAGGTTGAGTCGATAGAACCCCTAATTTATGAGAAAGATGAGGATATAGCATGATTTTGATAATTTTTTTAAATTTGAAGATATCTCAAGAACGGATGATCCCATCTTCATAAAAATTGCACTTTAGGAAAGCTCAAGGAAAGGTGGATGACTTCAGAAGACTTCAACTTATAGTTTGAGTCAATACAACCTCTAGTTCTTGAGATACTTGAGGATAAATGGTAATTTTGGTTAAAAATGAAGGATGATCCTATCTTCATTAAACTCATTGGAAAGTGCTAAGATTGACTTTTTGAAATACAAAAATAAATAAATAAAGCTTTATTGGCTTTTTTTTAAGATTTACAAACTTATAGGTACTTAAAATAAAGTGTACTTAAAATAAAGTGGTTTTTAAGGTAAAGATAAGTCAAAAAGGTAACCTTTAAAACAAAAAATGACTAAAATTTCAAAGAAAAAGGTTCACTTTTCATGACTAGCAAAATGACTAAGAAAAATTTTTTTATGCTTTCATAATAGGATCACTTTTGCTTTTTTGATTGTTGACTGGATTTGTGAGTAAAAAATGGTAGCGACGACAATCAAACCGATTGAAAATAAAGTGTTTAAGTAAATCGGGATGTCGAAGAGTATCCTAGAAAGGATCGCTGTTAAGACCAATTCGAGGGCGCCGGCGAACGTTTTCAATATGGAATTAAGATATTTGAGAAAAAAGCTCGTCACAATTCCAATAGCTGCATTATTTACTATCACAAGTGCTACCTAAAAAGTTAAATCAATATTAACTTTGTTCCACAGTGAACCGCAGTTTGTTGCAACTCCTGGAGCATGCGCAGAAGGATTTGACGTCGTTCAACGTGCAAATCCTTCTGCGCATGCTCCAGGAGTTTCAACAAACTGCGGTTGGAACAAATCTAAATTTAAGAACAATGAAGCAAACCTTTATATTTAAAAATGGAAGATAGGTCTCAGAAGATCCCAGTTTTCCAAAGTTCCCTTGCCACAGAAAAATGCAAATGATAGAGTTTATGTAATGGTAGGCATTTTGGATGAAAACGTTGACTTCCTCTCCTCCCGATTTTAATAAATATTCATTATAAACGCCCGCCAAACATGAACATAATAGCTAAAAATATTTGATTAATTTGACTCAGAAGATAAGAATATAAACCTGGGCAAGAAGTAACAAACTTGCAAACGAATATGAGATATTTAGATGTTTTTCATCTTTTTTAAATCCATTATCAGGCACATCGCCAAAATTAATCTGTTTAACGATACATCCGATGGTCAATACAACTAAAGAGATCCATTGTTTGAGGCTCAGTTGCTTTTTAAAAATTATCTAAATTTTTTTATTAAAAAAAATTTAAGCGAAAAAAAAAAAAAACCTGAAAGACAACACCGGTCAAAACAACCCTGAACTGCAAAGCAACGAAATATGTCGTTGGATCAAATGTTGATAAGTTGACGAATGTAAGATTGTTGTAAATAGCGTACAAGCTGGCAGGAATAAAATATAGAGCAAAAACTAAAAAATAAAAAAATTATCCAGAACAAATCAATTTTCAATAGTACCTCTTAGATTTGATTTAAACTCATGGAAAAAATTGAAAAAAGAGTATCTAAAATGAATAAATTAGTTGAAAAAAATTAACAACGAACTATATAATAAATTTTGAGGACTAAATTGTTATCTAGGAGTAATTAAAATGCATAAAAAATAAAATAAAAATTTCTGAACTGGAGAAGAGATAATGGGAATATTTTCATCCCAACCATGACTATAACAAAATTACAACAACTCCTGGTTTTTAGGCTCCAATTGGTGGCAATTCTTCCTTTATACTTACTGATAAGAGAATAGAAAAATGGAGCAAATCAATTTAAGAAATTCTGTCAACAATACTGCTAAAGAGAAGTCATAGCTGTATCCATTATTTGGATCTTGAGAAGCGGTAACAAGCCATCCTATAAAAAAGTACACAATAATAATAATAATAATTTTTTTTTAAAGAGCCTGGGGAAGCACCACATTTTTTAGGCGAATGCACAAATAAAATGGATAGCGAACCTTGATTGACGAACAAAGTAATATAAAGAAAGAATATCCAAGCTGTCTTTTCAGTTGGAAAAACTTCCTTGAAGTTCGAAACAAACTTCATTATTCCGGTACTGAAATGTCTTTGGATGATAAACAAAACGGAAAGGAGGTGACGATAATCAAATGATTAGAAGGTTGACCGGATCTTGATACTCTGATCATTTTCTGGTATTAAACTGGAAAAAAAATTTAAAATTGACATAAAAAAAGGATGACAAGGCTTACTTGCTGTTGTCCGCCTGATACTGAACAGGCACCCTACACTTCACGAAGTATCAATTTATCATTTCTTATTCGTTTTATAAATAAACCGTGAAGTTTGATAATTGATAAACCGGTGGGTACTTTGCTGTAGCTTCCACCAGATTGTGTTTGACAACTCCCGCTTTTTGTAAAGATTTAAAAAGATTGGCTTCAGCAATCACCATTTCCTTATAAAAGGGAAAGAACCCTAAAAAGAAGGATTTTGTCAATTAAGGATTTATAATGTGGTATAAGTCCTCGTAAATCAAATAGATTATCAAACTTAACTGCTAGACAGCAATTATATAATAGTACCCCATAGAGTATATAATATATTTAGTGATCTTTATTGATCATTCGTAGAATTGGCCAGAACATTTTTGGTCCAAAATCCAAATATTCATCCGATTTTCACCAAATATTTCAGAATTTTCCTTTCGTAGTTATCTTGAAGATTTGGAGATTTTTTTTTTTTTCAAAATTTGCACAAAATACGCCTTATATTAATTAGATTTATTGTGAAAAAAAAAAAAGTTGATAGTAGGGAAAAGATGGGTAGTTCACCCTCGTTCTATGTGGCCTGACTGGGTGTACGCTTTCATTTTTTCTACCTTGATAGTAAATTAAAAAAAATTTGGTAGTGGAGATGAAAAATTATTAAATTTCCCAACTTTGAGGAAATTTCGTTGGGGCCAGCTAGAAAGTACCAACTTTCTATTGGCTTATTGTTGATTCTGAATTATTATTTTTAAAATTGAATTTTGTTATATATCTTTTTTTTGTTTAGAAAAGCTATTTTGAGAGGTACTTTGTGATGGGGATAGAAGTTCAAAAGAACCTGAAGTCGCTCAGAGGACTTCGGACTGTTGTCGGTACTTCAGAAACCCAGGGACGTTCGACGATTTACACAAAATGTGCAAAGATGTATTTCCTAAAATATTCGACGGAGCGAAATTTTGAAAGGGATAAATAATCATTTTCAAATAACGCATACAGTGGTTGCATCTTCGGTTTTGTCTTCAGGTTACAGATTTGGAGTGACTTATGTTGGAACGGATGAATACGGAAATGATTTGTCTTATCCTATCCTGAGTGGAGACATAGACGCACTTGGACGTCTCAACTGCAAAATGAGGCACAAATTCAGCGAAAGCTTATCCGGACGTTTCGCCGCATCTGTATGTTCTTACTGAAAAAATATTATTTTTTAGTTTTAGGTTGAAACCGGTCGGTTTTTATCAGAAACGTTTGACTACGAAGGCAGCTTTGGACGGCAACTATGAAGTTGATAAATCCAGATTTTTTAACATACACTGGAGTTTTTGAAGCTCAATATTTGCATAACGTCCATGAAAATATAGACGTTGGAGTAACCCTCAAATATATCAGGAGCCCTCATTTTCTTGGTGGGCAAGACGCTTTCAATTCATTTGCCGCCAGATACACAGGTAATCATAAATCTTGAATGATTATAATATTTTTTTAAAGCTTGTGAATACATATTTTGGTTTGATAAGCTGCCGAGAGCTAGAACTTTGTTATTATCAATATGCAAGTCCACAGCTTCAGCTAGCAGTGGAATTTAAAGCAGACTTCATAAAAAATGAAGCAGTCACTAGTTTCGGTTATCAGGTTGATTTGGATGAGTCAGATTTAGTGTTTAAAGGTAATAAAAATGTGTTTTTTTGTTATTTTATTATGTTTTTCAGGAATGATTGATACAAATCTGAATGTCGGTGTGACCCTTGATAAAAAGCTTCAGCCTTTGCCTTTTACTGTGATGATCAGTGCCCTTTTGAACCATTATTCTGACAAGTTTTGCCTAGGCCTCGGCTTTGTGGTTGGTTAGATAATAAAAGAAAGTAAAAGTAGTTTTTTTTGTTTCTGTACGGCCATATTGGTATGGAAAGGGCCAAAGCAAAACTACAACCATTTACTGAGAATTTGTAAAAAAAAAAATTGCACAGCTTGATTTGAACCCTGAACCTACGCAGTAGTAAGTACAAGACTGCAAGAGCAAAAAACTCCCATGGAGTCTGGCGGCCAGTTAATTAGCCAGTATTGATCGCGACGCCACCAAGGCGAGCTTTGAAACGGGAGCAGGGGCGTTCATCTCTCCTCATGTTAGTATCACATACAGCAAGACTTGACGGTCATGATGGTTTAGTATCTCAAACGCCTCGATTTTCTAAGAGACCCCGATTTTTCTTCCTGGTTCCTCACTTGTTATTTAAAAATGAGCGGGATTTTCTAGACCTATTACATTCATTTTGATTCTCTATTTCATATTTACTCATAAATATGTTTTTCAAAGTAATAAATCCAATAAAATAATATGTTATGTTTATTTTCTTTCTTAGATATTTGAATTAATCAATTCTTTATTTACTGATAAGAAAATCAGGTCAACACTGGTTTTGTAACCAATCACAACCCTTATTTAAAACGTGCTTTTCACAGAAAGATATCGCCGATCGCGTCTTCGAATAACTATTTTTGTTATGTATTAAATTTTTATTAGTTTTACTAGTTTTCTGTGTGTAATTTGAGTAAAACTTTACAAGAATAGAATGGGAAACGTTCAAGCTAGCTCGGCGCCTCCGGCGGAATTTCATTTTACGCCCAGTACGACTGTCAACCCGGGCACCATCGAAGAAATCCATAAAAAATGCAAAGGTATCTCTATTTTTATTGCCTATAATTATATTATTTGTGGAGTACTGTCTGAGGAGAGAATTATTAATAAAACTAGAATATTAGTGGGGAGTATGGATATGATTTGAGTGTGATTATGAATACAAGAATATGAATATGAATGTCTGCCTGAATGTTACCTATTTTGATATTGAAATTCATATTGCCTATGCTGCTATGTTGAAATTAGTGCAGCGATTTGAAATAACTTGGCAAATTTTGAAATTCAGTATACTGAGCGTTGTTCTACATTAAATTTTAAATTTTAAAATTTATTATGATTTGTTTTAGACGTTTTTCCGATAAACTTTGAAGGAGCGAAATTTTCCGTACAGAAAGGTCTTAGTAACCACTTCCAGGTGTCGCACTCGCTTAGTTTGAGCTCGCTCACTCCGTCAGGTTATAGATTTGGAGCGACTTATGTCGGTACCAATCAGTATGGACCCGGTGAAGCATATCCTGTCTTAGTCGGTGAAGTTGACCCCGATGGAAACCTCAACGCTAACATTTTCCATAAATTCACCGACAGTCTAATCGCCAAAATTCAAACCCAAGTATGACCCTAATTTTTTATTTACCGTGTTATTAATCTTAATTTTAGGTCCAGAATGGCAGTTTTGCCTCAAATTCTGTTTTAGATTTCAAAGGAAGCAATTACACGCTTCATTGACTGTTTGTAATCCAGATCCTATCTCTTTAAATGGTATTTTTTGTTATATTGTCAAATTTTTATTTATTTGTTATTTTAGGTGTATTAGTCGGACATTACCTTCAGAATGTGCACAAAAATGTAGATTTAGGGGTTGAAATGGCTTATCAACGAAGTCCTCAGATACCTGGAAACCAGATTGCAGTTACTTCTTTATGGAAAATATACTGGCATTGATTATGTGGCGTCTGCAAGTGTCGGGGTGGGAGCGCTGCATCTCTGTTATTATCAAAAGGCGAGCGAGCAGCTTCGGATCGGAGTCGAGTTTGAAACCTCAGCTAGAATCCAGGAGGCGGTGACAACCGTCGGGTATCAAGTCGATTTACCCAAAGCCGATCTTGTTTTCAAAGGTTTGCATCATTAATTTTTTTTCAAATTCTTATTTTTTTCTGTAGGTATGGTCGACTCAAACTGGAATGTCGGTGCAACGCTAGAAAAGAAGCTTTTACCCTTGCCGTTCTCATTAGTTCTCAGTGGAATGTTAAACCATCCTAAAAACCAATTTCGTCTCGGTTTTAACTTTGTTGTAGGTTAAGATATTTGAATAAAAGAGACTGTGATTATGTTTCAAAAAGCAAGTATTAGGATGCTTAATTTGAGATTACATCTTACCATCCTCTAATACTTGCTCCAATTAGTCAAAAAACATTTTAGTTATCAAATTGTTTTTTTTATTGATTTTTCTACGCCCTTTTTTTTGTTAGTGTTTACGCAACCTAAATCCTCTTCTGTAGAAATTTAAAGATATTTTCTTTAGATTGTGTCATTCTTTTCACTGTAAATAAATAAATGAAAATATATCTGTGAATAAAGTGTCCTACAATTGCTCCTGTGCCATTTTAGCAATGCTTGTACATCAAGGGGAAAAAAATTAAGTTGAAATGTGTTTTTCTTTACACTTTATTACCAAATCCATAAAAACATCAAGCTTAAATGCTAATAAATAATGTACATCACAGATTACAGCTTAAGATAAAAGGCCTCTAGTCTAAGGGAGAAGAGAAGTGAAATTGAAATACTGAGTATGTCGTTTGATTGCATTGCTTTACAATAGACTTTTAATTTTGTAAAAGTTGTTGATATGATCAGCGACTAATGGAGCGTTATTAAATGGACATCATGATTTCCCTCGACGAATGTAAAATTGAAGTTTGGTATACTGGCAAGCAGTTTGACAATATTATCATGCCTCATCACTTTCGATGATGAAGATTGAATTTTTTATAGGATTCTACAGCAATTATGAGCAATGTAGGGCATTTCACACCACCTACAAGGTTGAGGAGCTGCTTTAACGAAAAAAAGGACGGAGAAAAAGTTTAAGACGTTGGTCCATAGAAAATCTGAGGCCGTTTTCTGTTTCTGTTAAAGAACGGCGGATTAAAACAAGGGCGGATTCGCGTGTAAGTTTGGAAGGTCGGTTATTCATGAGGCGACGGAGAGCTTCTTCAAAAGTGTACGATGGGGGTGTTTTCGTTTTTAAAGCATTTTCAACTTTTTCTATATTCATACATTCTTCTAATGACTTACTGATGTATCTTCAGGACAACTAACGGCGCTCCATCCAACAAGACAAGTTCGATAACGAATTCTGGATATAAAGAAGCGAACATCAAGCTCACTTGCGCTCCCAAACTGTGTCCCAAAAGATACATTCTATCCCAATTGAAATAATCGACTATCTTTTTAACAGATAAACAAGATGAAACAGATCTAACGGTAACCCAGGCTGCATATGCGATGATTTCCCATGGCCTGGAAAGTCAATGCAGACCCAAGAAATGGAAGGAGAGAGAAGTGGCATAAGACGGTCAAAAGTTCCAGCGTTATCTTGTATGCCGTGAAGCGCCAAACCAGGAAGTCCTTTGTTTCTCCAAATTTTCCTGAGAAAAAAATCAAGTTTTTGGTGAAAATTGAGAGGGAGGAGTAACTGCTAGAAGAAACCTTTTTCCTAACTCGAAAAGCCAAAGCATTAAAAATTCCCTTCCTCTAGCAGTTATTTCTCTTCATGGCCCACTTCTAGGAGTGGAGAAAACCAATCAACTATAGCAAGGCACTCAATAACCTTTTCCACAGGAAGAGTATTGGCAAAATGTAAATCAAACGATAATGAATAAATTAGTCAAATTTTTATTGTGACTACTTCAGCTTATATGGAATGAAAATTAGTTCAATACAAATATTTTTAACATTAATTAAATTTCACACTTTACCTGATATGTGACCCCAAGGAACGGGAATCTCGATTTCTTCTTCACTGGCGCAGTTCATTTTAGAGTGAATAAAACTGTTTTTAACAAATACTGCTCATCTAATCGGCGATCGCTATAAACTAAAATCCTTGGACCTATCGAAGCCCAGCCTTCCGCTAGAATAATGCAATGTCATTACAACTCATGAACCATCCCCCTCCATAAATTTTGCGGTTTCTATTGTAATTGTTGATTATTGTACTTTTAAGTCGATGATGAAGGATTGATCGTTATCGTCGTTATCAGTAGAACGTGGATCAAGGTTGACTGCTGACAAACGAGTGTTGACCAAGGACCATGTAATAACTCTCGTTGGTGTTGACTACTTTTATCGATGACGTATCTTTTACCGTAACAGGTTTACTAGGCACAAGTGCCCATCAGCTACTGATCACAAAAAGTATTAGTTTTTAACAAGCATAGCAGCATGGGTGTCTTAACTAGAGTGGACCAACAACTTCACGGCAAAGCATTTAGTCCTAGAAAAAAAAGTTAAATCATAGAATAAACACACCCATTATCTTTATTTTATGCTTTTACTTAGGTCATTTTTTCGATTGGAGTTGGAGCACTTTTTTAGGTAGATTTTTTTGGTATAAATTTTGCCCCAACTAGATGGACCACTTCGTATAACTTCTATAATTTTCGTCCTACAAAAAAAAGTTAAAAGTAAACCCCCCTTGTTTTTTGACGAAGAATTAATTGCAATTAACGAATTTTGATTTTATACAGGGTGTCCCAGTGCGGCACCAACTTCCTTATTTTAAGAGAACCCTTATTTTTTTATTTCAGATTCGTAATCTACGAAAAATTTCTAGTTGATTTGACTATATGAACTAGTTGGACAACTTTAAAAAATTTCAAATTTAGCTTCTTTTTTGGGCAAAATCCAGTATCAAACATTTTTTAAATGTTGTCCAAAGAGATATATAAAAATAAATAAAGTTTTACTATCAATTCACCAATATGGAGGAAGAAATGACTGATAACTGGTATCTCACGACGCGTTTCGGCTTAAAAAGCCTCGTCAGTAAGCTATTCCCTCTATCACAATCATTTCTATCATTTCACTGTGCCCATATCTCCTAGAGATTGAGTGGATACAGCGGGAAGCCGGAAACAAACAGTCTCCCTGACGAGGTTTTAGCCGAAACGCGTCGTGATACCCGTTATCACGTCATTCCTTCCTCCATTATTGGTTAATTATTTGATAGCAAAATCATTCTTTTGCGATTACAGAAGCAATAAAAATAATATATAAATAAAGTTTTTCTGATTTTTAAGATTTTTATATTTCCCGCCAATTTTCTCGGCTGACGCCGGAAGGTTGTAATTTATCGTTGAGGTTTTGTTTATATCACTATCAATTTTCTGTTTTGTTGATTTTTTAAACTTTGTTTTGCTTTACAACGAATGGAATTTAAATTAGTCTTTCATGAGTATAATGGAAAAGCTCAATTACATGTTAGTTCAGTCATAGTTGTTTTATGTTTAAACTAAGAATGGAATCACAACCGGAACTTACGCCAAGCGTTGTTGAATACATAGAACAAGAAAAACTCTGTCAGGTACGTTACTTGTAAAAATCGGAGATGTGGTTCTGGTACTTCGTTCGTGACAGTTCGCTTAGCACGATAGCACTAAGTTTTTTGCTTCAATTTGGAGATGTGCAAGATCACGCAGAGTGGTGAAAACAATGGCATTCCAGCGACGGCACTTCTACCTGAGAATAATTCAGGTAGCACAGAATTTTTATTTTGTCATATATTAATTGATTTATTAGATGACGACGATATTGAAGGTATTCTTCAGCAGATCTCTGAACTTTTAGGCGCACCCCTATACAGGAAACTCAAACAGTGAAGGTCTGATTTTAAAATTATCATTGTCTTTTATAAAAATAATAGTTTCAGGTGATAATTTGAGTGTTGAAGAGATTCTCAAGGAAGCCGAAAATTTAGTGCGAGCGAGCACTCCTTATTTTGAAAGGCAGCAAGTTGATCTACCTGTTCAGTCGGAGACGAAAGAAATCGAGCGTGATGTAAGCCCTGAATTGTCAGATGCTACTGAACTTGAGGACGAACCCGAAGATGATTTCGAAGGTGACAAAACTCCTGTCAACGATGGCCAAAATATCATCGAATCTCAAAACGTAACGAATCATGAGAGAAACATTGCGAAATCCCTCAAGTCGAGTTTGAAGCTCTCTGATCTTCGCCTTCCTGGATCAACATACACCCTTGATCCTGAGCAAGCCATCGAACTTTGTGGTAACATCAAAATCTGTTTGATTTCGCCACTTAATTCTGTTTTTGTAGATACTAAAAAGTGATAGAATCCCCCCACCTATTGAAGAGAGTGTTTTAGAATTGCAAAAACACATAGAAATGTTGAATGCAAAGGTTGCTTCTTATGAAAATCAAGAAGTTAAGATTCACAAGGCAGACACGTTAAGTTCTATCGAAAGGCAGCGTCTGAAGCTTCTTCAAGATGAAGTCAAAAGCCAGGAAGAGCTAATTGATGGTTATCAAAAAGAAATCAGCGTTTAACCAACATTATTTCAGCTAAGGTAAGTAATCTTCAATCACTAGTAATAATTATTTAAATAAATAGTCATTAAATTATTTTAAATTTATGGTGTCTGTTGGACATGAGTGAAAGAGCTTTGACTGCTGCAAGACCTTCTTTTGCAGTGACCATAATTTGCGAAGCTGGCAAAATGAACCCATGTGTTCCTTTATCTCTCAATTCGATCGTATACGTGTATTTTATGTTTGC